>OY882872.1:1348095-1563095 GCA_963693515.1 Pipistrellus nathusii
AACGCTCGAACCCTGAGCCCTGCTGGCCGGGTGGATCACCTTTTTGATGTGCTGCTTTGTGAGCTTTAACTTGGCCAATCACCTTGGGTAACTTTCTTTTTAAAATATATTTTATTTTTTTACAGAGAGGAAGGGAGAGGGTTAGAGTTAGAAACAATGATGGGAGAGAAACATCGGCTGCCTCCTGCACACCCCCTACTGGGGATGTGCCCGCAACCAAGGTACATGCCCTCGACCGGAATCGAACCCGGGACCTTTAAGTCTGCAGGCCGACGCACTATCCACTGGGCCACACCGGTGTCGGCACCTTGGGTAACTTTCTGCCCCCTCCTGGTTAACATTTTAGTTTGTGGTTTGTTTGTTTTTTCTAAAAAGGCAAAATTTACTGCTTTTCTGTCTCCTTGGCCCTTAGCACACGCCCCACCCAAACTGAGAAACCCTGGTCCCTCTGGAAAGCATCTCAGCGGGTGCCACTGCGTGGGGGGAGGGGGGCGCGCAAGACAGCTGGTCCGATTAGAGAAGGCGACTTCCCTGCGTAGCCAGGCCTCTGCGTGGGCAAACGCTTTTTAAGCAATAAACTCTCTCTCACTGGAAATATGTCTAGTTCTTTTCCAGAACTGACCATCAGTAACCATCAGGAAGCGTGTGTTGTTCCTGAACTTCACTAATGAACTAACGCGCTCGGCTTTACCCTGTGTGTGAAAGGAACAGAGGTGCCCACAGGAGCGGAGCCAGCCTGGAGGAGAGCAGGGCAGTGAATGCCAAGCAGGGTGAGGCTGACGTGGGCGTGGAAGCCGCGGCTGATGGGAGAGACAGCAGAGACAGCACACGGGGGAGGCAGGACAAGGTCTGAGGGCTGCGGAAGGGGCTGTCCCCCAGGCTGAAGGGGCCCGGGCAGGGGGTGGCTCAACTGTCCCCACCTGCACTGCTCCACCACCCACTTCACCACCCGTCCCTCACACACACCCAGTGAGCACAGGCGGCTGGCACTGACCCTGCAGCATAAATAAAGACGCTCTCTGGCAGCTCTTCTCCAAAGACATGGAACCTCTGCACTGGAGAGTCAAGGCTTTTTCATCAAGGCTCGAGGTCCCACAGTCAAGTCCTCCTCCTGGCAACCAGGTGGCCTCGGCCTACATGAGTTCCTGCCCCCCTCACCCACCTCGGGTCCAGAGCACCCAAGGAGAAATGCTGCATGGAGCTGCCACCTGGTCCATGGATCTTGCATGCAAAGTGCTAGACGTGAGCCCTGACCGGTATTGCTCAGTGGATAGAGCGTCAGCCTGCGGACTGAAGGGTCCCAGGTTCGATTCCGGTCAAGGGCATGTACCTTGGTTGCGGGCACATACCCAGTGGGGAGTGTGCAGGAGGCAGCTGATCAATGTTTCTCTCTCATCAATGTTTCTGACTCTCTATCCCTCTCCATAAAAAATCAATAAAATCTATTTAAAATTTTTTAAAAAGCTCCAGATGTGAGCAGACGCAGCAGCACGAGAAAGGCAAAGAAATCCTGGTGGGAACAATGACAGGCGGGAAATAGGAGAAAAGTCGGCTCAAAGACATTTCAGAAACATTTGACAGAACCAGAAGAGGATGATTTGAAAAAAGAAATAATCAGAGCACAATCTGAAAAGCAATTTGAGATTTAAATTAGGATCGCTGAAACAAAATGTTCCGAAGAATCCTAAGATGGAGACGGTCTACTGGAGCACAGGATAGAGAGAGAAAACGGGAAGGAACAGATAAAACCAGAAACCCGTGCTCACCACATGGAGGTCTGGGAGGAGAGAAGGCTGGGAGGGCAGGGAGGGGAGATAAAGTCAGCCACTCCCCCATCTCTGCATCACTCCTTCTCAGGGGAGCCCGGATGGGAGCCCCTGGACTTAGCACCCCAAGACCGGGGGACGGTGTACTCAGGAAGGGGAGCTGGTGGTCAGGAAATGGCAAGTGATACCCCTTGGTTGATGTGGCCAGACCGCACCGCCCTCAGTATAACCCATCTGTGTCGCTGCGGGAGACACTACACTCAGGGCGGGGACTGACCCTGCAGCCCCTCACAGAGCCTGCCTCCCGGGAGGTTCCCCTGCTTACGGCTGCACCAGCTCCCTCTGTCTGGTTCACAAGGACATCAGGACTTTTCTGACGGCTGGCGAGTGCCTGGCTAGTGAACATTCGGCCTTTTCCAGAAGGTCCCTAACAGTCCGCAGCAATACACTCCCCGCAGCCAGGTTTGTGCTGAGATTCTGGTCATGACCAAGGGGCACAAAGGTACATTTCTTTTTAACTTTATATTACTTTTTTTTCTTTTTTTTTACAGAGAGGAAGAGAGAGGGAAAGAGAGTTAGAAACATCGATGAGAGAGAATCATCGATCAGCTGCCTCTTGCACACCCCCTACCGGGGATGTGCCCACAACCAAGGTACATGCCCTTGACCGGAATCGAACCTGGGACTCTTCAGTCCACAGGTCGACGCTCTATCCACTGAACCAAACCGGTTTCGGCTATTTATTACTTTTTTTTTTTTTTTTTTTAATATATTTTATTGATTTTGTACAGAGAGGAAGGGAGAGAGATACAGAGTTAGAAACATCGATGAGAGAGAGTCATCGATCAGCTGCCTCTTGCACACCCCCTACTGGGGATATGCCCGCAACCAAGGTACATGCCCTTGACCGGAATCGAACCCGGGACCCTTCAGTCTCCAAGCCGACGCTCTATCCATTGAGCCAAACCGGTCCCGGCTATTTATTACTTTTAAAAGTATATTTTTATTGATCTCAGAGAGGGAGAGGGAGACGGAAACGAGAGAACATTGTGGACCGGCTGCCTCCTGCACACTCTGTTGGGGATGAGCCCACCAGCCGGGCCTGTGCCCTGACAGGAAATCTAGCTTTGACCTCCTGGTTCCTAGGCCGGCGGGGCCAGTTTCTAGTTTAAACATTAACTAGGTTTGTTATGGACTGTCTGTAGGTGTGACATCTGTAAGGAGACTTCCGGTTTCAGCTGACAGGGAAGGGACCGGAAGTCATCCTCCCATCCTTACCAGAAAGGAGCTCAGGAACGAGAGCTCGGTGCCTCCCTGGGACCGCCCGGGAGCGGAGGCGGAGGACAATGGCAAATGTGGAGCACAGAGAGCAGGGGAGACTCCGGAGCAGGAACCTCTGAAGCCAGGCAGGAGCACGTCCACGGGGTCTGACCATGCTGGGCGCGGCGGACTGTGCGTGAGACACGCCTGGGCTGCGGTCCTGGCGGGCAGAGGGCTCTGTCCTGGGCACCCCTGGGTTCCTGCCAGGGTCTCGCAGTTCACAACCAAGAAAAGGAGTTCCTTCGCAGCTAACCGAGAGGAGAAAGAGCCCACCACCCTGACACACACTGGCGTCCTTCTCCGGGACAAAGGCCAGCCCCAGGGAAAGCCTTTCTGGAGCCTTAGTCACCGAGGGGAAGAAATGGCTAACCAGATTCCATCACCCAGGGGAAGCTCGTTTGTCCTCTGCCAAAGAACTTTCCAACGAGCCAATGCTTTCTACACGGCAAGCTGCAGCCCCGCCCTTAGCCAATCACTAGCTCCGAGTGACTCCGCCATCTGCTTACAGGAACAGCCTCTGACATGGAGGATTCGTTAAGGAGATGCCTACTCAGTAAGCTCTTCTTGCTTTCTCTGGGGACATATATTTGGTTCACAGCATTTTTCAGTATTAACCACTCTTATGATTTTTTTCTCAAAATGAGATCGTTTTCTTATGTTTCAAAGACAAAACTCACATTAGTATTCTCAGGAATAAGAATTATCCTAGGGCCGAAACCTGTTTGGCTCAGCGGTAGAGCGTCGGTCTGCAGACTGAAAGGTCCCGGGTTTGATTCCGGTCAGGGGCATGTACATTGGTTGCGGGCACATCCCCGGTGGGGGGTGTGCAAGAGGCAGCTGGTCGATGTTTCTCTCAACGACGTTTCTAGCTCTCTATCTCTCTCCCTTCTCTCTGTAAAAAATCAATAAACTATATTTTTTTAAAAAAAGAATTATCCTAGGGCTTTATTATTGTGGCTTTAAAATGCACACAAGAAAAGTGCACTAGTACCTGCAGATAAATATGGAGGTTGGCCGAAACCGGTTTGGCTCAGTGGTAGAGCGTCAGTCTGCGGACTGAAAGGTCCCAGGTTCGATTCCAGTCAAGGGCATGTACATTGGCAGCTGGTTGATGTTCTCTCTCATGTTTCTCTCATCGACGTTTCTAGCTCTCTATCCCTCTATCCTCCTCTCTGTAAAAAAATCAATCAATCAATATATATATATATATATATATATATATATATATATATATAAAAATATGGAGGTTGAAGGGAAAGGACTTCTTAGGAAATTATACGTCCCAGATAGGGTGTCTCTTCAGCTCCCTCTGCTGGCTACCACTTAAACAGAGTAAAAACAAAGCGAGCCAAAGCCTCTTCTCTCTTCTCTTTGGGGAGCTGTGGGGAGAGGAGATGCGGTGGAGTGGAGGGTGCTGTGGAGGCTAAGCCTGCTGCCGCCTGCCTCCCCTAATGAGGCTGTAGGATTTCCAAACGGAGTTGGCCCAGGGGGTAGGTTTAAAATAGGGAGAGTTCTTGTCAAGTCTGAATATGTTAGTCATTAAATCGATATGCAAAACTATAAAAGCATTTAATATAAAATGAAGCAATTATAAATGGTTAGCATTTAACACTGGAAAATTAAGAATTTAAATATATTTCACAAACTCCTCTAGAACAATAAGCTTGTAATATTATATAATCTATTTGTTTAAATATTAAGGTTTATTTTTTTTCCAGAGTGAGATTAAGCAACAATTTAAATAATTATCAGGATGTATTAAATGAACATCCATTCAGATAAAACATTACCGCTTAAAAGTGGATATGAAATATTTTGCATGTAATAAATATATTTAATGTTTAGGTTAACAAGCACCATCTCGAGAGCAGAAAAGTATTTTTTCATAACCAATAAATAAATTACATTCAGGAAAACAAGGTGTTTATATCTGAAGTATCAGATAACTTTAAATGTTTTTCTTAATATAGCACCCAAACTTCCACACTGTCTAGAAAGTATCTCCCAAAATATAACTCATACCTTACGTCATAAAAATAAAGGCCAAGAAAAAAATCAATTTAAGACAAAATTTACAATTTATATTAATTCCCCATTCAATAAAATACCAACTGCCAAATCGTTAAAAGTAAATGAACTGTATATATGCAATCCATTAGTGCTGAAAATCTGAAATATATATTTTTAAAAGTCATTCTTTCTCAAAGTATTTAAAATATTGCATCTCTGGTGGCAAACCTGAAAATTACCAAGCATTTTATTTCCCTTGTTTTCATACTTCTGCTCCCATCCCCATCCCTTTAACCGTCATCCAGCTTTTTTTCTTGTTTTTTTTTTTGTAAATACACTTGCTTATATCCCAAACACAAAACACTGACAATGCTCCTTGGGAACCAAGGAAAGCCCAGAGCAGCCCCAGCCCACAGCTTTGCTCCCCAGCGGGGCCCAGGCGCAGGGACAGGAGGCCAGCACCGGCCCTTCCTGAGGCCTCAGAACACTCCGGAGAGTCCACAGCTGTCTGAGGCTTTGCTGATGCAATCCCGAAGAAAGTGTCAACACATTCTGCAGACAAATATCAGAGAATAAGTCTTTGATTGATAATTTTTCTATTTATTTCTGCCAAGGCGACTGAAAACACAAAAGCCTTTTCATCAGAGAGGTTAGCATAGATGTCAATTTCCTTTTCCTGTTTTTCTGTTAAAAGAAAAAGGGAAAGCTTACTATAAAAGCAGTAGATACAGTGTTTTTGTTTAAAAATTTAAAGCTTTCAAGTTTTTCTTTAAATGACAATATTATACATGATACTACAATGTACATTAAGTATTTCAAAGTATTATGCTACTGAACTGAAAAAAAAATTAATTTCAAAGGAGTTATTGAAATGTCATGAACTGTATTCTGAAGACTAACTGGACAGACTATTTATATTTCTATATATCTTCTAATATCTACATCATTTCTGTAAGAACTCAAATTTCTTTCTCCTTGCTAGTATGAGTCAAATGACTCTACCAAAATGAATTTTCTCACCCTAAAGATAGTCCTTCCTGAAAATCAATGGTTTCTTTCTGACTATATTAACTTCTTCACCTTAGCCTTGCTACCAAATATAATAACATTTATTTCCATTTTTCCTTTCCTGATTAAAAATGCAATCTAAGTTCACGGTAGGAAAAAAAAACTTAAATACAGAAGGACAAAAAGAAGCACCTAGCTTGTAAGTCAGCACTTTTGTGTACATTCTTCCAAAATTCCACAAGCTCTACCATGATTCCACTTTTGTCTGTTTTTTATGCTATCATTGTTTTGCTCTTTAATCCAAGTTAAACATTCATCTATCTTAAAGTCAAATTATTTTCACAGAACTGGTTACCAAAGTCACAACTCCTCCTCCCATGCACACTTCCTCCTCTCCACATGCACCCACTCTCTGTCTCAGCTATTCCTTCTTGTTTTTGCCTCTGTCTGTAAAGAACATTTTTACATGATGCTACTGCTTGGTTTTTTTGTTTGTTTTAGGCATTAACTGACTTTCCCCAGTGGAAAATTAGGATTATATTGTTTTCCATCTCTTGCCCCCACCACATGCTTCCCTTCCATCTTCCCATTATATCACAATTTTGGTGAGATTACTATTCAATATTCACATTATTCTGACTGTGTAAATGATTTCACTTTCCACGTACACTGTCTTCCCTGAAAAGATTCTCTTTTCACATCTGCTTAGTTTTCATTACTAATTGAACCTAACTCTCTACGAGTTGTATAACATTTTCAGAATGTTTATACATAATCAGGTATTAGATCAATTTTTCCTCTGGAGTAAATCTCTGCAGGTCTTCTGCTCTGCTCCAATCTGAAATGGTTGTTTTCTGAGCTTACTGATAGCACTTATCATCTTGGGATCTCTCAACAACATCATCGCGCTGGAGATCCTCCCCTCCCTCAATCAGCATGCTTTCTTGGTTCACTTCTTCGTTTGATGGCATGTATCTTGCAGTAGGTCCTGAGAAAGGGAGTGTAGGCAGCTAATTTTTGAGACCCTGAAGGTCCAAAATACATCTATAGCCTACCCTCACACTAATTCATAGTGTGGCTGACTAAAGACTCGTAGATTTCCACTCAGTATTATGAAGGCAAAAAACTGTCTTCCATTAACTGGTGCTACAAAAAAAACACACACAAACACACACAAAAAAACCAATACCCGTTCTTACAGTTTAAAAAAATTATTGCTAAATCTCAGTGAAATATATAAATTAGATCTTAAGTGTAGAAATGGAAGGATTTTAACGAACACATGCCAATGTAACCCACATCACAACCATGATACAGAAAATTCCTTCCTCACACTCCTCCCCGACAATCCCTCCCCACCCATCAGCAATGACCTCTACTTCCATCGCCTAGAGTAACCTTGCCTCCCCTTAAACTTCACACACATGACATCGTACTGGTTTGTGTCTAGCTTCTGCTGTTTGATGTGTTCTTGAAATGCTCTGGTACTATTCACATATCAGTAGATTGTTCCACTGAATTAGTTCTAATACCATCTGATCCTTTTGCCTTTTCCCTGAAGACTGGAGGGTTCCTTTAACCAGAGAGATGACTCATGATAATGTGCTTTGGCAGAACCCTCTGTAGCCGTTATCCACTGCGAATCTGGCCGCTTCAGTGGGGAACGCAGTCCTTCAGGTTTGGGACTTCTTAGATTGTGTCTCTGTGCACGCCTTCTGCATCTTCTGTGTTCCTCTGCTGCAATGTCATTGTTTACAGATGCTGACCTCAAACTGGTTCTCTAAATGTCTCACCTTTCCCATGCTGTTTTTCCCCTCACATCCTATTGTTCTACTCGCTGGTACATTTCTTCAATTTTGTCTATAAGCCTTTGGTGATGGCTCTTCATTTCTGAAAATCATATGTATGTGTGTGTTCATATTTTAAAGTTCCTTTTCCAGGTACTTTTTTTGGACACTGGCAATTTTTGTTTACATATCATCTTGTTCTTGTTTTATGACTACAAAATGTTCTCTTTCTATGAATATTTATGATAGCCTTAATTTTTCTTCTCCCTGCAAAAACTTGTTTTATTCGAATGTTTTTTCTTCCCTGATGACTTGGTCTTAGCCTTGCATACTAGGTGCTGTCTTCCGTACATCCGGGTAATGCTTGGCCATATGCTCATACAGGGGAGTGGACCAAAAAAGCTGACTGGCTCCTGCACACAGGGAGCCTGGCTGTGGCCGGCCCTGCGGGATGCTCTGCCTGGGCCGGTTCTTTGCTCTTGGGCTCTTCAGAGCCCCTAGAGAAGATGCTTCTCATCTCTTACCTGGGAGACAAAGCCTTCCTGCAGAACCCCATGCCTACCACCTCCTATTCTCACCTCACCTTGATCTTCACCTAGTTAGTACCCTGCCCTCAGTGAGGCCGGTGTGCTCTAGGCCAGAGATTCGCTCTGTCTCATCTTTTTCAAAGGATAAACTTGGAGAGAGGTGTAAACGGCCTTAATGGGATATTTTAAAAAACAGTCTTTCAAACAATATTGTTTATAGCCTCACTTCCACCTCTATACTTCCCGACATAACTGATGTGCAAATTCCTCATCTTAAAGCAGTTGTGTAAAAAAAATCATTTTTTTTTCTTAGCTTTCGCCAAAGGAGCTTACAATTTAGGTTTCATAGGTGTGCTAAAGCAGTTATCATTTTCCAGAATTTTGCTGTTTCTCCCATTCCGTGTCCTTATGGGATTTTGCCATTTTTGAAAAATATCCTTATAGTAGGATTTGGGGAGGATGCAGAGCTAAATGTGTTTATTTAAGTCACCATCTTTAACTTGAAGTCTACAGGAATTCTATGTGTTCATTAATAAGACATTCAGAATTGCCCAATATATTTTAGTCAAAAATGTCACTACATTACTAATATCCCAAGTAATTATACTCCCCACATATAAAATGAAGACTTATCTTTTTTTTATTTTATTGATTTTTTTAGAGAGAGGAAGGGAGAGGGACAGAGAGCTAGAAACATTGATGAGAGAGAAACATTGACCAGCTGCCTCTTGCACACCCCAGGGATGTGCCCGCAACCAAGGTACATGCCCTTGACCAGAATCGAACCTGGGACTCTTCAGTCCAAAGACCTACGCTCTATCCACCGAGCAAACCGGTTTAGGCTGAAGACTTATCTTAAACAAACCAAAACTTGTTATGTTTAATGATTTGTTTTTATGATTTTATAAAGATAATATTGTTATCTGGATGCCTAACAAGCTTGCATTCTCTATCCTTCCTTCTTCCTGTTCTTTTTCAAAATATTGAAAACAAGGAAGTCAATTGAAAATGTGTTTTTAGAAACACTGTCAGGTTGTTCTTATTAAAATAATGGCAAACCTTGCTTCAAACTTTTCAAGTGCCCAGTGAGCAGACAATAAAAACTAAATTAAATAGCTACTTAACACTAAGAAGCATATCAAAGAAGTCTATTCTAGTCTTCTCACTGAGCTCCTTTCTGTGGCTCTGTGGCAGTTATGGATTTGCATGAGAAGAGACAATTCACAGAGCTAGCATTATTCTGCCTCCTGTCTTCAGAGCTATATGCTGCTGTTTTTTGAGACGTTTTTGCAAAAAATTAAAATTAAAAAAAATAAAAGAAATCTAAAACATATGACACTCGAAAAGTCCTATTTCCTCTCTGTATTTAGAAAACTTGGTCTGCCTCAAAGGTTAGCAAAGTGCAGCCTAGGTGCCCCGTCTGCCCACCACCTGTTTCTGCCAAGCCTAACTGGCACACGCCCGGCCCGCTCATTTACATAGTGCGGATGGCTGTTTTCCAGCTGCGATGACAGAGCAGAGCAGCTGTGAGAGACTGTGTGGCCCACAAGGCCTGAAACATTTATCTGGCTCTTTACCATCCACCCCACCCCTGGTCTACATTGAAAGATTTGTTTGTTCTGCCAAAGTTTTGAGCACTTTCCAGTTTGTATTAGGAGCCAATAAATTAAGCCATATTTTATTCTAGAAATCATTTCTTAAAACTTTTTTAATAATAAACTTAAAATACCTGAAAAAATGTATAGCCAAATCAATGCTTCTTTCTTCCAAGTTACCATGGAAGGAAAGTCCCAACCTGCATATCAGGTCCTGGTACCACCCAGACTCACTCCCTGTCTGTCTTCTCCCCACCGCTCACCCTCCACCAAAGCATTCCTTCTCCGTCTGCCTTTGTTCCAGTCCCTTTACTTAAGAATGCTCTGTTTTCTGGGCCAAGCAGTATTTCCTCTCTCCCTTTTTTCTGTGACTTTATTCCCTGGTAGCACTGATTTTTCTATCACCCCCTGTGAGAGCAGCACATTCAGACTGAGGAAATAACTCAAACTCTGGGAGAGCAGTAACAGACGGAAAGAGAAAAAGCAGTGAAACTACGCAGGAATGAACAAGTAAGGACAGTCTTCACAGAAGACAGTCAAACACAATGCAAACGGCATTCCCTTAGCCATACAACAGAAAACCTTCACTCTGACTAAAGTTAAGGACAGCTGTACCAGTGAAGTCATTTTCCCTAACAGCTGTTACTTTATTCAGTTAAAAGCAGAGAAAAATGATAAACAAATAAAACTTTCTCAATGTCTTAAAAAAAAAAGAGAAGTTTATATTTATGCTCAATATTTGAATACCTACGACTGAATATCTGAAAAAGCAGAGCACAACTCACAAATATCTAAGAAACACATTTCACTGAAAATAAAGTTACTTTAAGAGGTTTTTAAAGAATTGTAAAGAGCAACCATACTGAAGAACTTTTTCAATAGTTAATTTTAAAAACTAATAGTATAGCAGTTTGAAATGTCTTAATAGAACCCACGTTTATCTTTAAAAAAATAAAAGCACAACCACTTGAACAGGATGTCACATACACATTATTATCTCTGAACTCTACTATCATCAATTCATAGCAAGGTGAATATTACCTAATTTAAGCCTTTAGTTTTCTAATAAAAATTACATTGATGAGCAACATCAACATCAACTGGCTGCTTCCTACACACCCCCTCCTGGAGATGGACCTGCCATCTGGGCATGTGCCCTGACCAGGAATGGAACCAGAGATCTCTTAGCGCACTGGCTGATGCTCAGCCATTGAGCCATACTGGCCAGGCGAGGAAATGGGGATTTGTGAGGCCAGGAGCTCCATGCCTGGCGAACGCTTCCTTCGAGGCTAGCTAATTAGATCTTAGGAACACGGAGAGCGTGGCAACAAGCTGCTTGGGTCATCATACCTCTTTCTTCCTCGTGTCTTTTGGCAGATGCACTCTTAGGCCTTCCTCGGCCTCGCCTGCTGGGATCTGAGTGGCTGTTGCTCCGGGACCTCTTCCTGTTTTCCAAGTCCTTATTTCCTGTCGGGTGCATCTTCTCTCTCCTGGCTCTCTCCGTGCGCCTCCTCTTGGCCTCGTGCTTGTTCTCTGAATGGGTGAATAAAAGTGATATGTTTTAGGGCTTAGCAAGAACTGTTTGCCCAAATTCTCCCTCTCTTCCTTTTCTTTCTAAAAGCACTAGAGTCTGCTGCCTGGCAAATTTCATACACTGCCACCATGACATTTACGCCCCTATTAGCCACACAGGAAAAAAGAAATTCAACAGCATTCAGGTGACCCATGAACACATAAGGGAAGTCTTATAACAGAACACTTTTCTTTACTTGGCACCTTTAACTCCAACCCCTACAAGCCTGCACAACTCGCCGAAACCGGTTTGGCTCCATGGTAGAGCGTCGGTCTGCAGACTGAAAGGTCCCAGGTCTGATTCCATTCAAGGGCATGTACCTGGGTTGCGGGCACATTCCCAGGAGGGGGTGTGCAAGAGGCAGCTGGTCGATGTTTCTCTCTCATTGACGTTTCTAGCTCTCTCTCTCCCTTCCTCTCTGTAAAAAATCAATAAAATTTTTTTTTAAAAAAGCCTGCACAACTCCACAGTGACCTTTCTGCTCTTTCTCTCTGCTTCCAAGCTAAAAAGGGTGACGTATTAGAAAAGGGGGAGGAGTTTCATTCTTTTCTTGCCACTATGCAAATTACGTGTTGAAATATGTCAAGTATGCAGAAGCGAAACTGACCTTGCCATAATATATTACAGTTACCAATAAAAAACAAACAGAAAGCATCCACAGAAAATATAACAACACTAGGAAACTAAGTAGTTTTCATCACCTTAGCCACAGAGGAGGTCATTTCTGACATTCTAAGAACATGCTGATCCGTAAATGGAACAGCAACAGAGGCACTTGACTCAATATGGTCATTTAATTAATACAAGAAACCACCCTCTCACTCCAAACAAATCAAAATGATTTGATTTGATAAGACAACAACAATTTTTAAACAGCAAAAACCAAAACTTGTTTTAATCCATCCATAACTGAAAAGAAAATTCCCAAATGCTTAAAAATTACTGTGGGAGAGGCAAATTACTGCTACAAAATGCATGAACTTGGGAAGCATTAGGCTAACTGAGCTAAGCCAGACACAAAGGACACACACTACAGGATTCCACTTTCAGGAAACAACAGTAGTCAAATTTACAGACACAAAAAGGAGAACAGTGGTAACCTGGGGCCGGGAGGGTGGGGGGAGGGGGGGAGGTGGAGGGATGAGGGGTTACTGTTTAACGGGTACAGGGTGTCGGTCTGGGAAGATGAAAAGAGTTCTAGAGATGGATGGTGATGATGGTTAAGTACACAATAAGAATGTACTTAATGCCACTGAACTGTGCACTTAAATGCTCAAAATACTAAATTTTGTATATGAATTTACCTCAATAAAAAATGAAAAAATAAGATTTGATAAACAAGATGAACTGCTAAAAATTAAAGTGCAAAAGACATACTAAAAAACAGCATGTCTGCAGACCAAATTTCAGACCTAGAAAGGAAATTCAATGAAAGTTCCTGGAACAAAGCAGAAGAAGGACAAAAAGAGAGAACATGTGACAGTAAGTGAAGAGAAATGAGAAAGGCCCAAGAATCCAATGCTGCTCACCTATGCCAATACTGTAATTATCTCCCCATACTCAGCCTCCCTCCAGGATAAGCACAGCATCCTGTGTGTTCCTAGGGCAATGTGCCCGCTAACATACACATCTGAGACTCCTCATGGGGAGCGGCCATGAAATGCAGTCTGGCAGCGGTGGAGTAAGGTTTCCAGAGAGATTTTTTCAGGGGACAAGCATGGCTGGCGAGTCCCTCTGCCTTCTCTCTTCTTCCTGCTCAGGATGCTTCTGGGAGGCCACCTCCTCCCAGGGCGAAAGACACAATCTCTCAGGAGAGAAGGAAGAAAAGGACCCAGGGCCTGATGCTATCACTGAGCCCTAGTCCTGTGTGGCCACCATCGTCTTTCTTCACTAAGCTGGACGGCAAACTCTGTCCAACCCAGGGCCAGGCAGGTTTGCTGGGGATGCTGATCCTTATAGGTCACCCAGGAAGTACTGCCAAAAGGAAAGGGAAGGATGATGGTGGGAAATACAGAGGTAAAAACTGCCCTCAGCTGCAGCCTGGAGCGTTCCAGAGGAAAGGCCCGGAGGCCAGGAAGAATGGGAACACTTAATGCAAAGTAAAGGCATTCCGCACATGCAAGATAGGAAATGCATCACATGTTTCCATGAAAATTTTTCCAGGTCTGAAACAATTTCTGCAAAATTTGTTCCAGAGACAAAAACACATGGGTAAAAAAAAAAAAAAAAAAAAAAAAAAAAAAAAAAAAAAAAAAGTACATACGAAAAAGTGGGATTATCCTAAAACCATTTTTTTTTTTTTAGTTTATTTTTATTGATTTCAGAGAGGAAGTGAGGTGGAATGAGAGAGGTAGAAACATCAATAATCAGAGAGCATCACTGATCGCCGCCTCCTGCACTCCCCACACTGTGGATGGAGCCCACAACACACAATTAGTATGTCTTTTGCAAAGGCCTAAAACTGTTCTTTATCAGAAGTCAGAGGATTCTATTTAAAAAGGTCTTAAAGCTCAGCTGGTGTGGCTCAGAGTTGAGTATCAACCTATGAACCAAGTCATGATCTGATTCCCGGTCGGGGCATGTAGGAGGCAGCTAATTAATGATTCTCATCCATTGATGTTTCTCTCTCTCCCTCTCCTTTGCCCTCTGAGATCAATAAAAATATTTTTAATTAAAAAATTATCTTTTATTGCTTTGATTTCACTTTTTAAGTTAGTACAATTTTAGGTTTAAAGACGGCTCTTTTTTTTAATTTAAATCCAAACTTCTTATTCTGTTTACAAAGTCCTACTTAATCTGGCCCCTGCCTAACCCTCCGGCCTCATCTCCACACTCTCCCGCTGACTACCCTGCAAGCACATTAGTCTTCATGTTCCTAAAATATACCAATCTTTTTCTAGCCTTAGAATTTTTGCATCTGCTATTTCATCAGTCAAGAATGTTCTCCCTGATCTGATCATGACTAGTCCCTTGTTCCATTCAGCCTCACCTTAAATGGCACTTCTCAGAGGCCTTCTCCAACCATTCAATCAAAGGAGCCTTCTAGTCACACGCTGGCACAGTCCTCATCTGAATTTCCTACACGGCACTTATCACAAGCTGATATTCTCCACCGATTTGTTCACTGCCTCTCTCCTGCTCACAGGAGCATTAGCTCCATGACAGCAGCGAGCAGCCACGCTAGGACAGTCATTCATTCATTCATTCATGCATTCATTCATGCATTCATGGCCAAGGCTCTGAATAGTGCCTAGCATACAGCAGGTGCTCGGAACATATTTGTAATCAACCTACTTTTATTTGAGGATCATCGCTATATGAAGTCTGATTTTACCAGAGAATAAGTAACAAAATTTCATCTTTTAATAAGTATATCCATTGAATAAATCCAATCTGTCCAGTTAATGGGAATGTAAAATAAGATTATTTTTTAGATCTTCTAAATAAAGAAATTATAAA
The DNA here is from genome assembly GCA_963693515.1 of Pipistrellus nathusii. NCBI lineage: Eukaryota > Metazoa > Chordata > Mammalia > Chiroptera > Vespertilionidae > Pipistrellus > Pipistrellus nathusii. Next base: position 1,363,141 of record OY882872.1, read on the forward strand.
CAATAATCAATGTGTCTAAAAATTACATTCACACCAAATCAAGCTATTATTTTTTCCAGTCACTAGTTTAAAAAACTCGAAAGTTGTTATAAATTTTATCAGCATGATGAAGGAAAAAACCCAAATGTCCATCAACCAGTAACTACATAAACAAATTAGGGCATATCCATGCAGAGAATACTACTAAGCAATAAAAAGGGTACTTTTTCTTGATGTAAACAACGTGGCTGAGTCTTAAACTAGCTCAGTGACAGAAGCCAGACAAAAAGGAATACATATTACATGATTCTATTTATATTAAGTTCTAGAACAGTGACAGGAAACAGAGCAGCAGGTATTTGGGGCTGGGGCAGCAAGACTACAAGGGAACGAGGAAACTTTGGGAATGAAGGACATGTTCGTCATCTTGACCGTGGTAACTGACTGGTGTGAACATGACAGGCTAATCACACTGTGGAGTTTACATATGTGTCACTTGTTGAACGTCAATTATACCTTAGTTGTTTATGTAAATCAAATCGGGTACACACCCTTGCATTAAAATCCTTCAATGGCTCTCCGTCCTCCAAGAACAGAAAATTTGTTACAAGCTTACCAGCACGATAAGGGATTATCATTTAAATGAAGGAACAGCAAAACTAATGTCATAAGCTGACTTCCAACAGCTAATAAAAACCAGACACACTTCAATAGATTTTAATATTTGACTTCAACAAAAATGTAAATAGCAAATTCACACAAAAAAAATAAATTTCTACATCAAATCTGAAAATGTGGTAAGCTCTCAATTACCTGTTGAAGGTGGTGATTTCTCTGGGTGCTTTGCATTTAAAAGTTTTCTGCTAATAAATATGTAACCACAGGGACATGACTTACATGCAACAGGAACCTATAAGAAAAAAAGAAAAAAAATATATTATTACTATTTTTCTATTGTTAACCTTCCCAATGTTTACAAAGTCTCCTAAACTGAATGATAAATTAAAGTAGGAATCATAGATTTATTTAAGCCCCAGCTGCATACAACAAATTATTTGAGGTGGGTATTGTGTCCTATACATCTTCATATTTCCCTAAGGCTTTACAATGCCATGAGTATGTAAATGAATAAACAACATGTACTGATGAAAGTGACCAACAGAAAAGCATATTAGAATCAAAGCCAGGAAAAACATGTGAAAAAGAAAGGTAACATTTCTTAAAAGATTCGTTGGCCAGGCCACAGTGGCTCAGAGGCTGAGTGTAGACCTATGAACCAGGAGGTCACGGTGCGATTCTGGTCAGGGCACATGTCTGGGTTTTGGGCTCAATCCCCAACAAGCGAAGTGTAGAAGGCAGCCGATCCATGATTCTCTCTCATCATTGATGTTTCTCTCTCTCTCTCCCTCTCCCTCCCCCTTCCTCTCTGAAATAAATAAAAATATATTTAAAAGGAGGAAAAAAAAAGATTACTTTGCTAGCTGGTACCTCTTGGCAAGACTGCAACTAGTGATGTTTGTACAACCAAAGACACTATTTTATAGTTTAAGGGGGAAAAATTGACTATGTTTTACTTTCCGGAAAGAAAAAAAAAAAAAAAGATTAGCCTGATAGCAGTTTACATAGAACCAATTGGGAAGGGAAACATGGCTGGGAAGCCATTAAAATAATCCCAGCATAAGAGCATGAGGGCCCAACGGGAAACAATAGTAAGAATGGATATGGAGAAAAGTAAATCTCTGCCAGACCTTCCAAAAGGAAGAAAGAACTGAAAATGACTCGGGTTCTTACATGATAAGATAAGATGCCTATTACCAATAACACACACACTAGTTTTCAATAACCAGTTTGAGGGCAAAATTACATTACAAGCCAAAGAGAAAGCAGGAGAAAGTAGTAGTTGAGATCTAGGGTCACAGAGTCTCAGCTCCAGAGAGGACAGTGGATGGAACCGCGTGATTGGACTCTGAGAAAGAAGGTACCCACTGAGAACGCTCAAGGCTCACTGGGCTCAAGATTATAAAATGGAACCTGCCAGCTGTTTCTACGCCTAGCCTCTCAGACCAGCTGTTTCAGGGATAACATCTTCGCCAACAATCAGAGCGGCTCCAAGCTGGACAGTGCTTTTGGGACCAAACAAACGGTGAGAAACTAGTCCTCGTTCGCATGAGGAAGAACCAATTGGCCAGGGCCAGCGGCAGGGACTTCTCTAAGTCAGCTCCCACCCCTGTTCATTGAAGACAAGGCTATTTCCCCAGCTGGAGATGAAACACCACAGACGCCTCCCCACCCACCCGAGGGGGAGAACAGGCAGAGCCGGCAGACCGAGCTGTCTGGCAGAGGGCCTCGCCCAGCCACCTCCAGTGCACTGCCTCATGGCTGAGCTGTAACACCGCGTTCCATCACACGAGCTGTGTGCACTGATAAAGTCTCTTCACCGCTCTCTCTCCAAATTGGGGTTTCCTATTGGTGTTCAATCAGCTGACAACACTTAAACTCTTCATGCTTCTACTTCTAAAAACGTAAAATACAAATGGCTCCTTTCTCCATTTCAAATGTTTTTGAAAATTATTGAAAAACATTTTACATTTCCCCCAATAACCTAATTACATTTCACTTAATCAACCTAATGGGAGGGAGGGGGGTAAAAAAAAAATCAATAAAATATGTAAAAAAAAATCAATAAAATATGAAAAAAATAAAAAATAAAAAAATAAATAAATCAACCTAATGATCCTTGGAGTCATGTTAATAAAAAACCAGACATGTTAATAAAAAAAAAACAAAAAAAAACAGAAATTAATCTCAACAAAAAATACTCAGAACAATTAGAAAAATTGCAATTCCCTTTGTAAGATGAAATTAATTTTCTCATTGTTCTGCTTGTTAAAAAGTTTAGTTACAATCATAAAGCTTTTTATCCGTGTATGTGTGAAATGCCTCATACTCTAGAATATACTTTCATTAAGCTAAATTTAAAAATTTGGCAGAATTCTTTTTCTTTGCATAAAAAAAAAACTGAACAAAGGATACCTAGTTTGAATTTAAGAAAAATAACAATAAATCCTATAAAAACAATCAAAATCCAGATATGTCTAACAGCTTGCTCTATTTTAAAATGTGATGAGATTCTTTCAAACCATGACAGAAAATGTAACATTACACTTTTAATAGTGTAAAACCTGCCCAAAATAGATGTTTGTCATGTTAAAAATTTCACATCTTCATAGAAACCAAGCTAAGAGCCACTGACTCACTTCCCTTACCCTTAGTCACATCGTTAAGGCAGTCACGGGACTGTAAACGGTTTTAAATTAACGCCAATCAAAGCCTCAAAGCCGCAGAAAACCTGATGTGCTTAGAGACCCCTGCTCCTCAGCAAGCATTCTTCTACCTGCTGAAAGTCACTATGTTTCTAGTTAAGTCTCTGTCCTCTACAATAAAAAGTATCAGCTCACATCAGAAATCAGCAGATTGCTACAGTTAGATGAGAAATGTACATGTGGCTTTGGGATGAAGAATACACAATTCTAACTACTTAGTAAGTTGATTTTCATCCCTTAATGCAAGTGTTTTATGCTCAAGAAACATTCAATGCACCTGAGCTAAGTCACCTAAAGTCCTTTCCAAAAAGGAAAGTTCCTTTCCACGACCCCAATCCATACACACACACACACACACACACACACACACACACACACACACACCCCAAATACCACCAAAACCCAAATCCTATAAAAATAATTATTAAATAGGGTAGACAACTTCATTAACCTCTTTATAGTATAATTTGGATTTTAAACAGCCTAAATAAAATTCCTTCAAATTTCAGTTGCAATGTCAAAGATATTGAAAGTTCTAATGCCATACTTTCAGGATTTAAATTAGGAAAAGAAATCCAACCTGGCTGAGGTGGCTCAGTTGGTTGAGCATGGGCCTATGAACCATGAGTTGACGGTTCGATTCCTGGTCAGGGCACATGCCGAGGTTGTGGGCTCCATCCCCAGAAGTAGGTGGTGTGCAGGAAGCAGCCAATCAACGATTATCTCTCATCATTGACATTTCTCTCTCTCTCTCTCTCTCTCTCTCTCTCTCTCTCTTCCTCTCCCTCTCCCCCTCCCTCTTTCTGAAATCAATAAAAATATATTTAAAATAAATAGAAAAAAATCCAAAATTTTGTTCACTGATGGCTTATTGTGTATCAATTTATTTCTTGAAAAGTGTATTTAGGTTGTTCGTATGTTTTACAAGTAAAACAGATTTAAAAAAACTACAAAAAAAAATCCTGTTCCTTTATTGTTTCAGTGATTTTAAAAAGCTCTAAAATTACCTAATTATATTCTTTGCTGCTAAAAATAAAAAGTTACTTATTGTGGGCATGTTTGCTATGACACATAAAATTTCTTATAAATGAAAAAACAAACAGCTGCTCTACTTTTAAAAATTAAGACAAAAACAGAAACAGACAAAAATACCAGAAAAGTAACTAGAATCATCCATAGTATGATGCTTAGTAATTTGGGCCTAGTGGATGTGAAAATGAAAAGTATTGTGGTTTAGGTGTTTCAGAACTGTATCTTCAGATGGAGGCATTTGAAAGGGATGTTCAAAAACAATAAAAATCTAGGTCTGTTTCTTTGCTGCTCTCTCTCTACCTGTTTTTTAAACTTACATATTTAATGGGGGCCATCTCCTCAAATTTTGAAGATTTTTTAAAATTTTCAATTGATTTTCAGAGAGGAAGGGGAGGGGGGAGAGAAAAACATCTGTGTGAGAAACAGTCATCAGTGCCTCCCACACCACCCTAGGAGATGGTACCCCAATCTGGGTATATCCCTGACCCGGAATCGAACCCACCGGGATGGCACGCCGACCAACTGGACCACACAGGCCAGTGGGCTTGTCCTCGCTATCCCTCTTAATTTGTATTTATAAATTGAATTTGCATTTAATATTTCTAAACTATGGAGTAGCTTGCTAGGGACTGAGCAAATCCCTTCCCAAATCCACACTCGGAAGCCCTCCCCCCAATTGGCGGGTCTGGAGATGAGATGATCTGGAGACGAGGTGGTGAGGTCACCTCAGGAGATTGTGCCACTAGAATAAGACACCAGACAGCTCCCCGCCAAGACCTCGGCCGGCCAGCCTCCAGACCGGAGGAAGTCAGCCGCTGGCTGAATCACCATCTGTGGCATTTCATGGCAGCGAGGGGGGCGATCGCGTGTGCAAAGCCAAAGGGCTGCCTGCGCTCTTCCCAAACAGCACCTGCCCACCTTTGGCTGAGCAGCTCCGGGACTCCTTACGCTTATTATTCTTTCCTCTTTCTTTAGCCAAGGTATCAAAAGCGGGTCATTTTCCCCAAAAGGTTCCTTCTGGCCAAGTGAAACACGGTCAGGATTCGCAACGACTTGCACCCAACAGAACACTGGAACCGTCACGCATACCAGGAGAACCGCACACTGCCCTGTGCGCCGGGATGGACGGAGACCACTTACCCACTGAAATAAGCCCCTAAAGCCACTTCCATAGCTGTGTCCTAATGTCAGAGCTTCACCAACCACTGAATGGAAGAATGGGTAAGGATGGAAGTTGAGCCGAGACCGGTGTGGCTCAATGGATAGGGCATCGGCTTGGGGACTGAAGGGTCCCAGGTTCGATTCCGGTCAAGGGCATGTACCTTGGTTGCAGGCACATCACCAGTGGGGGGGGGGGGTGTGCAAGAGGCAGCTGATCAATGACTCTCTCTCATGGATGTTTCTAACTCTCTCTCTGTACGAAATCAATAAAATATATTTAAAAAATAAAAAAAAGAATGGAAGTTGAACTCCTCACTTTGGAAGCCGGGGCCACATCCTGGGTAGAATGCGTCCTCAGACCCAGGCCGCCACCAACCGGCCCACCCGGCCCACCCGGCACACCGGGCACAACCTGCACACGTTCTCGGCCGCGGGCTGCTCCGTGGGGAGGACGGGTGCTCCTCCAAGAATGCACGGAAGCCGGCTTCCGGGGAGTCTCCGGCCATTTCTAATCACTCCGATCGATCGAACCCATGCAATAAAAGGGGGCGGGGCGGGGCGGGGGGAGGAAGGTGGTCATTTTGAAAAAACTCTCTCGGCGGAAAAGGAGGAAAAAAGCGAGAAGAACCCAGATCCGCACGCGGGCGTGAAACCGGAGCCTCGGGACTGGTTCTGACCGGGAGTTCCAGCTCCTGGACGGGGCTCCGGAGGGGCGGCCCTCCCCGAAAGGAGGGGCGCTCACCCTCCCACAGCAAATGGGCATTTCGGTCCCAGCCCCCCGGGGCTCCGCGCAGAAAGCAGTCGTTTGGAATGCCCGGAACCGTGATTCACACACACACACACACACACACACACACACACACACACACACATATATGATGATAACATATATAGATAATTTATGTGTCATCAGCTTTGACCGCAGTGGTCTGAGATGCGGGCTTGGATGAGCCGGCCCTGGCGCATCCTGAGGGGCATCTTACCGCCCGCAGGGCGGGGTCCGGGGCGGGAGGGCGGGAGGGCGGGAGGCCTCCCGGGCTCGGCCCGGCGGGTGAGGCCACGGAGGAGGCCGCGCCAAGCGCAGGAGGTCTGTTCGCGAGGAAAAGGCTCCAGACTCGCCGCGCGCAACCCCGCGCCCCGCGGCCCCTTCGTCTCGGGCGGCGGGCGCGGGGGCGCAGGGGCGCGGGGGCCGGGCCCGGAGGGAACAAAGCCGCCGCGGGCGGGCGCCGCTGTCAGCCAGCAGCCGGAGCGGGACCGGCCCCCGCCCCTCCGCGCCGCCCGCCGCCCGCCGCCCGCCGCCCTGGGGCGCAGCCTGCGGTCCGGGCGCCGCGGGGCCGCCAGCCCACAGGCCGGCCCGCCGCTCGGCCGCCCGGACCACAGCCAACCGCCGCCGGCAACGGCCGCCCGCCCGCCCGCCCGCCCGCCCGCCGCCCGCCCGCCGCCCGCCGGCCCGCCGCCCACCTGTTGGTCGCACTCGGGGCACGACTTGGTGGCCATCTTCACTTTCTTGGCTCGACTCGCAGACATGCTCCCCTCGGGCGGCGGCGGCGGCGGCGGCGGCGGCGGCGGCGGCCCGGCTCCTCCCCCCGCACCTCAGAGGCCCAGCCTCCGCCCGCCGGTCCCGCGGCCCAGACTGAGGCGCGGCTCGGCGAGCGCGCGCGTGCGCGCGGGTGGGCGGAGCCTGCGTGCGAGGGGTGCCTTGGAGATGGGCGTGGTCTGTGTTGGGGGCGTGGCCTGTTGTGAGGGGTGTGGCCTGTTGTGAGGGGCGCGGCTGCCAGGGGGCGTAGCGCGACGTGGCGTGCGCTAGCTCCGTGGGACTCGGGACCGCGCTCCCACCCACCCACCCACCCACTCAATGGCATCGGGATTCTCATCAGGGGGCAGACGGGCGGACCTTCCCGCGAGATTATGGCCACGCCTTCTCTCGGTTAGGCGAACAGCGTGGAGGCGTGGCTCGGACGGGATTTGACAATGGGCATCTGGCTCGACCAATGAGTGCACAGAACACCAGTAGGTGCTGGCCACGCCTCGCCCCGGAAGGAAGGAGAGAGGGGGAAGAGGAGGAGGAGGGCTGTAGTCCTGGTGGTTAGTTAGTAACAGTAAGTAACTGCATTCAGTTAGTAACTGTTAGTAAGCCTAATCATTGCGGAGCTTAGACATCTGATGAGTCTCCTCTATGCCAGGCCCTAGGGTCAGCGCCGCGAGAGACAATATTCGTTGTCCAATATTTATAGAGGGCCAGTCTGCCACACGAGTGGGAATACTAGGAAGTGCTGAACCTCAGAATCACCTAACATTCCACTCCTGAGGAGTTGGGTGGCTAATGGGAAGAGTAAAGCGGTTGAAATCCACTTATTTATTTATGGAAATAAATATCCTGAGGTGAGGATTTAAAAAAAATATTTTTAAAGAATAACAACATTAAATATTAGTGAGAGGGAGTATAAAATGGTGTAATCATGTTGGGAAAATGAAATATACACATAGCCTCGGACTCAGGTGCTCCGATTTTAGGTATTGACCCGAGAAATGTAAACATGTCCACAAAAAGCCTCTGCAAGAATATTCATAGCAGCTTTATTCATAAAAGCTAGAGGATCACTGTAAAATTCAAGTACATAAAGTATACTTGAACATGTTTGAACATTTTCATAAGTTAGAGAAAACAAAACCTACTTATTTAAAAAACTGTTCATTTGGCTTTTAATTACTTGCAATATACATCCCTTACAATAAGGATGAACCTGGCCCTTGCATTTATTCATTCACTGAACAAACATTAACAGGTGTCTACTATGCACTAGACTCACACATGTGCACTCCCGGGTTGCCCCTCACCCTCCTGGAGCAGCTGGCAGCCCGGGTCCGAGTGCCTGTCCGTCTCTGGGCTCAGCCGGGATCTAGGAAGTGCCAGGGTGAACCATATGAAATTGCCTTCTGTAGGTCAAAAGGAAAATGCTGTATTTAAAAAAAAAAAAAAATAGCTTCATTCAACCTAAAATATGCACTAATAACATTAGCTGTTTTCTCCAAGTGATAAACGTCCCCCAATAGTAAAGGATATAGACTACATTTATAAAATCCAGTCCTGTTAAAAGATATTCATTCCGGCTTCTCAGTCGGAGAATGTTCTGTTTCTTAGTTACAATGACAAGAAGCGTGGTGGTCTGTTTTAAAAGGTCAGGGAGCCTCATGGACCGCTAGTTCCTTCGCCCGATTCAGGCGCCTCCGCGTGGCGCTCTGTGCCGTCCGCGGTCACCTGTGGTCACGGGAAGGCAGACCAGGCTAAGCTATTCGGGTCCGTGAGTTTCACTGTGTGACAACGCGAGCTCGTTTTAAAACGGTAAAAGCGATCTGGGGTAACAAGCAGTGTTGAAACACCCTTTTGCATACCACCAACCGTTACCAGATCCTTTTTTTTAGTGGAACGGCGGTTTTGACATGTTTGGGAACTTCATCAACATCCAACCACTGTCCAGATCAGATCACTTTCAATTTCATTTCTGTCACACTCATGACGCCGCATCAGGTCTCTCCAACCACCTGTTTATGGTCATCCATCAACGGCTGTCACCCACTCGTCCAGCTTTTTCACCTTCCCGATGGCGGCCAGGTGTCGAGAAATGGTGGTGGCGGAAACGCCGAGGGCGGCGGCGAGGCCCCGGGTGGCGTTCTTGGGGTTGGCTTCCACCAGGGCTCGCAGCTCGTCCTCGCTGAGGACAGACCTGGGTCTCCCGAGAGGCTCGTTCTTCAGGCTCAGGTCCCCGGAACGGAACTTCTCAAACCACCAGCGGATCGTCCTCCCGTTGACAGCGCCTTCTCCAAAGACGGAGGCGATGTTCCGGCTGGCCGTGGCTGCGCTGTGGCCAGCTTAAACTCGTATAAGAAAAGTATTCGCAAATCCTGCGAAGACATGGTTTTGCTCACTTCTGTGGAGAAAGTAAACAGGAGCCCAGTCATCGAAGACGGCTGAGGAGCACGTCATCATCACGGACCCTAAACAACACGAGTGAGCAGACCTGACACCTACTTCCAGCAGTTACGTGTGGCGGCCGGCAGCAGCAATCTCATTCAGAGGGAAGTGCGTGGAGCACAGTTTCTATCCGGTGGATGTTAAGTTGGAGTCTTTTGGTTTTCCCATAGGAATCCAACTGCTAGTAATTTCATAAGCATCTACCACAGAAAAAAATTATTTTGAGCCTTAACTGGTTTGGCTCAGTGGATAGTGTCAGGCTGTGGACGGAGGGGGTCCCAGGTTCAATTCCAGTCAAGGGCATGGACCTAGGTTGCAGGCACATCCCCAGTAGGAGGTGTGCAGGAGGCAGCTGATCGATGTTTCTAACTCTCTATCCCGCCTCCCTTCCTCTCTGTAAGAAATCAATAAAATATTTTTTTAAAAGGAAAAATTATTTTGAACTAAAATATGAATTGTGCTGCCCTAGCTGCTTTGGCTCAGTGGATAGAGCGCCAGCCTGTGGACTGAAGGGCCCCAGGTTCGATTCCGTCAAGGGCATGTACTTGGTTGCAGGCAAATCCCCAGTGGAGGGTGTGCAGAAGGTGGCCAATCAATGATTCTCTCACATCATTGGTATTTCTCTCTCTCTCTCCCTCTCCCTTCCTCTCTGAAATCAATAAAATATATATTCAAATATACGAGTTGTGCCTTGAGAGCCAGGAACTCACACCTTCCATTCTTTTCAGTGCTCTCAACTTAAGATCTCAGATCGATGGGATGCTTGGAAAAACATCCTCCCATGATGCGCTGGTAAGCAGCTGTCCCTGTACTTTCTGAATGTTTTCAGGTCTGCCTCCTCCCTGTCTCAGGGGATCTGAATGACTGCCACTTAACAGACTCCCAGCTTCTTTTAGCCTCTCTCTTTCACTGCTCTTGGCTTCAGACTTGATTTTGGTGTAGACGAGTAGAAATAACTTACTTTAGGGACGTGGAAGAACCGTTTGCCTAAGTTTGCGCCCCACCCCAGCAGTCGCATCTTTTAAATGGCTCTATAGTCCACAGCCCAGTAACGCACAACCATAACACACCTTTCCTACACTCAGCAAAAGTTTTTTTTTTTTTTAAAAAGGAAGAGAAATTCAGCAGAATTCAATTCTGGGCAAATTTGGGGGGAAATTGTGGGGCAGTAAGGAGGATTTCTCTTTCAACACCTTTAATTCCAGTCCTGTACAAATACACATCCCTTCCCAGCAACTGTTCTGCCTTCCAAGACGATGAATACCCTTGCTTAATTTCTAAGTTACACTATTTCAAATAAGTCAATAATTAATCTTCTACTACAAGAGCAGAAAAAATGTGACCTCAACCATAAATACTATTACAAAATATATATATATCTTGCAAACTATAAGGTATTAGGAAAGTGGGTAGCTTTATTTTAATTTCTAATATACTGAAAGCAATTTACCCTATTGTTCCTAATGGCACTGACATTGAGGAGAAAGGTTTCCTGTCGATATAGATTTAATTAATGCAAGAAGCCAGCTCTTCTACTTCAAACATGCTGTTGAGATACAATCAAAGACAAAACTTGTTTTACTACAGATCTAAATCCAAAAGCAAAAGATTTTCCCAAATGCATAGGGGGGCAGGGAACCTCAAAGCCACTGTGGTGAGGGGTCACGGGAATAGAATTCATACCTCAGAACTGCATACAAATAATAGAACAATCCAAAACAGAGACATTTTCAGGCAGGTTAAAATAAGACATTCTGCCCTAGCCCGTTTGGCTCGGTGGACAGATTGTCAGCTTACAGACTAAAGGGTGCCGGGTTTGATTCCAGTCAAGGGCATGTACCTTGGTTGTGGGCACATCCCCAGTAGGGGGTGTGCAGGAGGCACCTGATCGATGTTTCTCTCTCATTGATGTTTCTAATTCTCTCTCCCTCTCCCTTTCTCTCTGTAAAAAATCAATAAAACATATTTTAAAAATTAAAATTAAAAAGGAGGAGAGGAGAGGAAGAGAGAGAAACATTGATTGGCTGCTCTGACTGAGACTATAACCAGCAACCACAAAGTACATGGGATGATGCTCAACTGAGCTACACGAGCCAGGGCCCAATAGACTTTTAATATTATAACTTTAAAAATAAATAAATAAATTATAACTTCAGCAGCAGAACAAAAATTAACTTTTAATCTATATAACAAAAACCATAAAAGCTGAAAAGATGGTAAACTTGCAATTACCTGTAAAAGGTGATGACTTATCTGACTGTTTCACTTTCAGGAGTTTCCTATTAATAAATATATAACCACAGGGACAAGATTTACATGCAACAGGAACCTGGAGGGAAAAAGAGAGAACATATATTACCTTAGACTTTTTAAGTGTTTCTGCGGTCTCTTCAACTAAACAATAAGTAACCTGAAGGAAGCAATCACATTTACATTTAAATTCTACCTCCTCATATGCACTGAGATAAGAATCACATCTAGCCCTGGCCAGTTTGGCTCAGTGGATAGCGCATTGGCCTGTGGACTGAAGGGATCCAGGTTCAATTCTGGTCAAGGGCACATGCTTCAGTTGCAGGCTCCAGCCCTGGTAGGGGTCCGTGCAGGAAGCAACCACTTGATGTGTCTCTCTCACATGGATGTCTCTCTCTGTCTCTCCTCGCCTTTCCACTCTCTCTAAAAAAATCAATGGAGCTAAAATCGGTTTGGCTCAGTGGATATTTAATCCTGCTATTCTGGCTTTGGCACTCGCTTACTTCCTTACTTGCTCAAGGGTCCCAGGTTTGATTCCGCTCAAGGGCATGTACCTTGGTTGCAGGCACATCCCCAGAAGGGGGTGTGCAGGAGGCAGCTGATCGATTTTTCTAACTCTCTCTCCCTTCTTCTCTGTAAAATAATCAATAAAATATATATATATTTAAAAATAAATAAAAATCAACCGAGACCGGTTTGGCTCAATGGATAGAGTGTCGGCTTGGGGACTGAAAGGTCCCGGGTTCGATTCTGGTCAAGGGCATATACCTTGGTTGCGGGCATATCCCCAGTAGGGGGTGTGCAAGAGGCAACTGATCGATGACTCTCTCATCGATGTTTCTGGCTTTCTATCTCTCTCCCTCTCTGTACAAGTCAATAAAATATATTAAATAAATAAATAAATAAATAAATATCAGCCGAAAGCGGTTTGGCTCAGTGGATAGAGCGTCAGCCTGCGGACTGGAAGGTCCCAGGTTCAATTCTGGTCAAAGACACGTACCTTGATTGCGAGCACATCCTGGTGTGCAAGAAGCTGATCGATGATTCTTTCTCATCGATATTTCTAACTCTCTATCCCTCTCTCTTCCTCTCTGTAAAAAATCAATAAAATACATATTAAAATAAATAAAAATCATATTAAACACAAAAGGAGTAACAGGAGTTCTCCAGAGACCAGAAGAAGGAGCTCTGGTCACCTTCCCGCCAGCGCTCTGTCCCCGCCGGCCCAGATGGGATGTCATCGGTTGCTAGGAGACGGGATGGCGGCATCTCAGCCGGTGACAGGCCCTGGCTCTAGCTTCCCGGACCGCAGCGCCATCACGCATTCCCCGCCGATCCGGGGAGCCCGGCCGTGCTGGTGGGCGAGCTCAAATCCAGAAACTGTCCAGCCACCGTCGCTCCCGCCGCCGCGAGCACCGCGACGTCTCCCTCCGCCGGCGCCGCGAGGGAAGCCCCGGAGCGCGGAGCGTCCTCCGACCCAGGGCGCGGCGGGGCAGACCGGTCCGGGTCTGACGGGAACAAAGCTGCCGGACCCGCCGCCGTCACCGGGACCGCCGGCCGCCGGAGGAGCCCGCGCCGCAGGACGGACCCTCACCTGTAGGTCGCACTGTGGGCACGACTTGGTGTCCATCTTCACTTCCTTGGCTCGACTCGCTGACATGGTCCTCTCCGGCGGCGGCGGCGGCGGCGGCCCGGGCTCCTCCCGCCAGCGGCCCGGCCCCGCCCTGCGGGCCCCGCTGCCCCGACTGAGGCACTGCCGGATGCGCGTGCGCATGCGCGAGATTGGGCGGGGCCTGTATGCTGGGGGCGGGGCTGCGTGCGGGGCGGGGCCTATGTGCGAGGGGGCGGAGCGCTGCGACGTGCGCTGGCTCGTGGGACCGCGCTCCCACCAATCCACGCGAAGGGCGGGCCCTCCAGCGAGACAATGACCTCGGCTTCTCTGGGTTCTGCAACGGCGTGGGGGCGTGGCTAGGGCGGGGCCTGGCAGTGACGGGCGTCGCGCTCCACCAGTGAGTGCACAGGACGCAGCTAGGTGCTGGGCACGCCTCCCCCGGGAGGGAAACCGGGAGGAGAGAGGGCGGGTGGGAGAGGGGAGGTGGGAGGTACATCGTCCAGCCCAGGTCCTGGCGTTTAGTTAACTTCAGCAGCTGTCAGCGAGTCTAATCATGGAGGAGTTGTAGGAGGCACCTGACTCACCCTGCATCCAGGGCCCAGGATTGAAAATGCACCCCTTTACTTAATAAATAATTGCCCAAGGCCCACTGTGGGGCCAGTTTTTGATCCGTTAGTCATAGATCTACAACCTACTCCTCATAAAACGACATAAAAAACATACAAGTGCAAGTTCATTTTTTAAAATATGGAAGTCGACACAAAATCACATTTCAAGAAACAACAGAAACAAACATGAGAGAGAACATAATTTAAGAAACTGTGCATTTTGCTCAGAGAAAATTTGCCCATCAGCGTTGATGACAGACAATGGCTGTTGCCCTGGTAACTGGCTGTTCTATTGTAACTAAAGTACCGTCTGAGCGTCTGAGCGATAGTTCTATTCTGCACATTAAGTGCCTGTAAGCACATTTTGAATAAATATAATGTGCATAAATATGTAAAGCGTTCCATGTTACAAACTGAAGTATGGTAGCAACCACACTTAGGTAAAAACTGCTGTTTGAATTGTAACCCTGCTATTCTGGCTTCGGCACTCGCTTACTTGCTTAAACAATAAGGTAGTTGTCTCGGCTCCCAGATGGAAACCTGGAGGCTAAGGGAGTTTTTCTGTGCCTGTGGACCAGGACCACAGGAGACTGATTCCCACTGACTCAGTAGCTCCAGGGGTAGAAACTGTAGATAACCTTTAGAGATTAACCGCTCAGCTCTGCTTCTGTACTATCTGCTATCGCAAGATAGGGCCACATTCCAACGTCCAGCAGGATGTGGCTGGGAACGACCCTGCGGACTGTTTCCAGAATTCAGAATTTAGAACAAAGGAAAATGTCTGTAGTTTAGGCCTTTAAAAGGACTGCCTACACCTGGAAGGGCGCCGTTGTGAGTGTGGACTCCACCTGCGTGTGGCGCTCTGGAGGCCGTCCTGGCCAGTTCAATAATTCCTTGCCTGCTTTTTTTAATCAACCAGCAGCCTCCTGTGTCTTATTCTGACTCCAGGGTTCGACCCACAACAGAATGTATGACCACACCAGCCAGGTGCTGAGTCCCTGAGCGTGGTGGACCGGCCATGGGGGTGATTTCGGGTGATGATGATGTTCCTCGCGATTGTAGTGAATCCACAAGGCCACTCCACACTCGGGAAGGCAGGGATTGAGGCCCACCTCCTGAAGGAGGGTGTCTTGAAGAATCTGTGGACATCTGTCAAAACCATGACCTTGGCTGCTGGCGAGAGGCCTCAGCTCAGCTCCTCCCCATGGGGCCTCTCCATAGGGTGGCTCCGGTGGCCTTAGGACATGGCAATTGGCCTTCCACAGAGCGGTGACCCGATAGAAAACAAGCAAGAATCCGCAGTGTCTTTGATGGCCTGACTTCACCTCTGTAGTACCCCATGGCTCACCCAGGCCAGCTCCCTTCCACGTGGAAGGGGCTAAATCAGGGCACGCATCCCGGGAAGCAGGGGTCCCGGGGGTCATCCTGGCCCCCGGCCACCACAGGTGCCCACAGGAAGCAGTGGCTGATTCTGGTCAATAAG
This sequence comes from Pipistrellus nathusii, assembly GCA_963693515.1. Lineage (NCBI taxonomy): Eukaryota > Metazoa > Chordata > Mammalia > Chiroptera > Vespertilionidae > Pipistrellus > Pipistrellus nathusii. The sequence goes on from OY882872.1 coordinate 1,378,562, forward strand.
CAATTAGACCAGGCAGGTCGTCTGTAATAGCAGGCATGCTGGGGAGGGCCCTGCAAGGAGAGTGGCAGCCGCTGAGCAGGGTCAGAGGTCAGGGACAGAGGAAAGGAAGAACAGACAGGGCACGGTGCCGGCTCACCATGAGCAGTCAGAGCGGCGGCGGCGGTAATGGCAGGTACTGTGTGCTCGGTGAGCAGGCAGGCTGGCTCTTCACAGCCGCTGCGAGGGCTCCGGTAACTAGGACGTGGGCTTCCTCAGGGACACGGAGCGTGCCAGCCCGCCTCCCTCCCATCATGTGAACATTCAGAACATCGCGCCTCCACCGACAGCCCTTTATTTATTTAATTATTTATTTATTTATTTATTTATTTATTTATTTATTATTTTTTCCCAACAGCCCTTTCAAACGGTCCGTTTTTGGGGGGGAGAGGAGAGGAGGAGCAGCAGCAGGAAGCTCAGCCAATCTCGGTTCATTCCCGGTCAGGGCACCTGCCCAGATTGCAGGCTTGATTCCCCTGGTAAGATCAAGCGGAAGGCAGCTGATCCATGATTCTCATCATTGATGTTTCTCTCTCTCTCTCTCTCTCTCCCCCCCCTTCCTCTCTGAAATCAACAAAAATACCTTCAAGTACTAGCTGGTTTGTTCAGTGCAGAGCATTGGCCTGGGGATGGAAGGGTCCCAGGTTCGATTCCAGCCAGGGGCACATGCCCTGGTTTCGGGCTCGATCCCCAGTGCTGGGCGTGCAGGAGGCAGCTGATCCATGATTCTCTCTCATCATTGATGTTTCTCTCCCTCTCCCTCTCCCTTCTTCTCTGAAATCAATAAAAATATATTTTTAAAAGTATATTTTAAAACGTAATCATCAGGTGGGAATGATAGAGGAAGTCTGATGGGGAGGTTTCTCCTGCTGTGACGACAAAGGCCGTGGCTTCCTCCCTCTGACAGGCCCTCAGGAGGCCTTCCCGCTGGAAGCGGTGATAAACAACCTGCAAACGGTGACAGCTGGCGCTAGATGGCAGGCTAGCCATTCCCAGCCCCAGCCTGCCTGGCCCTGGCTCAGATTTCACCGTCCAGCACAGCCAGCTCCCTGCCAGGTCCCCACTCCCACATCGGGCAGCCTCCTCCCTGCGCTCCGCTCCTCCAATTCCTCTCACGGAGCCTGGGACCCCGGGCCTCCCTGCCCCGCCAGGGCCACGAATGCGCCTGTGTGTACCTCCCTGCACTGGCCGCCCTCGGGTGTCTGTTGCTAGGCACCCTTGCACACCCCAGGGCCTGGGTCCCTGGGGAAGAGGCTGAGTCTGAGGCTCAGGAGGAACCCTCCCGGTGCAGGGACTAACCATCGTGTGCGGGGCTGGCCCTCCCCCTCGCTAAATAACCGCCTTCCACAGCGGCTGTGTTTTTTCGTAGAAGAGCAAGCAAGAATGTATTGACCACAGCAAACATATACCTAGCGAGTGACACAGGAAGGCATAGGACAGTGGTTAGTCCACTCGTTAGTCCACAGAGCCGGATGTCAACAGGACCAGGATTGACATTTCTCTGGAGAGCCACATTTTTTATTTATTTTATTTTATTATTTATTTATTTATTTTTTTTTATTTTTTAATATATTTTATTGATTTTGTACAGAGAGGAAAGGAGAGGGATAGAGAGTTGGAAACATCAATGAGAGAGAGTCATCAATCAGCTGCCTCTTGCACACCCCCTACTGGGGATATGCCCGCAACCAAGGTACATGCCCTTGACCGGAATCGAACCCGGGACCTTTCAGTCCCCAAGCCGACGCTCTATCCATTGAGCCAAACCGGTTTCGGCGAGAGCCACATTTTTTAAACGTAAACTTCTCCTAACGCCACTTCTTCAACACGGACTCGCCCAGGCCGTAGTGTTTTGTGAAAGAGCCGCCCTCAAGGGGCCAAAAAGCCCCATGCGGCTCTCGAGCCGCGGTTTGCCGACCACGGGCCTAGGCGAAGCCACTGGAGAGCCCAGGCCGGCTGCTTTGGCTCACCGGGAAGTCAGGGAACAGGGGCCTTGGAGACGGATTCGGGGGGGAGCCTGGGACAAGCTGCTGCTGCTGCCCACTGCTCCCCTAGTCGCAATCCCATGGGGCCCCTCAGAGGTTGGGGATACGTGGCTGAGGGGTGAGGGGTGGGGGGAGAGAATGGCACAGGTGTACTCTCAGGAGGAGAAGGCCCACAATGGCTCTAACCGGTGTCCTCACTGCCTTTGGATTTAGCCAGTGAGTGACAGGAGTTGAAATCGCTGTCTTAAGAAAGTCACTTTTAAAAATATATTTTATTTATTTTGTACAGAGAGGAAGGGAGAGAGATGGAGAGTTAGAAAGATCGATGAGAGAGAGTCATCGACCAGCTGCCTCTGGCACACCCCCTACTGGGGATATGCCCGCAACCAAGGTACATACCCTTGATCGGAATCGAACCCAGGGCCCTTCAGTCCCCAAGCCGACGCTCTATCCACTGAGCCAAACCGGTCTGGGCAAGAAAGGCACTTTTCGTTGTAAGTAACCAAAGCCTTGTGTCAATGAGCTTCAGCCCAGTAGAAAGATGAGAGAATTTGTTTCAGTCAATAGCCTTAGGGGCCATGTGTAGTATGTAAACTTAGACACAATTATACAACCTTGTACCTACCTATAGAGTTTACGTTTAAAAAATGTGGCTCTCCAAAGAAATGTCCATCGTTGTCCTGTTGCTGTTTGGCTCTGTGGACTCATGAGTGTGCCGACCACTGGCCTATCCAGTTTGGCGAGACGGAGGCAGAGGTCAGGATGAGAACGAGGGTGTGGCAGGTGTGGCTCCCGAGAAAAATCACCGGGGTCCTGTCACCCGAGGGAGGGGCCCAGGGGAGCCGCCTCAGCACGCTCACTCCCTGGCCCCTGTCTGAGGCACACCCCGGGACTTCCTGCCGGGGAGGGGCTGTGCCTGACTCAGCTGCCTCTGGCCCTCGAGCTGGCTGGCCGGGGCAGAGGTTGCTCCCTGGAAGCCCCGTCACAGGCGGCCGATCCTGATCCTGGCTGACATTCTCTCTGAGGTGAATCAGCACCCCCCTCCCTCACCTCTTGCCACTGAGCTCGGGGTGCTGGCTGAGCGGGGTGCTGGCTCCGGCACCAGCTGCTGCGCTGACCAGGCCAAGCCCGTGGAGGAATTGCCTACCCCTGGTGGCACTCCCGTACCCTCTACCCCTTAGACTTACTTGGCTCCTGCCAAGTGCATGGGGATCCATTTCATCGTGCTCTTGCCCAAGACATGCAAGTTTCCCTTAATAAACCCTATTCATTACCGGCTGGCGGGGAGGGAGGGCTGGCTGTGTCAGCGTCTTCCCTGGGCGCTGCTTGCGGGGTGAGGTTTCAGCCCCGGCCTTACCCGGGGTCTGCGTGGACTCGCCTACCAGGTAACAGTGCGGCTCACCGGGCTGCTGGGCCCACCACCGGCCCCTGACATCCTGTTCTCCAAAGCCGGGGTCAGGGCAAGGTTGCACAGCAAGCCTGGAGCCGTGCCTCGGTGTGAGCTTTGACCTAGGAACCAGGAGGTCACAGGTTGATTTCCCGGTTGGGGCACATGCCCGGGTTCTGGGCCCATCCCCAGTGGGGGGTGTGCAGGAGGCAGCCGGTCCATGATTCTCTCTCTCTCCTCTCCCTTCCTCTCTGAAATCAACAAAAATATATATTAAAAAAAGAAAAAGATTGCATAGCCACACGTGTGATTGTTAAACTGGTGGGTGTCTTTCCCCTGGCGTCCCACAAGAAGTTCTAAAACATGCAACACCTGCCAAAACCGGTGTGGCTCAGTGGATAGAGCGTCGGCCTGCGGACTGAGGGGTCCCGGGTTTGATTCCGGTCAGGGGCATGTACGTTGGTTGTGGGCACATCCCTGATAGGGGGTGTGCAGGAGGCAGCTGGTCGGTGTTTCTCTCTCATCGACGTTTCTAGCTCTCTGTCCCTCTCTTTTTCTCTCTGTAAAAGATCAATAAAATATATTTAAAACGTGCAACACCTGACTCTGTAGTCAGGGGCACTGACCTTTTTCCCTCTTGGGTTGTCAAGTTAGACAATGACAACAAAAAATAAATAAAATGAAATAAAAAATTACCACTGCCAACACAATAATAGCCGCCCGGTGTGAATGAATCAAAATTGGACCCATTGTTGTTGCCAGATCGGCAACAATACAACATGCCTGTGGAGCGCCACAGAATGTTAGGGATTCATTTTTGTGCGACGAGCTGGAGAAGGCTGAGAATCCATGAGGGACGGCGTCCCTAAGCACACGCAGGCCCGGGAGCCTCGGACGGACGGGCCGCACGCAGTGGGCGCTCAGTGAGCACGGGGCCACTCGGCCCTTCCCGCTAACCTGGCAGACTCCGGCCGAGTCCAAGCAGACATGGCCCTGCCGGCCCCGCCCTGGGGGACCACAGCCACGGCCATGGCCACGGCCACCGCAGTGCTTCCTCCGAGAGCAGCCTCTCCGGGAGGAAGGAGCCGGGAGAAACAGCTGAGTCACAGGGTCCGGGGAGCTGCCCTGACCCCGGACCAAAGTTCAAAGCATTGGAAGACACTAGAGGGGGGAGGGGGAGGAGAAGAAGGGGGGAGGGAAGGGGAGGAGGAGGAGGAGGAGGGGGGAGGGGAGGAGAAGGGGGAGGGGAGGGGAGGAGGAGGGGGGGAGGAGGAGGAAGGGGGAAGGGGAGGAGAAGGAGGAGGGGGAGAAGGAGAAGGAGGGGGGAGGGGGAGGAGAAGGGGGGAGGGGAGGAGGAGGAGGGGGAGAAGGAGAAGGAGGGGGAGAAAAGGGAGGGGAGGGGAGGAGGAGGAAGGGGGAGGAGGAGGAAGGGGGAAGGGGAGGAGAAGGAGGAGGGGGAGAAGGAGAAGAAGGGGGGAGGGGGAGGAGAAGGGGGGAGGGGAGGGGAGGAGGAGGGGGGAGGAGAAGGAGGGGGAGGGGGAGGGGAAGAAAAGGGAGGGGAGGAGGAGGAGGGGGGGGAGAAGAAAAGGGAGGAGGAAGAGAAGAAGGAAGAGGAGGAGGGGGAAGAGGAGGGGGGATGAGGAGAGGAGAAGGAAGAGGAGGAGGAAGAGGAGGGAGAGGAGGTGGAGGAGGGGTAAGGGGAGGAGGAGGAGGGGGAGAAAGAGGAGGAAAAAGAAAAGGAGGAGGAGGAGGAGGAAGGGGAAGAGAAAGAGGAGGAGGAGAAGGGGGGAGGGGGAGGGGGAGGAGGAGGAGGAGGAGGAGGGGGGGGAGGAGGAGGGGGAAGAGAATGAGAAGAAGGGGGGAGAAGGAGGAGGAGGAGGAGGAGGAGGAGGCCCTCACAAATAAGGTGAAAAGCAAGGGAATGCAGCACAGCCTGTGTGTTGGGGGGGGCGAGCAGGAGGGGTGGGGCAGGGGGTGGAGGCCTGATGGCTGAGTCCCTCGGCATTAACCCTCCAGAACAGGGGTCTCCATGCAGAAACGGGGGCGTTTGGTTAAGCCAAAGCCTTTCTTTAAAAGAAAGAGCCTGGCTGGTATAGCTCAGTGGTTGGGCGTGGACCTATGAACCAGGAGGTCAGGGTTCGATTCGGGGTCAGGGCACATGGCTAGGCAGTGGCTGGATCCCCAGCGTGGGGTGTGCAGGAGGCAGCTGATCAATGATCGAAGTTCCTCTCATCATTGATGTTTCTATCTCTCTCTCCCTCTCCCTTCCTCTCTGAAATTAATAAAAATATATTTACAAAGAAGAAAGGAAGGAAGGAAAGAAGGGAGAGAGGGAGGGAGGGAGGGAGGAAAGGGGCTGGTGTCCAAAGGAGAGTTTTTTGGACAAAGCACTGCTTTAAAAGGCTAGGGCCTGGCTGTGGGATTCCCCCAGCGCTTGGCACAGTCGGCCTGCAATCAATGTGCCCATGCCTGAGGGGAGGGGGTCATTGCAATCAATAGGTTTTCCTTTTCCTTTTTCTTTTAGGGAGAGAAACACATCCACTCGTTCCACTTGTTCATGCGTTCATTGGGATTCCTGTCTGTGCCCTGACCGGGGAGGGAGCCACTACCCTGGCGTATTGGCACACACACCTGCCAACCGCCTACCCCCTGAGCTCCGGCCGGGTCCATGGATTCCGTTAGAAGGGAGAGCGCAGCCAGCCGGGGAGGCCTCGCTGGGCGCCCATGCGGACTCGGAGCTCACAAAGGGAACAAAGGGACGGCAATTACCTCCGCGGGGCAGGACTCTGTGACCCTGTCTGTGCAGAATGCACTGTGCCAGCTCCGCGGGCCGTCGGCCCAGGTGCTGCCACTGCCCCTCAGAGAGGCCAGGGGCCCTTGGGTGCCAGGCCGAGCTGGGGCCATGGGAGCTCAGCGCTCGGGGTGAAGGGGAGGCCTGGCACCCACACCGCTCCTGTTCTCCGGGCCCCTGTGCGTCACCCCGCTTGCGACCTGGGGTTCTTGAAGACAGCGCTACGCATTATAGAGGAAGTTCAATCCCCGTCTCTCCCCACCGCCCCTGCCCGGCCCCAGGTCACGGCAGGCCTGGCGGTGGAGAGGCCTAGAAACGGTTCATCAAGAAATCAGGGTGCGGCCCTAACCAGTGTGGCTCAGTGGATAGAGCATCGGTCTGCGGACTGAAAGGTCCCAGGTTCGATTCCGGTCAAGGGCATGTACCTTGGTTGCGCGCACATCCCCAGTAGGAGGTGTGCAGGAGGCAGCTGGTCGATGTTTCTCTCTCATCGATGTTTCTCACTCTCTGCCCTTCTCCCTTTTTCTCTGTAAAAAAAAAATCAATAAAATATTTAAAAGAAAAGAAAGAAAGAAACAGGGCAGGCGCCCGCTCGGCTTCCTGGAACGTGTCTTCTGAGGGCTCCCGGCTCCCGGACAGGAATGCTCTCCCCACTAAGGTCACACAGCGGCAGGACCTGCCATTCTGCCCGCACTGTTGTAAAGTTCATTTTTGATGATGTGAATAATTGACGAATGTGCTCCTTCCTGAGACAGTCACACGGGCCGGCCCCCAGCTCTCCCGGCCCCCGGCTGACGATGCCCCGTCTCCCACCCCCTCCCGGCTCCTGACCCCCCTGCCTGCTGAGACAGCGCTTCCAGCCCCTGCACATTAACCAGCGTGGGCCTGGCCGGTGGGGGCAGTGGGTGGGGGTACAGCAGCGGGCCGTGCACTGACCCTCGGTGAGCAGGGAGGGCCTGCGCTTTGGTCGTATGCAGGTCAAGGTTACGTGTTTGGGGTGGAGGGGGGGGCGGGAGTGTCTGGAAGTGCATCTCCCTAACTGGGCAGAGCAGGCGAGAACAGGACGTGGGAGGCAGGAATCTTAGAGAAAAGCTAAGCTCCCGGGGCGTCACCGGAGACAGAGGCTGGGGAGGAGCTGGTGTAGGCCCAGAATTTCCAGAGCGGATGCCCTGGCCGGTGTGGCTCAGTGGATAGAGCGTCAGCCTGTGGACTGAAGGGTCCCAGGTTTGATTCCGGTCAAGGGCATGTACCTTGGTTGTGGGCACATCCCCAGTAGAGGGTGTGCAGGAGGCAGCTGATCGATGTTTCTCTTTCATCAATGTTTCAAACTCTATCCCTCTCCCTTCCTCTCTGTAAAAAAATCAATAAAATTTATTTAAAAGAAAAAAAAAAAGAATTTCCAGCTCAGATCCCCAGGGTGGAGCGTGCAGGAGGCAGCCAATCAACAGATCAATGAGTCTCATCATTGATGTTTCTCTCTCTCTTCCTTCCTCTCTGAAGTCAATGTAAACATAACCCATCCTGTGTTAAGCATTCATTCATTCTCCAGCAACGTGTAGCAGGCTGCTGGGAGCGCTTAGAGGGGCGGTCATGCAGGATCGCGCTGCCCCCGCCGTTCCGGAGCTCCCACGGAGGAGGACCGTGGACCAGAGAAAAGTGACTGAGCAGGATCATGTCCGATGCCGGGGAGGAGACACACGGGGCCATGGAGCTGGGGGAGAGCTCCGACGGCGGGACCGGGAGAAGCCCGACCACGTGCTCCGCCAGGTGCGGGACCCCCCCCTTCCCCCCCTCCAGGCTGTGGGCATCCGCCGTGCTGCCCACACGGAGCTCCCCGTTCGGAAGGGGAAAGGGTGGCCGTCGGCCCCAGACTCCTCCCCGCCGCTCCCCGCCAGCGGCCACCTGGATGATGAAACCGGTGGAGGCTGCACCTCCTTCCAGCGGGCGTCCTGCAGGGGTGGCGGGTGGCGGCGGCGTTTGCGGGAGACGCGCCTCCAGGGAGAATCTGCAAACAGCTCTGCATCCACAGAAGTTTGAGACGTGCCGACCCCGGCTAACCCGCCCTCCCCGGGGGCTGAGCCAGACCCCCACTCCCGCCCGCTCCGCCCGGACGGAGCCAGACTCCGGTTCCCGCCCCGCCCCGCCCCCAGCAGGCAGGCCAGCGCGGGGCACGATGGGACTTGTAGTCCACCCAGTCCCCACACACGCTCCAGCAATGCCCGGGGGAACTACAAAGCCCAGGGGTCAGCGGGCGGCCGGGGCGGGCGCGCGGGCTGTGGGTGTGCGAGCGCAGGGACCTGGCGGAGCGGACGCCGGGCGCCGGGATGCGGGAGCGGACGGCGGAGCCCGGGAGCGGCGGGCGGCTCGCGCGCTAGCGGGGCGGCCGGGCGGCGACGGGCACGGTGCGGGCACGCCCTGGGCACGGCCTCCGCGGCCCCGATGGCGCCGCGCTCCGGCCCCGCGGCCGCGCGTGGGGGGTCCGGTCGCCGGGGGATGGGCGCCCGGTCCCGGAGCCCGGCGGGTGGCGATCGCCCGGCCGGGCTGGGGGGCGGGAGCGCGGGTGCCGGCCGGGGGCTGTGAGCGACGTGGTTTTTAGTTCTTTTCCTTTTCTGTTTTGTGCCAAAGGTGTCCCCGCGCGGGTGCGCGATGCAGCGAGCGGCGGCGGCGTGGGTGCGGCGGGGCTGCTGCCCCGGGACCCGGGGCCCCTGGCGCCGCGGCCGGAGCAGCGCGGCCGCCGAGGCCCCGGCGGTGCTCCCGGGGCGGCCCGAGCGGGCCCCGCGCGAGCGCATCCTGACGCCCGAGTCCATGAACCCGCGGGTGAGGGCGGTGGAGTACGCGGTGCGGGGCCCCATCGTGCTCAAGGCGGGCGAGATCGAGCTGGAGCTGCAGCGGGTGAGCGGGCGCGGGGCGCGGGGCCGGGGGGCGCGGGGCGCGGGGCCGGGGGGCGCGGGGCCGGGGGGCGCGGGGCTCGGGGCTGGGGGCGCGGGGCCAGGGGGCGCAGAGCCGCTGTCCTCTGCCGGGTCTGCGCGCCCCACTCCCCTCCTCCTCCCGAGGCGGCTCCTGCTTCGGTCCAGCTGGACCTGAAAGGACCTGCCCTCCTCCCACGCCCCGACCCCCAGTGCCCCTGCTCCGCACAGCACGGCCCTCCCGGGGTGCGGGTCACTTGTTGAGCCGCGGGGTGCCTGGCGCTGCAAGTTGGGGGGCTGCCTTCCTTCCTCGCCCGGAATCCGGACCCTTGGTGGTTGTGGTGGGGGAGATAGAGAGACAACCAGCAGCAGCGGGAGGTCAGAGTGCAGGGCCGGAGTCGATGGAGGGCCCGATGGGGTGCTGGGCGCTCGGTGGAGTTGGGGGAAGGCCGTCGCTGGGGAGGGGGATCGGGCTTGTGCCCCAAGCCTGCTCTCTCCACGTCTGAGACCTTTGGGGTCCTTCTCCAGTGAGCCCCAGGCAAGAGCAGGCCGGAGGGGGCCCTGCCTGGTCCCGGTCCAGGGCACCCCCCTTCTGCCCGCTCTGGGACCTTGATCTGCAGCCACAGTTTGTTCTCTGTCCGAGGACAGCCGCCCCGTGAGTGGCCGGGCAGTCAGGACGGGCCCTCGGGCGTTGGTAGGGACTTTCTTGTCTTGGTGGGATCCTGGCTGAGTTCACAGCTGCGAATCAGGAGGGATTTCTGCCCCGGGAGAGCCAGGTGGCTGGCAGGGGCGGGAGGGTGCCCCCGTAGGGCTGCAGTCCTGGGTGGACGCCTGAAGTGGCGTCTGGAGGGGCATGGCACAGGGTGAGCGCGCCAGGGTTTTCGGGAAAAGAGCTTAGAGAGTTGGACAGGAGAGTTCTGGCCCCGAGTGGGGGCGGGGAGGTGCCTGGATCTTGCTCTCAGAGGCCCCGGATCACTCACTGTCCCTGGGCAGGCAGGGCCGTGACGGGGCCGTGGCACTCGGTCCCCATTCCGACGGGGCCCCTGGGGGCTGGAGGAGCTCCTGGCCTGCAGACACCTCGTTCGGGACACCCCGTTCTGCTGACTCAAAACCGAGAGCGAGACCGGCCAGCGTCAGCGGCTCCCGCTGGCTCCCTGCGGGGCCAAGTGTGAAGCTGGCTCCGAGGCTGGCAGGTCTGATTTCTGGCCCCGAGGTGGCCGGGCCGGGCTGGGCTGGCGGGGCAGGGTGGGGCACTGCCCTGCCCCTGGCTGATACCTGGCATGCAGAGTGATAACCATCTTCCTGTCACCACAAAGCAGAGGTTACCTGGTTCAAGGTTTATCGCTTTCCTGGAAGCTGATTTCTCTGCTTCCAGAGCTGGCCGGGGTCAGGGTTATCTCTGCGTTTTGCTAAATGCCAGCCTGGGTGCCGAGGACGAGGACTGGCTGGGATTCTGCCTTTGCCTCCCCACGCTGGCTGCTCTGTGCCGGGCCTGAGCCCCTCCCCAGTCCTTAGGGGTCGGTGGGACGTGAGCGTGGGGCTGTGAGCAGTGCCTGGCGGAGGTGGGGTGGCCTGGGCACGTGGGGAGCAGGGGGTGCTGGTTGGGGAGTCGCTGGGCAGAGGGAGACAGGAGGGACCGGAGGAGACACGTGTGAGCTGGGCTCGGGCTGTCACGGTGCGAGGTTTGGGGGTGGAGGTGCGGGACCCCGGAGGGCTCTGGGCGGGGTGGGGCGCGATGGTGCAGGTGGACACGTTTCTTGGCCACGTGAGCCGGAAACACGCTATGATTGAGGTGACCGGACGACCCGATTTTCACCCGTTTGTCCCGCGCCCCACAGCGTTTTAAAAAAGTCCCGGTTATTTCCAAAATTGTTAAAAATCGAGGGACAAATTGTTAAAAATCAGGACATCTGCCAAAACCGGCATGGCTCCGTGGATAGAGAGTCAGCCTGCGGACCGAAGGGTCCCAGGTTCGATTCCAGTCAAGGGCATGTACCTTGGTGGCGGGCACATTCCCGGTGGGAGGTGTGCAGGAGGCAGCTGGTCGTGATTCTCTCTCATCGGTGTTTCTAGCTCTCTATCCCTCTCCCTTCCTCTCTGTAAAAAGTCAATAAAATATTTTTTTAAAAAATCGGGATGTCTGGTCACCTTGGCCATGATGTCTGGGACAGACGCCCCTCGCCCTGCCTCTGCGTGAACTGAGCCGTCCTTTTTGTCCACCTTCGGTGTCCGGTGCCCTCTCTCTTGTTGGGTCCCGGCGCCTGGCTGCTGGTGCTGAGAGAGCCGGGCCGGCCAGCGCAGCCCCTCCCCTCCCCCACCCCCAGCCCTCACCCCGGAGACAGTCTCTGCATTGTGCCGGCTTCAGTGGCGCCCTCAGAGCCCTGGGTTCCCCGCCTTTTTTTTGGGGGGGGGGTTGGGGGGGTTGGCTTGGCCCGGCTCGGTGGGGAAAGCTGGACTGGTTCTAAGTGGGCCCACTCGGTTCTGGACGGGACAGGCAGGGGTGTGGGGGGAGGGAGGCCTGGGGGGAGCCAGCCTCCGGGCTTTGTCTGCCCAGGCCTCTGCCGTCCCGTCTCCAGGTGCTCTGCAAACAGGAGCGGCCTCGCTGGCCACGTGGCTCGTGTTTGGCTTTGGGGTGGCTCCCCTGGCGAGTCCTGTCCTTCCCGCTTCTGTGCTGGGTGTGGAGCGCGCTCTGCAGGGCCGGGGTGGGGGCGGGGGCGGGGGCGGGGGGAGTGCCCTGCGTGTGAAAGGAGCCTTGTGTGGGGCTGTTGTTCCCCTTCCTCTTGGCCCCTCAGCCTATGGGGTCCGTGTTCACTTTAAAAAAGCTGCCGGGAGCCGGGTTTGGAGACCCGTCAGCCCTGTCCCTCCCTGTCCTTCCTGCTCGGTGAGGGGCCCTGAGAGCCGGGAGTGGTTTGTTAAGTCAGCAGCTGGGGCCGAGCACCCCTCGCTGGAGGGAAGTGTGGCCACTGCTGTCCACATCAGGCTGTGAGGTCACTGCCGTCCACATCAGGGTGAGAGCAGGTAACGAGGCCCCCCGGCTGTGCCTGGAAGCCGCGGGCAGGGCACAGGTGGTGAAATCGATGGGTCATTTCCTTTCCAGTTAGCGGCTCCTTTAAAAGAGAGAAATTTGCTGAAACCGGTTTGGCTCAGTGGTAGAGCGTCGGTCTGTGGACTGAAGGGTCCCGGGTTCGATTCCGGTCAGGGGCATGTACCTTGGTTGCAGGCGCGTCCCCAGTGGGGGGGGTGCAGGAGGCAGCTGGTCGATGTTTCTCTCTCATCGATGTTTCTAGCTCTCTCTCTCTCTCCCTTCCTCTCTGTAAAAAATCAATAAAATATATTTTAAAATAAATAAATAAAAATAAAAGAGAGAAATTTGGCCCTGGCCGGCCGGTTTTGCTCAGTGGATAGAGCCTTGGCCTGTGGACTGAAGGGTCCTGGGTTCAATTCCAGGCTCAGTCCCTGGTCCCAGTTGGGGCACTTGTCTCTCTCACATCAGTGTTTCTCCCGCCCCCTCCCCCGCCCTCTCTAAAAGCTGGGAAAATGCCCTCGGGTGAGGATTAACAAGAAAAAGAAATTTGTGGTGAAGGGCTCACCGAAGGCCCAGGCGGCGGTGGGGCAGGAGTCCGCCCAGAACCGTGTCCTCGGCTGGGCACCCCCCCAGCTCATCCATCGCGGTCCGGGACCTTGAAAGGAGGCGCTCGCTGTTCCCAGGCCCGCGATTGGCGGAGCTCGCAGGCCGGCCGGGCTCCAGGCATTTTCCTCCCACTCGGCTGGCGGAGCGCCTGCAGCTGCGCTGCCTCCCGGCCGGAACGTGGCTCCCTCCAAGGGAACGGGCCGGGCCAGCCATGGGCATCACCTGCGTTCAGGGCCGGGCCTGGGGGCTGGCGATTCGGCGCTGACCGAGGGCCGTGCTGGGAGCCCAGGCCTGTGCCCAGGGGTGTGTCAGGCCCGCCCCTGTGTCCGTGGCCTCGGCCATCCCACCTCCAGCCTCTGGGCTCCTGCCTGCGCCTGTGAGATGAGCCCTGAGGCCACACGCCCACAGCCGGTCTCCGGGCGCCTCTCACCCATGGCCCAGTCCCCGTGGCCCAGTCCCCGTGGCCCAGTGCCGTGGCCCAGTCCCCGTGGCCCAGTCCCCGTGGCCCAGTGCCGTGGCCCAGTCCCCGTGGCCCAGTCCCCGTGGCCCAGTCCCCGTGGCCCAGTCCCCGTGGCCCAGTGCCGTGGCCGTGTCGTGGCCCAGTCCCCGTGGCCCAGTCCCCGTGGCCGTGTCGTGGCCCAGTCCCCGTGGCCCAGTCCCCGTGGCCCAGTGCCTTGGCCCAGTCCCGGAGCGGGGGCAGCGCCACGCCCGCTGGTCCTGGGGACACTTTGCCTCCTCCATGCCCCGGGCACTCTCCGTGTTGGCCAGTCCCGAGGGCTTGCAGAAAGGGGGGGTAAGGAGGCCTCTTTCCCCCCAGAAACGTGGCCTTGGGAGACGGGTCAGACCTGCCTGTGAAGGTCATTTCTGGGGTGCCCCCCTCACGCTCCCCTCTCGAAGCCCCTGGAGGACTTCTGTGGGGGAGGGGCTGTGGGAAGGGGGGCCGGGAGCACTTGCCTGGCGGCTGCTGTCATCCCGTAAGCCCCCTGGTTTCTGCGTCAGGTGCGTGTTACTGGCTGAAAGGGGACAGCTTTGCCGGCCGGCGTGGCGCTGTGGTTGCGTGTGGACCCAGGAACCAGGAGGTCAGGGTTCGATTCTCAGGTCCTCAGCAGCCGGCGGGCTCCTCCGCTCTGGGCTCTGGTGTCTGTGCTCTGGCCGGCCCTGGTGTTCTCCTCCCCGGCCTTTTCTTCAAAACACTTTCTGTTCCTCATGTGAAACCAGCCACGTTCTCCTCCGGCAAAGCCGGGGCTGGGGGAGTGACCCTGAGTGCCCGCTGCTGATGGCTCTCCGGGGAGGGCGGTGACTGGGCTGTCCAGGCCGAGCTGCCCTGGGGGCGGGGGCGGGGGTTGGGGGCCACCCCCCTCCCCCCCGTGACCTTGGCCTCGCTCGGGCCCGTTTGCCCAGGACCCTCATTCAGACACGGCTCCGAGGCCGCCCAGGGCTGTGGCTGCAGCTGCCGCCTGGGGCCCTGGAACAGGACGGTCCTTGTGGCCTTCGGGGAGGCGGGGAGGTGGGATGGCGGGATGGTGGAGCGGGCGGGCGGGTAAGAATGCTGTGGGTCTGGCTGCAGGCCCAGCACTGTGTGTGTGTGTGTGTGTGTGTGTGTGTGTGTGTGTGTGCGCGCTCCTGTGGCCTCGGGGCCGTGTCTGCAGCCTTTGAAGCCTCCATCCACATCTTAAAGTGAGAGTAATGCTAATTATGCCAATACCGGTGTGGCTCAGTGGTTAGAGCTTTGCTCAGTGGATAGAGCGTGGCCTGTGGACTGAAAGGTCCCGGGTTTGATTCCGGTCAAAGGCATGTGCCTTGGTTGCGGGCACATCCCCAGTGGGGGGTGCACAGGAGGCAGCTGATGGATGTTTCTCTCTCATCGATGTTTCTAGCCCTCTATCCCTCTCCCTTCCTCTCTGTGGAAATAATATGTATTTTTAAAAAACGCTAATTCTGCCTCATGGGCTGGAGAACGGGTTGGTGGGACACGGTGGGTCCCGGGTTTGGCGGGTGCCGGACACCGGGTGAGGCTGGCAGGGGGCTGCCGGTCCCTGTCCGTGGGACCCTCTCGTGGCCTTCGGAATCCAGCGTCCGAGAGGCGCCCGAAACCAGCTGCCGCCCTCTGTGTGCTCAGGGCATCAAGAAGCCGTTCACTGAGGTCATCCGTGCCAACATCGGGGACGCCCAGGCCATGGGCCAGCAGCCTATCACCTTCCTCCGCCAGGTGAGGGGCCTCGGAGGGTGGGCTCGGGGAGGGCGGGTGTGGGGAGGGCGGGCCGGCCGTCCCCTCTCACCTCTCACCTCTGCCCCCTCCCCGCCTGGCCAGCCCCTCTGGGCGAGGTGGGCACCCCAATCCCAGCGCTCGCTCGCTGTCTCCCTCAACCCCTGGCCCTTGCAAAACCGTCTGAAATCCCCAGCCCCTGGGTAAGGTGACCAGACAGTCCTGATTTTTAACCATTTGTCCCGAGGTGTTTTTAAAAAGTCCTGATTCTTTTAAAAAATTGGGACTTTTTAAAAACGCCGCGGGACCAATGGTTAAAAATTGGGGCTGTCCCGGTCTGGTCACCTTACCCACGAGGGGTGGGGTGGGGGGTTTCCCGGTGGGCCGGCTCCGGGCAGGCTCTGCCTCAGGGGGGGTCCGGGGGGCTGAGTTTGAGCCTCCTCGTCCCCACAATTCCCCCCGGGAGGCCCAGGTCACCCAGCACCCCTCCCCCGGAGCCCACGGCCTCGGAGGGGTCCTGCCCGAGGTAGTTGGTGCCCCTCCCGGCTCTCTGGGTGGAGCCCAGTCCGTGCCTCCGTCCCCCCAGGTGATGGCGCTGTGCACCTACCCCAACCTGCTGGACAGCCCCAGCTTCCCGGAAGACGCCAAGACGCGGGCCCGTCGGATCCTGCAGGCCTGCGGCGGGAACAGCCTGGGTGAGGCCGCCGGCCGGCCGAGGGCGGGGGCAGCGAGCGAGCCCGTGGGTGTGCGCGGGCGTGAGCGTGCGGGTGGCTGGGTCCTCTGTGGTCCGGCGAGAGCCTCCGGCGTGAGGGCCAACGGGGTACATCTTTTTGTAAAAAGCCACGTCCCGCGTGATTCAAGGTTTGGGATCTGGAGCGGGCAAATGAGACAGGAAATAGTAATTTGGAATGGGGGCCAGGCGGAGAGCCCAACAAGGGGAGGGCTTCGCCGGTGCCCAGGCCCTGCCAGCCTTATGTTCCATTTTGGAAGCACGTCCAGCCCTTAGGCAGGCCATTCCGGAGGCAGACAGACGTAGAGGTCAGTAAGTATTAGGAAAGGTTTCCTCGGAGGCGGTGTGGTCAGGAAATGGCTGGAGCCACCGTGGTCTCCTCTAAACAAACCATCTCTGGTGCAGCATCCCGGCTCCTGTTTACAGTTTCTGATCTTTCTGATCAGGAAGACAATGGGGTTCCGCCAGCACAGGCATCTTGTGGTGGACGGGAGGCTGGAGGCTGCATTTGGGGTTGGTCTTGGGAGCCCACGTGGGCACGGCCCTCCGTCAGCCGAGGGTTGAACCAGGGCCTGGCCTCAGCCACCGGAGGCGAAGTGGAGGCTTCGTGCCCCCAGCTCTCGCCCTCAGCTCGCCCGAACGGCCTGGGGCTGAGGTCCGTCCTTGGGGAAGGATGGTGCAGCCACAGGCCTGGCCCCTTCTGGGCAGCTTCTATGGGTCTGACAGTCCCCCTCTCCCCCTCATTGTTCCCATCCCTGCCCTGCCTGCCGCCTCCCCAGAGCCTCCTGCCCGGGAGGTGAAGTGAAAATGACCTCCTCTCTCCTTCCTGTGGAGACGGGACTCCGGCCCCGGGGCCTCTGCTCTCTGTTCCGGCTCCCTGTGGTTTTTCTGTTTATCTTAGCGCTCTCCTTGCCCAGAGGGGGCTCGGCTTCCCTCTGTAGACCCCGGGGGGTCGGGCACAGTTGCTCTCAGAGCTTTTGTAGGCAGCCTGCCCGATTGTTCCGGAAAGCGGGGCAGAGATGATGCTTGCACTGCCCAGCAGGGGCTCGGCCACCCGGGCCTCTCTGTCCTCTGCCCGCGCCCCGGGGCTGTCCCCCGGGCTGTCCTGAGAGGGCCCTCGGGGTGTGGGTGTGGGGACAGGGCTCTGGCTGGGAGGCTCGGGAGAGGGGGGCCGTGTCCTGTGAGGCGCAGTGGGACATGGCCGCCTGGCCGGTCACTCGCTGGGTGTCTCTCAGGCTCCTACAGCGCCAGCCAGGGCGTGAACTGCATCCGGGAGGACGTGGCCGCCTACATCGCCCGGCGTGACGGCGGGGTGCCCGCCGACCCCGACAACATCTACCTGACCACCGGCGCCAGCGACGGCATCACGGTGCGGCGGGCAGGGTGCCCGGGGGCCGCGCCCGGGGGCCGCGCCTGGGGGCCGCGCCTGGGGGCCGCGCCGGGCCTCCGCCCGGAGGCAGCCTGGGAGGGAGCTGGGCCCCGCGGTCCCTGCCGCCCTCCCACAGGGGGCTGCGGGCCTTACCTGGTCCCGTCCTCCGGGTAAGGCCTCGGTTTCCCCCGAGCGCACCGCAGCAGGGGCAGGGGGAGGTGCCCGTGGCCCTCGGGGAGCCCACGTTCCTGGCCACACGGCCCTCTCTCCTCTGCCGGCCCCGTGCTGGGGACCGAAGGCGTTTGACCTTGCTCGGTCCCGGGGCAGACCCATTTCACAGATGTCATTGAGGCCCGGGAAGTGGGGTCCCCCGCCCCTGGGGTCATAGCGGAGGCTCCTGTGCTGTCAGCGCCGGGGCCCATACCGTGCACCTGCCTCCGCTGCAGACCATCCTGAAGATCCTGGTTTCCGGGGGCGGCAAGTCGCGGACGGGGGTGCTGATCCCCATCCCCCAGTACCCCCTCTACTCGGCGGTCCTCTCGGAGCTGGGCGCCGTGCAGGTCAACTACTACCTGGACGAGGACAACTGCTGGGCCCTGGACGTGCAGGAGCTGCGGCGGGCCGTGCGGGAGGCCAAGGAGCACTGTGACCCCAAGGTGCTGTGCATCATCAACCCCGGGAACCCCACAGGTGTGCTCCCCCTCCCCCTTCCTCCGGGGCGGGAACCCCACAGGTGTGCTCCCCTTCCCCTTCCTCCGGGGCGGGAACCCCACAGGTGTGCTCCCCTTCCCCTTCCTCCGGGGCGGGCGGGGCGGGGGCGGGAACCCCACAGGTGTGCTCCTCCTTCCTTCTTCCTCCGGGGCGGGAACCCCACAGGTGTGCTCCCCCTTCCCCCTTCCTCCGGGGCGGGCCGGGTGGGGGCAGGAACCCCACAGGTGTGCTCCTCCTTCCTTCTTCCTCCGGGGCAGGAACCCCACAGGTGTGCTCCCCCTTCCCCCTTCCTCCGGGGCGGGAACCCCACAGGTGTGCTCCCCCTTCCTCCTTCCTCCGGGGCGGGGGCAGGAACCCCACAGGTGTGCTCCTCCTTCCTTCTTCCTCCGGGGCAGGGCCGGGGCCCCACAGGTGGGCGCTCCTCCTTCCTCCCCCGGAAGGGGGAGGGGGGCCGGGGCTGGGGCACCGGTGTCTGGGCGCCGCCAGTTAAGTCCCCTTTGCTCTTGCTTTCCCAATCGGATTTCCCAATCCGCTTCCCGGCCCGTCCAGCTCCGGATCCGCCGTGTAAACGTTTGCGGACAGTTTGCCTTCTCTTTCTCCTGGGCAGGGCTGTGCTCTTGCTCAGACCAGTTTTCCTCCTGTTCTCGCTTTTGCAATCCCCTCCTCAGGGACCCAGGCCGCAGCCATTCATCCTGGGCCTCGGGCTGTTGTTCTGAAAAGCCCTGTGTGTGTGTGGGGGGGTGTGTGTTGTTGTGTTTCTGGGAGGAGCCAGCCTAGAGGCCCGAGCAGGAAATGTCACATGAAAACAAAAGCAGGAACTGTCTGCACCAGCTGAAAATCACTCCTCGTTTTGCATATTTTTCTTAAAAAGCGAAAAGCACAGTCCTGCCCGGTTTGGTCTCCGGGCTGCTGGCTTCGCAGGCCCGGGTGCGGGGAGCGAGGGCGCCCTCTCCTGGGCGGAGGGGAGCTGGGACAGGGCCGAGGAGGGCGCCGTGGAGCCTGCTGCTCGGGACATCGGCTGCGCGGCCACTCGAACCCTGGAGCTCTGGCTCCGGCCGCTGGCCGTCCTGGCTCCGGCCCGGGAGGGGTGACTGTTCTGGCCAGGCGGCCGGAGCAGCCCCTCCCTCCTGGCGGCACCTTGGAGTCACCAAGGGAGCTTTTAGCAACGCCAGGCCAGGCCAGGCCGCACCCCAGCCTTGGGGGCATCTGTATTCTGAGCAGCGGCTCCAGGGAACCAGCCACTGGCCCCACTCCCAGGCGCTCAGCTGTGATTGGAGCCCCAGGGTGCTGCCCCCGCCCGCCCCCGGATCCCAGAACCCTGGGCTCCTTCAAGGCGGCCTGGTCGGCCTTGCTTGGCGGGAGACTGGTTAGTCCCTTAGCCGAGGGGCTGCCTCATCGCTTAGTCCAGTGGTCGGCAGACTGCGGCTCGCGAGCCACCTGCGGCTCTCTGGCCCCTTGAGTGTGGCTCTTCCACAAAACACCGCAGCCTGGGCGAGTCTGTGTGGAAGAAGTGGCGTTAGGAGAAATTTAAGTTTAAAAAATTTCGCTCTCAAAAGAAGTTTCATTCGTTGTCCTGTTGGTATCTGGCTCTGTGGACCAATGAGTTGGCCGACCACGGGGCCTAGACAGTTCAAGGCCAGGTACCAGCTGGTCACCACACATTCGTGAGGTTCCGTCTCTACTGTTCCAGACGTGATCTTGATGCTCTAGCATAGACGAGAGGACGGGTGTTTTTATTTGTGACAAAAGGGTAACCAATCGGCGTACTGGTTGGCGTCAGATACCTGTGTACATGCAAGTAATGCCTGTGCACACACACTGAGTGGCCGGATGATGGTGATCTCTGAGCACACGATAATCTGGCCCTCAGTGTGTGTGTGTGTGTGTGTGTGTTGGGAGGCCCGGTGCATGAATCCGTGCATGGGTGGGGTCCAGCCAGTGTGTGTGTGTGTGTGTGTGTGTGTGTGTGTGTGTGTGTCAGAGGCCCGGTGCATGAATCCGTGCATGGGTGGGGTCCGGCCAGCCTGCCCAGGGGGGGGACATGGGCGGTCGGCCGGCCTGCCTGCTGGCTGAACTGGTCGAGGGGACAGTTTGCTTATTGGCCTTTCATTCTATCGGACAGACACGGAGTGGCCAGGTGGCGATGCGTGCAGAGACCGCAGTAACCCGGCCGCTCCGTGCATCTGTGTGTGCGATACCCCATAGGCGCACGGGGAGGGGCGGCGCCCGGGCCCTGGGGTCCTGGGGCCCTTACCGGGCTCTGACAGCTCGGCTCTGTCGGTCCCAGGCCAAGTGCAGAGCAGGAAGTGCATCGAGGACGTGATCCACCTCGCGTGGGAGGAGAAGCTCTTTCTCCTGGCGGACGAGGTACCGCGGCCGGGGCGGGGTGGGGCGGGGAGGGCCTGGCCGAGCCTCTTGGCTGCTGGAGGGGGGGCTCCACCTCTGAGGCTGTGACCCGAGTCATCCCGAACCGCCGGGCCGGGTCCCCGTCGCGTCGCTGCCATGCGCGGTGGGAAGGTCTGGAGACCGGTGGGTCCGTGTGGGCGGCCGCTCCCCCCGGAAGGCCCCGGAAGCAGCCCGCCGCCCGCCCGCCCGCAGGTGTACCAGGACAACGTGTACTCGGCCGACTGCACCTTCCACTCCTTCAAGAAGGTGCTGTGGGAGCTGGGCCCCGAGTACTCGAGCAACGTGGAGCTCGCCTCCTTCCACTCCACCTCCAAGGGCTACATGGGCGAGTACGTGCCGTCCCGCCACGCAGGCCCCGGCAGGGAGGCCTCGCTGCTGCTCAGACGCCAGCGGGCCGCACGCGGACGTGGTCGGGGCAGCCTGTGCGGTGTGTCCGCGGCCGGCCAGGCCTGGGGCGGGGGCGGGGGCAGGGCCAGGCCTGGGGCGGGGGCCGGGGCAGGGCCAGGCCTGGGGCGGGGGCCGGGGCAGGGCCAGGCCTGGGGCGGGGGCCGGGGCAGGGCCAGGCCTGGGGCGGGGGCGGGGGCAGGGCCGTGCGGGACGCCCCTGTGTGCTCGCGGGGGGCGCCCGGTGCGGGGCTCAGCGGGGAACCGTCTGCCAGGGGTTCGGAGAGCATTTGGGGGGTGGTCACGCGTGGGGCCGCCCCGGAGCTTCCGGCCGGCGGACGGCACTCAGCGCGCCTCCCGCCCCCCTCCCCGCAGGTGCGGCTACCGGGGCGGCTACATGGAGGTGGTCAACCTGCACCCCGAGATCAAAGGCCAGCTGGTGAAGCTGCTGTCGGTGCGCCTGTGCCCGCCCGTGTCGGGGCAGGCCGCCATGGACATCGTGGTGAACCCGCCGCGGCCGGGCGAGGAGTCCTTCGCGCAGTTCGTCCGGGTGAGGCGGGGCCCGGGGCGCGCCCTCGGGGGGCACACTCTCGGGGGGCACGCGTGGCACCTCGGGGCGCGGGAGCACCGCAGGGGGCGGATCGGAGGGGGCGGGGCGAGCGTTGGGTGGATGTGGCCCCCTCTCTCCTCTCCCTCCCCCGTGGGCCCCGCGGAGGGGCACCCAGAGAGAAGGCCGTGTGTCCTGAGCACCCCGGGGGGGGGGGGGTTCCTGAACTCCCAGGGGAGCCGAGGGACAGCACTGATTCTAGGCCCCGGGCCTGCCTCTGGCCTCAGCAGACATCTCAGCTTAAGGCGGGCCATTCGGACCCTTTTTAAAAATACTTATTTTCATCGATGTCAGAGAGGAAGGGAGAGGGAGAGAGAGATACCCATGATGAGAGAGAATCACGGACCAGCTGCCTCCTGCACCCCCCACTGGGGATGGAGCCCGCGCCCCGGGCCTGCGCCCTGACCGGGAATCGAACCGCTGAGCCCCTTTCGACAGCAGACACGCCGGCGGGACTCAGCAGGCGGGCTCGCCCTCGAGGCCACCCCACGGGGACATCGGGGTGACATGGCGACCGCGCTCTGTCCCGCAGGAGAAGGAGGCCGTGCTGAGCAATCTGGCCGAGAAGGCGAAGCTGACGGAAGACCTGTTCAACCAGGTCCCGGGGATCCGCTGCAACCCGCTGCAGGGCGCCATGTACGCCTTCCCCCGCCTCTTCCTGCCCCCGAGGGCCGTGGAGGCCGCGCAGGTGGGTGCTGGGGGGTGGGGGGTGGGGGTGGGGCTCCCCTGCTCCTGGGCCTGCGGGCTCTGGCTGCTCCCCGCCCGGCTCTGCGCCCCGTGGGCCGTTGGGGTGCAGGCGACCCCAAGGCCCAGCCCTGCTTGCCGTGCTGGCTGGCAGCGTGCCGACCTGGGCCCCGTGGGCGCCGGGGCCTGAGCAGGGCCTGTGGGCGCCACCTCTCCCCTGCCACCTGCCCCAGAGCTTCCCTCTGCGAACTTGGGGTTCAGGAAGCCCGGAGGGTCCGAGACCTGCTTCTCACAGTTTCCATGGACCCTACTCGGAGGATCAAGTGTTTCCTCCCTCAGACCTCCCCCAGGCCCTGCCCCTGCGCCAGCCACAGGCACCCGGCGTCCAGCGGGTCCTCGGAGGGAGGGAGGGAGGGGGGAGTGAGGGAGGGAGGGGAGGTGGGGGCGAGCCTGGCCGCGGGAAGGAACTGGTTCTGCTGTGTGTGCGGGGGTTTGGGGCTGCTTGTGTGAAGCGTGTGACCGAGGCCGCCGTCCCCCAGGCCCACGGCATGGCGCCCGACATGTTCTACTGCATGAGGCTGCTGGAGGAGACGGGCATCTGCGTGGTGCCCGGCAGCGGCTTCGGGCAGCGGGAGGGCACTTACCACTTCAGGTACCACCCCCGGCTCGTCGCTGGAGCCTGGCCTGGGGCGCCCAGCGGGGCTGGCTGGGGGACTGAGACGCCTGCAGCTGCCTCCCTGGGCTACCCCCCTACCCCCCCCAAGCCCCCCTGGCCCCGTGGGGTACCCCCCTGCCCCCCCCAATGCCCCCCCGGCCCCCCAGAGCCCCCGGCCCCGTGGGCTACCCCCCTGCCCCCCCCAATGCCCCCCCGGCCCCGCAGAGCCCCCCGCCCCGTGCTGGGCCCTCCCGGCCGCCCCGCCCCCGGGCTGACGCTGCTCTCCCCAGGATGACCATCCTCCCGCCCGTGGAGAAGCTGAAGACGGTGCTGCAGAGGGTGAAGGACTTCCATGTCCAGTTCCTCCAGGAGTTCGCCTGAGGCCCCGCCGGCTCCGGCCGCCCCAGCCCCTCCGAGCCACGGCCCCTCCTCGCCGCCCGCCCCCGCCGCCTCCTCTGTGCCTTGGTGGGAGCCGTCTCTCCGGCCGACGTGAACGGGGGCCCAGAGGCCGTTTTTCTTCCCGTTCCTGATGCAGCCAAAGTCGCGGGGCCGTGGCCCGCCTGTGGGGGCGCCGTCTGGACCTGCTGCCTCCCGTCCGGGTGGAAAGCGGGCGGGTTCGGAGGCTGCTCCGAGGAACGAGAGGCTGGAAACGCAGGGCTTCCCCCGGAGCGGACTGGACATCCCGCCGCCACGCGATCTGTGAAATAAAACCCTTGGTGCAGAACCCAGCCCCCGGCGGGGGTGCCCCCTTCTGGCCGGAGGCAGTCGGTGCAGACGGAGCAGGGGTCCCGGGGGATGGGTGCCAGGCCCTGGCGGTGGGTCCCCTTTTCCTTGTGTCCTGCAGGGGACGAGGGGGTGTGAGCTGGGTGACCAGGCTCCCAGGCAGCAGGGACTGTGCCCCCACGAGGCTCTGGGGGTGGCGGGGTGGCGGGGGCCTGGGCCTGTCGTGGCGATGCCAGAGGCTCCATCTGCTTTTCCACAACAAAGGTTCTGGCCCAGGGCTCCGGTGAGCCTTGGCGCACACCGCCCTCTGCTGGCGAGAGCAGGGATGCGACACTGACAGGGTCCTGGAGCCCGAGGGGCCTCCCCGCGGCCTGGACAGTCGCCCGTCCCCACCGTGTCCGCCGAGTCCGTGCCAACCGCGTTTGGCCCGTTTCCTGCCCATGAGCTGGCGAGGCGCCCGGCGGCCGCTGCGGTGGCCACGTGCTGCCGATGGGAAGTGCGTACGAGCGGCGTTGGCCCCCACGCCTGCTGCTGTGCCCGCCCTCCCAGACCGCCAGGCTCCCGCAGCCTCTGCACCTCCCCAGCCGGGCGGGCACCCCCCTCGCCGCAGCTCCCTGGCGCAGCACACCCGGCCGGGCCCCAGCCGCCCTCCGGAGAGCGGGAGCAGGTGTGCCCCCGCCCCCGCCTCCCCAGCGGGCAGTCAGGGAGCCCAGGGCCAGCACAGGGGTCTGGGGCCCAGCGAGTCCCCAGGTGGAGAGGAAGCAGCTGGACTGAGCAGCAGTGAGCTGGGAAAGCAGCCTCCCGGCTCCAGTTTCCGACGGGGGGTGCGCCCGCCAACTGCCACGGTCCCCGGCCGGCGCCCCGTCCCCGAGAGGCAGCCGCAGCCTCGAGGGGCTGGATCTGGGACTGCGCCGCCCTTAAGAGGCGCCCTGGCGCCGGGCTTGGGCTCTGGTGGGTCCGTTGGCGGGATGCGTCTGCGGCGGTGAGCAGAGGAGAGGGAGTCTCTATTTTTTGTATTTTTGTAACAACTGCTTTTTTCATGGGCGGAGGGTGGGCGGGTATTTGTAGTCCTAACACGTCCAGTGGTGTTTTTATAAAAGTCTCTGCGGATGCTAAGTAACCCGGAGTCCTCGCAGTGTTTACCTGCTGCTGGAGACGATGCCGCTGCATCCACGGGGACTGCAGGCCCAGCGGGGGGTGCTGGCCACGGGAGAGCCCCGCCCACAGCCTCCGTTCCGGGTCTGGGCACCGTCGGAGGGAGACATCGGCCCCTCGGGGTCACTATAAATCCACACCCGGGAGGGTTTGTCCATTTAGACCCGCCTGTGGGGCCCAGGGTCGTGGATGTGTGTGCTGGTGGGGCGGCAGGCCTGTCTGCCCCGGTTCCCATCTGGATTCTCACAGGCGGCTCCGAGAAGGCACTGCGGATGAGTGCTCTGCTGGGAATTTCAAAATAAAACACTTGGTGTCTAAAATGGTCCCCGGCGTCCCTGTCCTTGTTGAGGTTTCACACTCCGTGGACACTCGCTCTGCAGCGTGTTCGTGGCACAGAGAGCATCTCCCCCAGAGGCCGAGGCCAGGGGCGCATAGAGGTTCGTTCTGTTATTTGACTTTTGCGTATATTTTCATCATAAAAACATTTAATATATTTTATCTATTTTTTTTTTACAGAGAGGAAGGGACAGGGATAGAGAGTTAGAAACATCGATGAGAGAGAAGCATCGATCAGCTGCCTCCTGCACACCTCCACTGGGGATGTAACCAAGGTACATCCCCTTGTCCGGAATCAAACCCGGGACCTATCAGTCCCCAGGCTGATGCTCTATCCACTGAGCCACACCGGCCAGGGCTCATCATAAAAACATTTAAACAACCACAAACCTTGAGCGCAGGGGACATGGTTATTTTCTACTCAGTGTGCCCGCTCTCGGCACCTCGAGGGAGGCATGTGTCTTAAAGGCGCAGCACGCGGATGCGTGTTGTTTCACATGCCAAAGCACGTCACAGCACGGTGACAGCTACATGCCGGCATCGGGGGACACGACGAGATGTAGTTGGGTGTCCGGGTGACGTCCCTTCCTCACCGTCACCGCTCCGCTCCGCGAACGTTCTCGTGCGGATCTTGTGCACAGCCATCCCATCCCTACGAGGAAGGGAGTTACCAGATGAAAAGATGTCCAAGCACCAATGGGATTCCCAGCAGCAGCCATTTATTCACTCATTTTAATTTTTCCTCTTCATTGATTTTATTTTTTATTTATTTATTTTTAAATATATTTTATTGATTTTGTACAGAGAGGAAGGGAGAGAGACAGAGAGTTAGAAACATCGACGAGAGAGAGTTATTGATCAGCTGCCTCTTGCACATCCCCCACTGGGGATGTGCCCGCAACCAAGGTCCATGCCCTTGACCGGAATCGAACCTGGGTCCCTTCAGTTCCCAAGCCGACGCTCTATCCATTGAGCCAAACCGGTCTCGGCTCTTCATTGATTTTAGAGAGGAAGGAAGAGGGAGAGGAACACTGACTTACTATTCCCCTTATTGACACACTCGAACTGATGCTTGTCTGCCCTGACCGGGGATCGAACCTGCAACCTTGGTGTATGGGCACTGAGCTCCCTGGCTGGGGCGTGGCAGGGTTTCATTGAAAAGCAAACACGCACACGGTGATGGTTCAGCTTTGTCACGAGACCTGGACACAGCTCCTAGGCGATGCCTGGCCCCCGTGCCTCTCGCTGAGACGGGCGGCGTGGGCTAACCAGCCATGCACGGGTGCCGATGATGTGAGTCCACTGCACTGCGGGGCGGGGGAGCGTGGCCGTGCACACGTGTGCGTCAGGAGGACCTACTCCCTCGGCCTTGCCGGCTGCCGTACTGGCCGGGCAGGTTTTCGCGGTGAAGCCATTCTTCCCGGTCTGTTCTCGCTGTGTGTGAGCCTGGTGGTGATCCGGGCCGTGACGACTCAGAGCTGTGACTCCGTCCCTGGGTGCAGGGAAGGGAAGGGAGGTGCTGAACAGCTGACCTGCCGCAGAGGTGGCCTCAGGCTGCTGCTGCCCCACCTTCGTCAGGAAGGGGCTCTCGAACAGCCTCCCACCATTCCTGCTGCTCAGATGGCAGTGGAGTCTGGCCGGGAGGCTCAGTGGTTGAGAGTGGACCCATGAACCAGGAGGTCAGGGTTCGATGCCCGGTCAGGACACAGGCCCGGGTTGCAGGGTCGATGCCCAGTGGGGGGCGTACAAAAGGCAGCTGATCAATGGTTTTCTCTCATTGATGTTTCTCTCTCTCCCTCTCCCTTCCTCTCTGAAATAGTTAAAAAATATTACACACACACACACATACACACAGAGTGGCCAAATTATTATGATCTCTGAACGCATAATAATCTGGCCACTCAGTGAACATCCTACATAATAAAAGGCTAATATGCAAATTGTCCCCTCAATCAGTTCTACCAACAGACAGGCCGGACAACCACCCACGTCCCCTCCTGCTGGCCAGGCTGGCCGGACCCCACCTATGCACGAATTCATGCACCGGGTCTCTAACACACACACACACACACACACACACACACACACACAGGCCATACACACACACACACACAGGCCATACACACACACACACACACAGGCCATACACACACACACACACACACACACACACAGGCCATACACACACACACACACACACACACACACAGTGGCCATATTATTATGTGTAGAGAGATGATAATCTGGCCATCAGCATGTACATAAAGTCGGCCATGGGAAAGGAGAAGCCCCGTCCCCTGCTCCCCCCGCCCTCCCTCGTGCTGACAATGGATGTCTCTCTCAAACACCCAAGATGTGCCCCTTCCAAAGCAAGGCCCCTGCATCAAGCATGTCAACCTCAGGGACGACCACAGGCCGTGCCTCCTTCACTCGGCCTGGGTTAGCCTGCGAGTGTGACGTGCTTGCTCTTCGTGGAAGCGCGGGCACTGAGGGGGGCCCGGTGAGCTGGACCCGGCGACGGGTTCCCGGGTGGCGACGGGCACCCGGCCTCGGAGCTCCCGGGCCTCGTGCTGGAAGCGGAGAAGGAGCAGCTCTCCCGGGGCTGCTGGCGCGTCGTGGGGCACGTCCTCCACGAGGGTGGGCCTTGGGTTGGCCCTGACCTGGGCCCCTTCCTCCCCGCCTCCTGGCCCGTGGCTGCTCTGGAAGCTTCTGGCCGCACACTTGCCTGTGAGCCGGGGCGCTGGCAGGGTGGGGCGGTGACGCGGGATCAAGGCGCACTCAGCTGCCGGGCCGGCCACTCCTCGGTTTGGCTGCTGCGGAGGTGGAGGCGGCACTGCTTCCTGCCGCGAGGCGGTCAGGGCGGCGTGGCTGTCTCACAAACACAAACACACACGGGCTGGGTGTGATCAGCACCTGGGACAGAACTGAGCCCGATGGGCAGCTGAACAGGATTGGACATTAACCTTATCCTCTGGTTTGTAAATCCTGACATCCTGGACGTTAGCGATGGTTTTGTGGCTCTTCACATGCAAGCATAAAGGTGCACACGCTAAGGAGC
This sequence comes from Pipistrellus nathusii, assembly GCA_963693515.1. Taxonomy (NCBI): domain Eukaryota; kingdom Metazoa; phylum Chordata; class Mammalia; order Chiroptera; family Vespertilionidae; genus Pipistrellus; species Pipistrellus nathusii. The sequence continues at coordinate 1,406,321 of OY882872.1, forward strand.
CTCCTGTGGCGCCAGCAGTCTGGGCTGCAGGGCCCGGCCCCTCCCCGGGGACAGGCTGAGCTCCCGGGGAAGCATCATCAGCAGAAGCTAATCCAGTGACACGGGGCTGGTCCGGCCAGAGTGTTTGGGGAAAGTGCTTATTGTGGTGCCAAAAGCACAAGGAGCAAAAGAAATAAAACTGAAGGGTCCCAGGTTCGATTCTGGCCAAGGGCACATGCCTGGGTTGTGGGCTCAATTCCCAGGGGCGGGGGATGTGCAGGAAGCAAACAATCAATGATTCTCTCTAATCATTGATGTTTCTCTTTCTCTCCCTTCCTCTGAAACCAAATATATATATATACATATGACAAGAATGGTGATGAAAATTAGGAAATATATACAGCTCTGGCCAGTGTGGTTCAGTGGATAGTGTTGGCCCGCAGACTGAAGGGCTGTAGGTTGTTCTGGTCAAGAGCATACACCTGGGTTGCAGGCTTGACACCCCCCACCCCCCCCCCCCGCCCCGGCCCCAGTCAGGGTGTGTGCAAGAGGCAACCAATCGATGAGTCTTTCTCCCTCCCCCTTCCATTCTCTGTAAAAACAACAAGAAAAATCTCCTCTGCAGACTGAAAGGTCCTGGGTTCGATTCCGGTCAAGGGCATGTACCTTGGTTGCGGGCACATCCCCAGTAGGGGGTGTGCAAGAGGCAGCTGGTCGATGTTTCTCTGTCATCAATGTTTCTATCTCTCTATCTCTCCCTTCCTCTCTGAAAAAAATCAATAAAATATATATATATAAAGAATTTCAAATTTATAAAAAAAAATTTAAAAAAAAAAAATCGCCAAAACCGGTTTGGCTCAATGGATAGAGCGTCGGCTTGGGGACTGAAGAGACCTGGGTTCGATTCCGGTCAAGGGCATGTACCTTGGTTGCGGGCATATCCCCAGTAGGGGGTGTGCAAGAGGCAGCTGATCGATGACTCTCTCTCATCGATGTTTCTAACTCTCTATCTCTCTCCCTTCCTCTCTGAACAAAATCAATAAAATATATAAAAAAAAAAAAATTAAAAAAAAATAAATAAAAAGGTGGCAGACGATACTCAGCACTGCACGCCAGTCCACGGTTGTTCTCCCCGTGGCGGGGCCACCGATTCTCTCACGGGGCCTGGACTGAAGGGCTGACTGGCAGGTGCCGGGCAGGGTTCTCGGGGTCTCACTGTAACAGCTGCTGACCTGGCCGCGGGGCGGGTCCACCCAGGAGCGTTCCACGCCAGCCCCGACAGCGTCCTCAGCCTCGTTCAGGTCTCCGCCGGCCCGAGGGCCGTGCCAGCCGGGCGGCGCCCACGCAGGGAGGCTAGGCATAACTCGGCACCTGCGGCGGAGGGAGGGGACACGGAGACGCTGTGACGCGGTGGCGGCTGGTACACGCGTGGCCCGTGGGCGCGGCGTGTCATTTGGGTCTGCGCGGGCAGGTGAGGAACAGGAATTCTCTCCTCCGCCGCTGGCAGGATCATCCGGTGGGACAGCCTTCTAGAAGTTTGGTAAAGGGTTAGACGGTCACCGGGGGAACAGTCACTTCACTCCTCAGGATCTACCTGGAACTGGACAGGCGCCCACACAAAACCCTGTGAAGGTCACAGCGTGACCCAGTGGGAAACCCGTGTCCACCGGCGCCGAGCGGTGAGCAGGCGTGCGTGCCTATGCCAGCAGCATGGCCTGGCCGTCCAAAGGCAGGACCGTGCGGTCAGGGATGAGCCCCGGACCCGGACGAGGTTAGAACCCCATTGCAGCCCTGGGCGGCTTCTCGGTGGTCAGCGCGCCAGCCCGTGGACAGGTGGGTCCCAGGTTCGCCGCCCGTGGGGACTAGCGGGGAAGGCAGTCACACCAGTGCTCCCCTCCTCCTTTCCCTCCCTCTCTCGAGAGACTAATGGGAAACATCCTTGGATGAGGACCTGAGAAACGAGTCCCGTTTCATACCAAGTTAACGCCGGCCACGCTGAGACAGGCCCCGGATGGCGACTGCACCCGAGGCAGGGCCAGGGCGCGCATGCTAACGGGTTCCTCTCCGAGGTGCAATGTTCCGGGGGGAGAGCGGCGAAGGCTGCTAAGTCCTGAACGTCCTAAGCCCCCGCCCCGAGCTGCGCCCCCTCCGAGGCCTAGCGAGCGGCGTGTGCGGCATCACTTCCGACGGGGGAGTCGCTGCGGCCGCGCAACAGGCCTCCTCCCGCAGCTCTGCCAACGCAAGGGGGCCGCGGGAAGTGACGGATCTGAACGCGCCTGCCCCCCCTCCCCCGCTCCCGCGGGGCTGGCTCAGGAACACCCGCACAGATGGACGGACCACGCCGACCAGCTCACAAACCTTCATCGGGAAGGCGGAACCACACTGCGCTGCCTCTCTCACGCTTCACGTGGGCGCGGGGAAGTAACCCGGACACAGAACTGCGTGCTGCTGCCTCGCCAGGCCGCTGTGAAACCGTTTCTGTACCCGGAGGCAGAGCGGGGAGGGCAGGAACCGACACCCGCGCTGGGGCGAATGCCAGGACACCTGCCCGGTCGGGCTCTGGCGGACCGCGTGCGTTAGAATTAGGTCGGGGGTGGCATCGCAAGAAAAACTTCCTGTCCCCCCCCCCCCCCCCCCGTTCTCCCTCACACGTGACGTGTACGGCGGAGGGTTCTCCTTCAAATCCAAGTGCACCCTGGGAAGGGAGGTCCTAGTGAGAAAGGTGGAAGAGCAACACAGGGCCCCTCACACAGCGGCTGGGTCTGCTTTTCTATGGAACAGCAGCGCAATCCACCTCCATCTCATCACTCCCCCTCTCCAGCACTCAGCCTGATGAAGACAGAATCTTTACCTTAACATGAATGAAAACAGGTGCAATGGTTCTAATATTGCTTTGCAGTTTCCTTGCTTCTAAAAGGGGCGATGGTGGGGTACAGAGGCTGTCGCCCCAATGTGCAGGGCCAGTAAAGCCCGTTTCTACCAAAGTCACAAACTGGTGAAAAACGATCAAATGGGCGTGCGCCTGAGCATCCGCACTGCTGGAGAGCCAGAACTAAGACCCGTTCTCCAGGTCAGGATCCTTTGGCAGTCCAACACATGCTCCTGCTGCCCGGGCCAGGGGAGCTCGGAGCAGCAGTCCATGCCCGGCCAGGGCACATACCAGCTGTGGGTTCACCCCCGTCAGCGCTGCCATGGAAGGCAACCCATCCATGTCTCCACAGCGATGTCTCCCTCTCCCTTCCTCTCTCTAAAACCCATTTTTAAAAATGTGTTCCTCCTCCTAAAAATGTGACACAAAAATAATTTACACCAACTGCTTTTTATTACCGAGTTTCGAAACCTTTCACAAGATGATAAAAAACAAGAAAAAGAGGAAAAACCCAACAACATGACAACCACCGCTGATGCCACGCCCACGGTTCCGTCGGCTCCACGCCCGGTGTGCACGCCCACGCCCACGCACCCACGCCAGACGCAGGCTCGGAAACTCTTTATTCTGGTGTAGCAGCTGAGGATGCAGGCGCAGCCAAACACAAGCTCCAGGACACACTGGACAGACTTTACAACGTGGCTTCGAGGTGCAAACATGGAACAAAACCTACACGATCTGACAGAAACGCGCCTAGGCCCCACGGGAGGCCGGGTACCTGCCAGTCCTGCCTCCTCGAGTGCTCTCCTCTGCAGACCAGCCAGCGAAGATGCAGAGCTCTGCGTTAGTTAAATTATACACTCTGTAGATACTATACCGACTTTAAAGTTACACATAGACCAGGAGATATCCATCAGTTCATCCGGATCGACAGACCCTCTGGCCGGGCCGCGAAGACCAACGGGCACGCGGAGGACGCCTGCGCCCGGCTCACTGGTGGGCGCACTGCACGCCGGGGCCGTGGTGGCTGCTGCCCTCCTCGTCGGAGCTGTCGTTGTAGGCCTCGCGCCGCTGCCCGCCGCCCGAGCCCCGAGTGCTGTCGAATTCCTGGAGCTCCACCTCCTCCGTGTCGCCGATGACGGTCGGGACTTCTGGCCGGGATGGCAGAAGGTCTTCTAGTTCCTTCGTTAAAATGAAACAAACAGAAAAGATCGTGAAACCGGTGTGGCTCAGTGGCAGAGCGTCGGTCTGCGGACTGAAGGGTCCCGGGTTCGATTCCAGTTGGTTGCGGGCACATCCCCAGTAGGGGGTGTGCAAGAGGCAGCTGGTTGATATTTCTCTTTCATCGGCGTTTCCAGCTCTCTCTCTCCCTTCCTCTCTGTAAAAAATCAATAAAAAAAGAAAAAAAAAAAAAAAAAGGTCGCCCCTGCCCACACACAGCCGAGGGGCGGCTCCTTCCCAGCGAGAAGCCGAGACGCAGGCCGCCCCTGTAGACTCTTTCGTGCGGCCCCTGCTGCTTAGAAAACAAGCAGCCACCTGCCCACTCTGAACACGGGACACGCAGACACGCCTCCTGCACAAAGAGCAGCCGGCTGGGCTGGGGTGCCTCCTTCAGGCAGGGAACCCCCCACCCGACTCCCCTCCCTCCAGCACACCACGCCCAAGGCCTCCACTTTCCCACCCGCGGCCCTGGACACGCCAGCAGCAAAGCCCATCTCACACTTGAGAAGCACTTGCATCTGCGCTCTCATCTCGGCACAAGCAAATGGAAGGCGACAGAAACTCAGCCAGCGCCGGCTGGTTCTGGAGCCGGCCAGGCACTTACGGAGAGCTTGTCGGGGCTGACCCAGTTGTTCTCAGGAAACTGCACGTCGAACTTGATGTACAGGTCGCCCTTCTCGAAAGGGTTACGGTACTGCGGCATTCCTTCCCCGCGCACCACCCGGACGCACCCTGTCACGTGACAAGCCGTGGGGCGAGCGTGAGGATGAGCGAGAGGAAGAGTGCCAGAGTGCCCACTGCTGGGACGCCCGCCTCCCGGAGCTCAGGCCGCCTGGCGACTCACCCGGCTCGATGACCTTGCCGGGCGGGTACTTGACCACGATCTGGCGGGCGTCGAGGTGCTTGAAGGTGAACTGGAAGCCGCAGAGCGCCTCCACCAGGCCGATCTTGTAGGTCATGTGCAGGTCGTTGCCGTCCCGCTGGAACACCTGGGGAGAGCCGCCTGCTGTGCTCTGTGCCGGAGGCCACGTCACACTTCCCCTCACCGCCGGAGCAAGAGCCGCCCAGCCCGCCACGGATGTGTGCGGGAAGACCCCGCCATTCTCAAGGCAAGCCCTGGACCGGAGAGCGGCTCCAACCTAGCCCCAGCCGCCAGCTGAGGGTGCGGGGGCCCAGCGGATTCTGTGAGCAGGCTCGCCCTGGAGTGCTCCCTAGACACGACAGGAACAAGGGCAAGGGAGGCCAAGTTCAACATAAACAGCTCCACTGGCAGGGTCAGCCCACGAAGGCGCTTATTAAGCACCGTGCGTCCCATCCCACACGTACGAACACGCTTCCTCTCGCCTAAAGCTCCGAACCTGCTCAGAGGAATGCAAATCAACAATAACCCGTGGCTGAGCAGCGAGTGCAGAGGTCACTCCTTCAACATCCAGAATGTCTCCGCGCTTCTGCGGAGGAAAAGCCATCCACCTGCACTCATGCCTGCCTCCGCTTCTCTCACCGCAGCTCACAAACACCAGGCGCTTCTCTTGAAATTTAATTTAATAAAATTAACTGCCGTAAAGGCCGCCTAGGTTTCCCCCTCAATACTAGTCTCTCTTCCAAAGAGTGCGGGACAGTCAAAGAGAGGAACCTGAAAGACAGCCCCAGCCCCAAACCTCCTACCAGATCTGCCCGCGAAGGAAAGCAGACCTCATCCATCCCCGACCTGGGTCCGGGGCCCGCAGCCGCAGCACGAACAGCCGTCCCGAACCACACAGCCTTCGGTTAACACGCTCTCCCTCCTCCCTCCCCCCGAGATGTGCAGCCAGCGGGCAGCAGCACCTGCTTTCAAGGCCCCTTTCTCCGAGCTCCCGGGAGCCAGAGCAGCCCCCTGGGCGCACCTCTTTAAAGAGGCAGCCGCGCAGGGCCAGGAAGGGGTGCTCTCTGGGGTGTCTTGGACAGCAGGGCTCACCGGATGTGGTTCCAATACAAAATGGCCTCAGAGCTTTTTGCTGTTTTGGGTGGTGGTGGGGCGGTTAGGCTAGCCAATGTGATGTTAAAACTCAGAGAACACACAAGCAAGAATTAGGAAGTTTTTGAAAAACAGGATTAATGGAGAAGCTGCCAAGAACAAGACAGCAACCCACTTACAGTGGCCATCACATCTGAAAAACGAACAGAGGGCTCATCCCAGATCCTGCGGTCCTCTGTGCACATGCACCTGGCGCCAGCGCACACACACACACACACACACACTCACACACACACTCACACACACACACACACACACTCACACACTCACACACACACACACTCACACACACACTCACACACACACACACACTCACTCACACACACACTCACACACACACACACACTCACACACACACACACACACTCACACACACTCACACACTCTCACACACACACACTCACACACACACACACACACACACTCACACACACACACTCTCACACACACACTCACACACACACACACACACACACGCGCGCGCGCGCACACACACACACTCACTCACATACACACGCGCGCGCGCGCGCGCGCACACACACACACACACACGCGAAGAACCACACACGCGGTGCAGCATCCCAGCAGCACTGCCTCCTCAGGAGACTCTCACAGGCTACAGACCCACACCCACCTGGCCGCATGGCCTCCCATCACTTCAGCACAGAGTCGGGAGTGAAAAACACAAGAAAAACCAAGTTCAAACGAGTCAGTTCTCTCCAGTTCTCAGTGGTAGAAACTAAACCACTGCCCAGTGCGGCCGGCGCGGCTCAGGGGCTGAGCGTTGACCTAGGAAGCAGGAGGTCGGCTGGATTCCCGGTCAGGGCACAGGCCCGGGGTGTGGGCTCCGTCCTCAGTGGGGGACGTGCAGGAGGCAGCCGGACTATGATTCTCTCTCATCACTGACGTCTTTCTCCCTTCCTCTCTGAAATCAATAAAAAACAGTAAAAACAAAACCAACTGCCCACACCTCACCTTGGGCTCAAACTCACTGTCACAAAACCAAAGAGGACCTGCCGCCATCCCGCTAGCTCCCGTGCCGCCTGCCGAGGAGCCACAGCGACCGCTTCAGACCCTCCCCGCGCCGGACGGGGCAGCTCAGGCCCCGCCTTCCGGCCGAAGACCGCCGAGGGAGGACCGCTCCGGGTCCAGCGGAGCCAGGCCCGTGGGGGCCACGCTGGCTCACGCGAGTCAGAACCGACTGAAGGCCTTTGCCTCCAAGTCTTCTGGCCTCCCTTCCAAATCCCCGCTGGATTACATGCCCAGGACAGGCTGAGCTTAGGGGACAGGTCTCATGTCAGTCCACACGCCAGATCACCAACCACCATTCCACTCCCCCCGTCCCGACTTGCTCGCCACCCTCCTGCCGCGCCGCAGACACGCCATGCTAACTGCCCCCGCTCCCCGAGATGCGCCACGGCTGCACCACCTTACACCGGCTCGCTGTGCCCACGCGGACTCTGGCCATCTTTCTCTTTGTGCCTTTACTGGCTCATACGGTGCTGTGCGAGGAAGGCGAGGCTGACCGTAAACAGAGAACCTCATAAGAGAGCTACAAATACTCCCACCTGCGGGCCCCCAAGGCAGAACTCTAGAGATTACTATAATATTTGTCAGCAACCGGAGCCTCGCTTTTTGTGAGCTTGGCAAAGGGCCGAGACACACAAGAGCAACCCACAGCTCCACGAGGCTGGGAGCCTGAGACAGCCCGAGGGAGGCGGGCAGCACTCCCCCAGCGAGGGAGGAACCCAGTCCCTCCCAGCATCTGCACCGCCAGCACGGAGGACTGAAGCTTGCCCACCCCGACTCCATACCCCTCACCCCTCACCCCCCCAGGGGCTGTGCAGCCTCCTGGTCCGGCCCTCGCTTTCAGACCGGAGGCTGGGGACAGACACCAAACCCCGAGGCACAGTGCTGGTCAGCACCAAGGGGGCCACACCTGGCTCGGGCTGGCTCGCCGGGCCAGCCCGCCTCAGCCGGACCACTGGGCTTCCTTGGACGCAGCACTGCTCCAGGGAAGTGCCCGGCACCTGCGCGCACACCCGCGTGGCGAGCGACCACCGGGGCCGTACCTCGTGCTCCTTCTCCTGCAGCAGGAGCACGATGTCTCCCGGCTCCACGCCGGGGGCCTGGTCCGCTTCCCCTGCGAACGTGATCCTCTGGCCGTGCTTCATGCCCTTGTCCACGTGGACCTCGAGGATCTTGACCTCTTTGATCACCTTCTTCCCCTCGCACTTTTTACAGCGGTCCTTCTCGTTGATGACCTCTCCTGCAAGAGAGTGTTCAAGCTTCCGGTGAGGCGACAGCTGCTCTCGCTAAGCCTTTATTCGTTAAACACATTTCTGACGCCTTTAACGGCCTAAAGAACCATTCTGAGTCTCCGAAGCTCACCCTCCCCGAGGGCCGAGCTGCCCAGGCCTCCGCCATTTCCCGGCACAGTGTGCCGTAAGCCCTTCCTGGTCCCGACTCTTCCTGGAGTGAAAACAAAGCTGAGGGCCGGGAACAAAAGGGGTGTCAGGTGCCCTGGCTGGTTTGGCGCAGCAGACAGAGCGTCAGCTTGTGGAAAAGGGTCCCTGGCTTAATTTCAGTCAAGGGCACAGGCCCGGGTTGTGGGCTGGATCCCCACCAGGGGGCACGCAAAGTAGCCAATCCAGGATTCTCTCTCATCATGGATGTTTCTCTTCCCCCTCTTCTCTCCTCTCTGAAATAAAAACCACAAGGGGTGTCAGGTGCTGGACTCTGTAAACGCGTCATCATGTCTGTGCTCGGCCTCAGTGCCATGCATTCATAACCCAGATAAAACCTGAGTGTCCACATGACTCCTTACACTGCACAGCTGCAGTTCCACTGACTTCAGACCGAAGCGGCACCGGCGCCCTCCCAGGGGGCTCCCGCATGTAGTTCACGACCAAGGACAACTGCGGAACCGCTAGATGCTGCATTTAGCGCCGAGTCCCTCCACACACACTCAGGACACAGCCTCTCTTCTTCCCCACGCACTCTTTAAACATCTGAGCAGTGTCTAGTGGAGTAAAATGGAAGCTGTACATAGACTGAAAAAAGTGTCCATTTCTAATGGCTGGCTGGCCGCTTCAATGCTGAGAGGACGTGTATAATCAATAACTTCCGAGTCTGTTTCTAGAACACTTTGCAAAGCATGTTCTGCAAAATGCCAGTTTCTCCAAGTGGCAACGGCACTGGGCAGGTCTGCCGACGCTGGCTTCTCGACAGCGGAGCGTCGGCCACAGGGACAGGGAAATGCACTGAGCCCCGCGCAGGGGAAGGTGACAGGCCGCTCCCCCAGTGACGGCGTCCCGCCCAGGAGCACAGGGAAAAGGATGCTCTAACCCCGCGCTGGCCACTGAGCCACCACCAGCCATGCTGTGAGTTAAAGAACTCAGCAGCCACAGGAAGCGGTGGTGACTGTTCGGGACGTTTGTCGCAGAGAAACCCTCTGGCCAGTGCGCTCTAAGACGCTAAGTCCCCCCACCGGGAAGGCGGTGGCTGCCATGTTGTCTCACAGCAACAGTGACTGAACACGGCTGTCTCCCCCTCTCCAACGTCACCTCTTGTCCATGTTCTTGCTACTAGAAAAGAGGAACGTCTCACTGAACTGAATCCCCGAGGCCTTCCGTTATGGAATAGGAAGATACAACCACACCGAGAAAGAAAACCGCGTGCCTCCCATTGCTCGCACCCACCCCGCCCGGAGGGGGCCCAGCACGCACCTTCTCCGTTGCAGTCGGAGCACACGGACTGCATCTGCTGCACCATGCCCGGGGCCAGCTGTCGGATCATGATGCGGACGCCGCGGCCCCGGCAGGCCCCGCACTTCTGAACGGCCCCCGACTTTCCGCCTTGGCTAAAGAAGCGAAGGGCCCGTTAGGTGTCTGCCCGCTGACAGGACAGGCTGGGGCTGCGCTTCCCGCCTCCACCTCCAACCCCTCAGTGACCATCAGACTGACTGCAGAGGGACAGGAATGTCTGTGTTGGGTGGTAAGCTTTACAAAGAACACCTTTCCTGGCAGACACACGGCGGAGCACAGGTGAGCGCGACGCCATAGCCGGGCCACACTTACCCGCTGCACGCGCTGCAGAGCACATTCTTGCTGAGCTGGAGTTTGGTGGTCTTGCCGTTATACAGATCTTCTAAAGACACTCTGGAGAAAAGAATTGGGTTCAATCAAACGTTGCCCAGTTCTCTCAAACACAGACATGACGACAGCCGAAAGAGCAAATTTCACTATAACCTTCTCAAGCAAAGGACTAAAACCCCTTCATGACGCCACGGACTGAGGTTTCACTGGCGGCTGAATCACCAGAAAGGTCTGTGGTCCCGGACAGCACAGATGGGCCCACAGCCAGCACAGGGTCAGGCCAGCTGCCGCTCTTGCATTTTCTGATGAAGCTGACAACTCAAGTGCACAGCCTCCCCCGCCTCAGGCAAGAACCCCCTTTCCGGGACAGACAGGGCACAGCGAGGCTAAGGCAGGCCGCACTCCCCGACAAGGCTCTGCACCCGCCAAGGACAGGTCAGAAAGGCCACCGAGTCCTGTTCTAACTGGAGGGTGGCACTCGGAGTGCATGTCTCAAAAAAGAAAGGAAAAAGTGGCCTTATCTACCGTGTGACAGTGCGAGAGGAGGAGGGAACAGGTTTTTACCAGCGCCTACAAGTCTTCATGCTCTAAAGAACCCGGCCAATTCTAAGCAAAACTGCATCAACTTTTACCAAATTTTCAGAGTTCTAAGACAAAAAAGGGTGGAGTTAAAAAGTCTATTAAAAATATATGACTTAGCCGAAACCAGTTTGGCTCAATGGACAAAGTATTGGCTTGGGGACTGAAGGATCCTGGGTTCGATTCCGGTCAAGGGCATGTACCTTGGTTGCGGGCACATCCCCAGTAGGGGGTGTGCAAGAGGCAGCTGATTGATGACTCTCATTGATGTTTTTAACTATCTCTCTCCCTTCCTCTCTGTACAAAATCAATAAAATTAAAAAAAAAAAAATATGACTTAGCCCTAGCTGGTTTGGCTGTGTTAACAGCGTCGGCCGGCGGACTGAAGGGGCCCGGGTTTGATTCCAGTCAAGGGCATTAAGCCTAGGCTGTGGGCTCAATCCCAGGGGCATGCAAGAGGCAGCTGATCAATGATTCTCTCTCCCTCCCTCTCTAAAATCAATAAAAATATTTTAAAAATATAGTTGAAGTATGTTGCAAAGAACATAGTCTCTCTTTTTTTTGTTGTTGATGGTTTACAAAAATTTATTGAGTTGATCTTCTATCCCATGAGTAACTCAAACTTTCTCAAAATTGCTAAGTGAAGCTAATGAGAATGAGAAGAAAACATTGACAAAGTTGTCCCATACCCTCCCCCCCCACTGGGGTAAGCAATGCCATGTCCACGGCGGCCCCCTGGACAAAAGCCCCGGTGTGTCCGCCTCTTACTTTCCCTAAGAACCCTGGAACAAATCACCGACAGCAAACAAACCGGCAGGGCCTCTTGGTGGCTATTACGTTACAGCCAGCACACAGAACCGCACCGAGGCCGCCACAGTCCTCGCTCCAACCACCGTGACCGAGAAAGGAGAAATGTGGGCCATGGTCTGCGGAGCTGACCTCCCCGGCCGTTTCTACCAGGAAACGGCTGCATCTCCCGGCCGCACACACGGCCTGCCCAGGAACCTCTGCCAGGAGAGCTGCGCAGACACCCCGCAGCACCATGACCACCGGAGGCCCTGGCAGCCGCCCGGGAAGGGGAGCCACTAAATGCCACGGCGGGAGCATCAAACCACCAACACGGAATGCAGCACCACAGGGAATGCTAAATGCCGCGGAGAACGCAGCAGGAAATAACTGCATGGGCTGCACACTAGGAACCAGCATGTAAAGGCGGTCAGAAGGACCATGAAACCCAGCACTCTGGATTCTACTTCTCAGACCATTTCTTTTTCTTTTTTAAATGTTTTTATTAATTTCAGAGAGGAAGGGAGGAGGAGAGAGAAACATCCATGATGAGAATCACTCACTGATTGGCTGCCTCCTACAGGCCCCACACGGGGGGTGGAGCCCGCAACCCGGGCATGTGCCCTGACCGGGAATCAAACCCTGACCTCCTGGGTCACAGGTTGATGCTCAACCGCTGCGCCATACTGGCCAGGTCTTAGATCATTTCTTTGTCAAAGAAAAATATAGGGAAAAAACAAAAGTAACCAATACTGCACAAGTGTTACTCTTGGAATAATATCCAAATAATAACATTTCTAAGGATAAATTCTTTCAACATATACATTTAAGAATAAGGAGTCAAACAATGTAACAGATTATACTTTACTTCCTCTAATCTATTCAGATGAATAAGTAACATGAAATATTTTAAGTGCTGGAAATTCAGTCCCTGCCATTTGCTTGTAAAATCATCATTAGATTGAACCCAAGGCCTCACAAATTTCACAAAGTAAAAAAGCTAGTTTCCAATTGTAGCAGGTTCATGAGCTCACAGTCTAAGATCAAGGTCAGACCCGTTCATATGTTGGCAGGTTGACGCCAGGCTTGAAGCCAGCAAGCTCCATGGAAACCGATTTCAGAGAGTTCTCGCTGAGGATCAAGTAATGAGTGACTACACCGTGCAAACACACTAGGCTGGCAGGCACTCAGCTCGTGTGTTTTTAATAAAAAGTGACTTGGGAGGTTTAAATACATCAAAGGGGAGAACTCCATCATTGGAAATGCCAGTCACAGACTCTGCCTGGGGAGCACGTGAACAAAACCATCCTCCCACTCAGTGCCGACACCACCCGCCCTTTGGATTTGTAGCAAAACACACACACCCAGTTACCAAATTCAACTTGTCACCCCAAGTGGACAGCGAGGCTCACGGAATGTTTTCTGATGACAGATAAAACCGTGGACACCTGTTCTCTTCCACTACTGCTATGGAAGAAAAGCGCTTTTTAAAGGAAAAAGAGGTATTCACTTGAGCGGATGCATCATGTCCTCTCCTCTTCTCCGGCCATTCCGACTCCTGCTCTGATTGCCCATGAAGCCGAACAGTCCGCCCCCGAAAATGTGCGAGAAGATGTCGTCCATGCCGCCGCCGCCACCGCCGCCTTCCCGGAGGCCCTGCTCTCCGTATCGGTCATACAGCTCGCGTTTCTCAGGGTTTGAGAGGACTTCATATGCAAAACTGATTTCTTTGAACTATCGAGAAAAAGGAAAACAATCAGGTTTGTAAATAGAAGAGTGGAGAAAGGCCACGGGAACCCAGAAGCCACTGAATTCCGGAAGGAGCAAGCTGCCTCTGGTTTGATCCTGGCCCATTTCCCGCCCACCACCGCCCGGAATGCCGGTGTTCCTGGGACAAAACCAAACTCTCCAAACCTAACTGGGCCCACGGGCATCAAGGACTTTTCTTACGCTCCTTTGACAAGGAGGGCAACTTAAGTCTAAGGCGGAAACCTTGGGGGAAAGTCTCAAGTTACTTACTTTGTCACCAGCATTTGGATTCTTATCAGGGTGGTACTCCTTGGCTAGTTTTCTGTACGCCTTCAATGAGGGGTAAAAAAACAGACAAAAAAAGGGAGGGTTATAGACACAGACCAGCTTCAAGACTTGTCCTAACATAACCACTTTCCTGGGAAGCATCACCACCTTTCAAAAACAGCCTGTGTTCCACAATTGCCGCTTCCCATCTTATAACACTGTTTACTCGCTGACTTCACACAATGAAGCAGGCAGCAAGTTTTGCTTGAAGAGAGGTTATATCGAAGCCAGATGCCAACAAGGAGACAACGCCACAGGGGGAAAGCCCAAAACATTGGGACACTCTGTATCTTCACAGTTGCCCCAAGTCTTCAATGGCCACTAACCGGGTCAGGGTCAAGAAGACTTGGATAAGAAGTGTTTGTGAAGCTTTACAAACAGCAAGACATTGTCACTAAAAACCGAGCCGCGGTGAGGATTCCTGCTCACGATGGCTCCTCTCACTGTGGCATCCGGGTGAGGCAGGAGCAGCTCCGGGCGGTGTTTCCTTTCCATCAGGGGAGGGGGGACCGCTAACCTGGGGTCTGGGGGCCTGAGCGAGCCTCGGTCTATGGGAAGGTGCCCACTAGCTGGAGGCGGCGGGCTCCCCTGCACCCGGTCTTCATTCACAGGCCCAGGAATTACATAATGGGCGGCATTTCCGGGAAGGGAACAGGAAGTCCCCCTGCCTCCAACTGTCCCGTCCCGCCGCCGGCGGGTGCGGAGGCCGCGGGAGCCATCGGGCGCCTCCCCGGGGCGCTGTCAGCAGGCGGCCCGCGTGGCGCGATGGCGGGGCCGGCCCTTTATTTTTAGGCCGCGGACACTCCGGGGCTTGGCCGGCACCCACGCCGCCGCCCGGGGCGAGCGGGGGCAGGACCGCCCGCCGGGTTACCTGCCCGGACACGGCCCCCGCCGCGCGCGGCCCCGCGGGAGGGCCGGACGGAGGGGGAGGGAGGGGAGGAGGGGAAGACGGAGGGGGAGGGAGGAGAGGACGGAGGGGGAGGGAGAGGAACGGAGGGGGAGGGAGGCGGAAGGAAGGGCGGAGCGGCCGCGGCCCCGCAAACAGCCCACCTGCCCCGCCGCACCGGCCGGCGGCCGCCACCTTCCCGCCCTCCCGCTGGGCCCGGGGCCCCGCCCGGCGCGGCGCCGGCGGCCTGGACGTCCTCCCGGGGCCGGGGCCGCGGCCCCACCTGCCCGTCCGGCCTGACCCGGCGCCGCGGCGGAGGAGGAGGGGGAAGCCCGGGGCGCGCAGCGGCCGCCGTTTGCTGCAGCCGCGGGCGGGGCCGCGGCCAAGGTCAGGCGAGGCCGGGGCGGCGGCCCGCGAACCGCGTCCGGCCGGCCGCCCCCCCCCCACCCCCCCCGGGCCCGGCGCCGGCTCGCGGGCCGCCGGGAGCGCGGCCTGGCCGCCCGGCGCCGCGCAGGCCCCGCGCCCCCGCCGCCGGCCCGGTACCTTCTTCAGCTCGTTCTCGCTGGCGCCGGGCGGCACGCCCAGGATGTCGTACAGCTTCGTGTCGACCACGTTCGCCATGGCGGCGGCCGGCGGCGGGCGGCGGGCGGGCGGAAGGCGGCGGCGGAGCGGGCGCAGCGGGCGGAGCGGCGGCGCAGGCCGAGGAGACAGCGAGGGGGAGCGGGGGCGGGGCTGCACTTTGACCCGGCGCACGGCGCGCCGTGACGTCAGCGCGCAGCCGCCCGGCGCCGGCGGCCGCCGGGGTCGGGGTGTGACGCAGCGCGCGTGCGCCTCCCCCTCGGCGTCCGGGCCCGCGCGGCGCCTCCCGCCGGGGCTCCCGGGAGGGGCGGTCGCGGCCGGCCCCGCGGCCCCCGTGGAGCCGGGCGCTGGGCCCTCCGTCCCGGTGCCCGCCGCCCCGGGCCCGGCTCCCGCGGGGCGGACGGTGGGAACGGCCCCCGGGGGTGCGCGTCTCGGGTGTCGCACTTCCGGGCGCGTCCAAGCGTCCGCCCGAAGCAGCGGACCGCACCCCGGGGCGCCGCAGTCACGGGTCACCCCTGCTGGCCAGCCTCCAGCGCCTTAAGGGGAACCGCCGATTTCCCAAACACCTGCGCATCTCACAGGCCGCTGAGGCCCCGGCCGGTGTGGCTCAGTGGGTAGAGCAGCGGCCTGCGGACTGAAGGGTCCTGGGTTCGAGGCCGGGTCAGGGCACAGGCCCGGTGGTGGGCTGGATCCCCATTGCGGGGTGCAGGAGGCAGCCTATTCACGATGATCTTTCTCTCATCATCGCTGTTTCTGTCTCTGGAGATCAATAATAATAATAATAATAAAAATAAAAATAATAAAAATAAAGGATGACTGTAAGACGGCATCACACGGGAGGAATCCTTGGTCCACCCTTGGATTTTCTCCACGGCCTCCTGCCCACGATTGGTTTTCGGCCCCAGGCCCCATGTGTTTCAGTCTAACACGGGAGGTCTGGGTGGCAGGAGGCAGCACGGCTGGGCACACCGTTGGCATCAGAAGATGTTTTGCTCGCCCTAACCGTTGTGGCTCAGTGGATAGAGCACCGGCCTTCGGACTGAAGGGTTCGAGGTTGGCCATGGCTGTGGCCGTGGCCGTGGCCGTGGCCGGTGTGGCCCAGGCGGTTCGGCATTCTCTCCTGCACAGAGAGGTTGCAGGTTTGATTCCAGGTCAAGGGCACATGCCTGGATGCAGGAGGCAGGAGGTAGCTCATCAATGTTAGGTTTTTAAAATATATATGTATATATAAAGATTTTTAATTTATTTCAGAGAGGAAGGGAGAGGGAGAGAGAGACAGAAACATCAAAGATGAGAGAGAATCATGGATGGGCTGCCTCCTGCTCACCCCCTATTGGGGACTGAGCCCAGAACGCAGGCATGTGTCCTTGACGGGAATCGAACCCAGGACCCTTTAGTCTGCAGGCTGATGCTCCATCCACTAAGCCAAACCAGCTAGGGCTCAATGTTACTTTCTTTCTCACATTGATGTTTCTCTTCCCATCTCCCTTCCTCTCTCTCAAATCAAGAATAATAACATTTTAGCCGAAACCGGTTTGGCTCAATGGATAGAGCGTCGGCTTGGGGACTGGAGGGTCCCAGGTTTGATTCCGGTCAGGGGCATGTACCTTGGTTGCGGGCATCTCCCCAGAGGGGTGTGCAAGAGGCAGCTGATTGATGACTCTCATCGATGTTTCTATCTCTCTCCCTTCCTCTCTGTACAAAATCAATAAAATATATTAAAAAAAAAAAAGAATAATAACATATTAAACAAACAAACAGCCGAAACCGGTTTAGCTCAATGGATAGAGCGTCGGTTGGGGGACTGAAGGGTCCCGGGTTCGATTCCGGTCAAGGGCATGTACCTTGGTTGCGGGCATATCCCCAGTGGGGGGTGTGCAAGAGGCAACTGATCGATGACTCTCTCTCATCGATGTTTCTAACTCTCTCTCTCCCTCTCTGTACAAAATCAATAAAATATATTAAAACAAACAAACAAAGAAACAAAAAAAACATTTGAATGACCCAGCTGTGGAGGGCCTGGAGTACACGCCAAGGGATTTGCAACATATCCCTGGACACCCGGACACTCCTCCTACCTACCTCTCCCCTTTCCCACCAATCCTATCCAAACCTGCTCTGCCCGGATCCCACAGCCTGGGGGCAGGCAGGCTGTCCCCGCGGAGGCCCCACGGCCTGGGCTGGGCCTGGGGAGCCAGGTCCCATGTGGGGTTTCAGGGGGATTAGTCTGAGCTCCACCAACAGGCTGCCGGTTTCTTAGGGGAAACTTTGCCCCACAAGGTGTGGCTCTGGATGCGGGGGAGGCCTCCATCACTTCCGTTTCCCCGCTTCCTTTCCACAGGCTGAGACGCTCCCACGGGGCGGTGGGAAGCCGTGGTGCAGGCAGAGGGTGTGGTGGCCGGCGTGGACTGACACCGTGGCTGTGAGCGAGCGGGTTCCCAGGCGGGTCCTCCTGTGTCAGTGGGTGTCACAGCGTCAGCGCATGGGCTTGTGAGGGTTCCGACGACACTGACAGGGCACTTCGACCAGGAGCAAAGCAAACAGCCATGAGCAATCATGTCTGGTCCGTTTGCCTGCAGGCTGTCTCCACCTCCTTTTTAGTCCCGCTCCCCCGGCGGGGTTTCCCTCTGTGGACCGAGGACTGCCCCCCCCCCCACCCCTTTTCTTGGCCTCCCTCTCCCGGTCCCCGTGCTCAGCAATGACCGTGGTCTCCTCCTCTGCCAGGTCCTCTGATCCTCCCCCACTCGCTGGCTTTCACAATGTTGTGTGTGTGTGTGTGTTTTGTGGGTTTTTTTTTCTCTTTTATTTATTTTGTATTTATTTATATTAATATATTTTATTGATTTTTTCCTTTTTTTTACAGAGAGAAAGGGAGAGGGAGAGGGATAGAGAGTTAGTAACATCGATGAGAGAGAAACATCGACCAGCTGCCTCCTGCACACCTCCCACTGGGGATGTGCCCATAACCAAGGTACATGCCCTTGACCGGAATCAAACCCGGGACCTTTCAGTCCGCAGGTCAATGCTCTATCCACTGAGCCACACCAGTTAAGGCCACATCGTTTATCTTATTTTCTTTCTGCTCTAAAGGGTCCAGAAGAGCTGGACTTTTCTCATTTGTTTCAGTTTTCTTTTTTTTTCTTTTTTTCTAAGGGAAAGGCCCTTTGGTGATTCTTGGCTTCTGCTAGCCTCAATCCCTCCCTCCCTCTGTGACCTGATTCTAGCTCATGTTTTGTGTGTGTTTTCCTTTGTCGACAACAGTCTCCGTTTCCGAGTGCTGCCGTGTGACCGGCTGATCTCATAGGTCAACAAGTGGTTGCAGAGCAGCTCCATGCACTCCCGGGACACACGCCGGCCCGGCCTCACATGCTGAGCCACGCCGTGTCCGTGCGAGCCCGGCCACACCTGAGCCGCCCACGTGGTGCTCCGCAGGAGCTCAGGCCCGGGCTCCGGAGTGGGCTCAGCCCAGAGGGGCCCTCGCCCCGCGCGTGGCCAGGCCCGGGAGGTGCTGAGTCAGTGTGTCCGCGGCGGCTCTCCCTGGGCAGGGCCTGCAAGTTCAAGGCCCGGGAGATCTCCTCAGCTTCCTGCCCGGCTTCCTGAGGGCAAGTTCAGCTCCTCTCGGTGGTGAACTTGTGCAACTGCGGGGTGGGGTGGGGGTTGGGGTGGGAAGGACTGGGGTGGGAGGGGGAGGACGTTGCTACTGCTCCCTGCGAACCTCATGGACTCCCTCGGCCCATCGCGTGAGCCAGCCCCGGTGTGACACAGGTGGCCAGAGAGGCGTTTTGCTTCCTGCCTTTCACATCACTAAACTTTTAAAAATATGTTTTGTATTGATTTTAGAGAGAGAGAAAGGGAGAGAGCTAGAGAGACAGACTCGTCGGCTGGCTGCCTCCGGCCCGTCCCCATGTGCTCATGCCGGGAATGGAACCGTGACCTGATCCACGGGGTGATGCTCAACCATTGAGCCTCACCGGCCGGGCAGGACTGGCCGGTTTCCTAAATGAAAAAGGGGAAAAAGAACTTAATCTACCGTAGAGAACTGCCACGGAGTGACAACCAGCAATGTAACTGTCCACGGTTGTGTCGACCTCTCCTGAACGTTTGTGAGAACTATAGACGTCTGACAAGGAAACAAAGATTTTTATTCATACATTTATGTTATTCAAAAGTCTAACCTATTTAAAAATTATACAAAGAAATCTTGCTTCCACCCCATTCTCTCTACCTCCCACCATTGCCCATATTTCTTTATTACCTTTTCTTTTTCTATGCAAGTTATGCAAATACAAATATATATATATATATATATATATATATATATATATATATATATATATAAAATTGATTTCCGAGAGGAAGGGAGAGGGAGAGAGAGACAAACATCAACAATGAGAGAGAATCATGGACCTGCTGCCTCCTGCACACCCGCTACTGGGGATCAAGCCCACAGCCTGGGCATGTGCCCTGACCAGGAATTGAACCATGACCTCCTGGTTCATAGGTCAGTGCTCAACCTGAGCCACACTGGCTGGGCCCCAAATTTATATATATATATATATATATATATATATATATATATATATATATATTAATATATTTTATTGATTTTACACAGAGAGGAATTGAGAGGGATAGAGAGTTAGAAACGTCGATGAGAGAGATACATGGACCAGCTGCCTCCTGCACACCCCCCACTGGGGATGTGCCCACAACCAAGGTACATGCCCTTGACCGGAACCGAACCCAGGACCCCTCAGTCCACAGACCGACGCTCTATCCACTGAGTCAAACTGGTTTCGGCCCAAATTTATATTTTTATCTCCACTTTTTGTTGATAGAAAAAGTAGGGTACCCTAAGTGCTGCTCTGTTCTGGCTTTGGTCATCTAATAAATCCTGAAAATTAGCATCACTACACAGATTTTCCTCATTCTTTTCTCTCTCTTATTCTCTCTTTCAGTAAATGTTTTATTGAGATACAGCAACATACATCATGATTCATTGAATCAGTTCTCTCTCGGTGGGCAGTTGACTCGTTGTCTGCTCAGTAAGATATGCATCTATGCCAGCAATGAAGAGGCCTTAGAAATCATTCTTTACTTCCCAGCCGTGAGGTAACAGGGCCTAACTCTTCAGGGGCGTTCTGCAAGGCTGAGCCGAGTTCTGGATTTGTTTTCGATGGTTTAACTTTGAAGAACATTGCTTTCATTAAGAGAAAGATGTCTGCTTTCTGTAGCACGGAGGGCACTCATTTTATGTCCCCTGACATTAGACAGCTCCCCGGGGACTACGGGAAGCCAGCAGCCAGCCCCGCCAGGGTGGCTCCGTGGCTGAGCATCGACCTATGAACCAGGAGGTCACGGTTCAACTCCCGGTCAGGGCGTGTGCCGGGTTGAGGGCTTGATCCCCTGGGTGAGGTGAGAGGAGGCAGCAGGTCCGTGATTCTCTCTCATCATTGATGTTTCTCTCTCTCTCCCTCTTCCTTCCTCTCTGAAATCAATAAAGAAAATAAAAAAGAGCCGAAACCGGTTTGGCTCAGTGGATAGAGCGTCGTCGGCCTGCAGACTGAAAGGTCCCAGGTTTGATTCCAGTCAAGGGCATGTACCTTGGTTGCGGGCACATCCCCAGTGGGGGTTGTGCAGGAGGCAGCTGATGGATGTTTCTGGCTCTCTATCCCTCTCCCTTCCTCTCCGTAAAAAATCAATAAAATATATATTGAGAGAGAGAGAGAGAGAGAGAGAGCGAGCGAGCGAGCCCACAGCCATCAGCATCGGCGCTTACACATGTGCGCGGAGTCCTGGGCTCTGCCTGTGACAGGGGACAGTGCCCCGGGACGGCGGCGGACAGCAGCTCTGAGTTACGGTTCCCAGGTCACTGTAATGGAGACGTTCCTCTGGGCGTGTGGCTGTGCACTCGGCCGGCACATCTTCCCCGAGACAGAATGAGCGCCTCGGGCCGCGGAGAACACTCCGGAGACACCGCAGGCCGCTGGCCCGGGCGCGAAGCCCTCTCCTCCAGAGGAGACGGCGGGAAAGGCTCACGGGGCGTGGATCTCCGTGAAGGTGGGGTCCACTGAAATGGCTGGCGTTCAAGGCAGCCTCTGGGGTTACCTTCTGAACGTCTCTTTCAGCAAACCAAACGCAAGCCGCCGGCCCGGCCGGCCTGGCTCAGGGGTTGAGCGTCCACCCAGGAACCAGGAGGTCAGGGTTCAATTCCCGGTCAGGGCACAGGCCCGGGTTGCGGGCTCCATCCCCAGGGTGGGGCGAGCAGGAGCTGATCCATGATTCTATCTCCCTCTCCCTGCCTCTCTAAAAGTCAATAAAAACATTTACAAAAACATCAACAAGCCCACCAACCAGGGAAGTATTTGTCCCCCGACAGAGGAGTGGACGGCAGACCAAGGAGCGATATGAATGAATGGCCCTCCTGATGGGACAGCCACCGTTTCCGTGGTGACCTGAGGGCCAGCACCAGCCGCTCTCAACCTGTGCAGGCATTTCCTGCCTTCTTTATCTCCTTTTTTTCTTTCTTTTTTCTTTTTTTTTTTTTTTACAAGTTTTAATCACTTTATTTTTATTGACTTCAGAGAAAAAGGGAGAGGGAAGGAGAGAGAGAGAGAGAAACATCAATGAGGAGAGAGAACCCTGGCCGGTTTGGCTCAGTGGATAGAGCATCATCAGCCTGCGACTGAGGGGTCCCAGGTTCTGTTCCTGTTGGGACATATGCCTGGGTTGTGGGCTTGATTCCTGGCAGGGGTCGTGCAGGAGGCAGCCAATCAGTGCTTCTCCCTCATCATTGATGTTTCTCTCTCTCCCGCTCCCTTCCTCTCTGACATCAATTAAAAAAGAAAAAAAAAAAAAAAAGAAAGAGTCACAGCCTTTGAGCAGCCTTTCCTGGGCGGGCCAGGCGGGAGGGGTTTGGAGTGGAAATCAAGGCAACTGGTCCCAACTCTGGCCGCCAGGGGGCGCGCGGGGCTGCGGGATGGTTTTCTCCCTCCTGGCGGAGGCTGGGAGATTCAGGGGGGCCGAGAGGTCCCCTTCCTCTTTGCTCTGAAACCAAGTCAGAGAGAGGCACCCGGCACCCTCCTCCCGGGGGTGGGTGGGTGGGGAGGGGGTCTGCCTGAAGTCAGGGGAGCAAGGACTCCCCCTCCCCTGGTTGACTCTCCGGAGACCCGGGCCTTGGTGTCCTGTCAGGTGAGAGGGTTTATTCCTACCCCACAGGCCGCCCGAGCCCGCGGCTCCTCCCGCCCGGCGGGGCGTCCTGGTGGGGCCACAGCCGCCCAGCCCCATTCCCCGCGGAGCCCTCCTCCCTGTGCCTTTGACGATGGACTCCGGGCCGGTGGTGGGACTGGCAGGCAAACCTCTCCCCTTGGCCTCTTTTAAAAACAAGCATGTATGTTTTTATTGATGTCAGAGAGGAAGGACAGGGAGAGAGAGAGAGAGAAGCATCAATGATGAGAGAGAATCATAGATCGGCTGCCTCCCGCACGCCCCACCCTGGGGATGGAGCCTGCAACCCGGGAATCAAACCGTGCCCTCCTGGTTCCTAGGTCAAAGCTCGACCCCTGAGCCACGCCGGCCGGGCCCCAGCCCCATTTCAGTGCGGACTCGCTGCCTCTCGGGATGGTGGGGAGTGGGGGCACCCTCTCTCCCTCAGGGGCCCGGGAAACTGAGCATCGCCCGCAGCCAGAGGGGGACAGTCGCCAGCGGCTCTGGCTTTGCCTGGTTGAGCCTCTGGCATCAGCAGAGAAGTCTGCTGGGTATCGCTCGCCGACGGCCGTTAAGAGAAAATGAGGGGCAAATGCGGGCCGGGGGCCTGCAGTGTCCCGGGACGACTCCGAGCAGCAGCAGTGCCGGGACCGACCACCGCTCCCTCACTCCCAGTTCCCAGGGGTAGATGCCCCCCACCGCCACGCAGGCTCCCCCACCCGCGGCAGCACTGAGGACAGTGCGGGCGCCTAATGAGGTGACACGGTGGCTGGGTCTCCATGGGCCTCCCCACAGACCCCGGTCCGTCTGACGTGAACAGACATCCGCGGGCTGGCGGCAGACACAGCAAATCCGCGACAGGACGCGATGTGCGCGAACCTGGGTGAGACGTTTACCGAGGCTCCGTCTACTCCCCCGGCAGTTTGAAGCTTTTCAAAACAAGAGGAAAAGGAGCCCTGACCGGTGTGGCTCAGTGGATAGAGCGTCGGCCTTTGGACTGAAGGGTCCCAGGTTCAATTCCAGTCAAGGGCATGGACCTTGGTTGCGGGCACATCCCCAGTGGGGGGTGTACAGGAGGCAGCTGATCGATGTTTCTAACTATCCCTCTCCTCTCCTCTCTTAAAAAAAAAAAAATCAATGAAATATATATTTTTAAAAATCACAAAAGCAACACACTGAAGCTTTCCGCCAAGGCCAGGCACTGTTAACAAACATGGTTTATTGAGAACTCACAGGAATTGTCTTGCCGAGAAACGGTGGCAGGGAGTTGTGGGATGACGGAGGTCACACAGTCAGAGGCGAGAGAGTAAAATGCAGTGTTTGAAGGAAACAGACGGTTACAGGACCCGTCACATTACGGTCAGGGTCCCGCCCCGGCTCCCTGAACCGGGGACCGTGCCCGCCGCCAGGCCCAGCGCTGAGCCCGGACGGCAGAGCGCTCGGCGGGGGCCAGGACGCGCTCCGAGGCCAGGTGCTCGCTGCTCTTCTCCGCCTTCGTTTTCTCATGACGCCGGACCACACCCCCTTTCTGCGTCTCAAAAGCAGCCGAGAACCCCAGGTTCCTCTGACGGCCTCTGCGCAGGACCCACGGTGTTAACACGTGGGTCACAGGAGCACGAGCGCAGACACCCTCGGGGAGCACGTCCTCCTGAGAGGGGCTCACTCCTGGCTGGTCCTCCCGCTCCTCGGCTCAGCAGGCACCGAGGCCCCTCACTGTGTGACGCGTGACACGGGCAGACCGCCCGGAGCCTTTCGGGACGGGAAACGGGGGCTCCGCTTCCTGACCCACAAGAGGCCCCTCTGGCTGCGCCCGCACTGGGTGTCGGGATGGCCGGTGCCTGCGATGCGGGGTCCAGGCGTGGCTGTTCCCGCACTGAAAGCCCCCCACCCCCCCTCCCTGGTTCGTGTTCTCGGCGAAGGGCCGGTAACCCTGGTGTCTGAGCGCCATCTCCCCCACCAACGGGTATGGCTTTGACTTGAGTGAAGAACCAGTGACGCCTCTCCCACTCAGCGAAGCGCCTTGTGCTGGAGGAACCCTTACCTGGCGTAGCCGTCCCCTCCCCGCGGCCGGCAGGCGGCTGAGGAGTGAGTGACATCGGATCCCTCTACGTGGAGGCGCGGACGGAGTGCGGGCTCGGAGGGGAGGGGCCGAGAGCCCCCCATGCGTGTATGCGTGCACCGCGGCCAGATGGCGGGGCCCCTGGAGGGGGTCAGTGGGGGACAAAGGGGACGTGTGCAATACTTTGAACAATAAAGAATTATTTAAAAATATCTGTCTTGCCCGGCTGGCATGGCTCAGTGGTCACTGGTTCAATTCCCAGTCAGGGCACAGGCCTGGGTGTGCGGGTGTGCAGGAGGCGGCCAATCAGTGATTCTCTCCTCATTGATGTTTCTCTCCCTCTCTCCTCCTTTCTGAAATCAATGAAAATATATTTAAAAAATAAAGATACCTATCTCTAGTTCAACGAACAAGGGGGTGGGGGTGGAGCCGTCTCAAGCTGGCTTAGCGGTCAGCCACTCACTCCAGTTCTGTCCCTGGACGCAGACTGACCACCAGCCCAGTCCCCACGTTGCCCCTGGGTGGCTGTGCTTTTTGCAATCTGAGCAAATGCCATCCCGACGGGCACCCCCTTTCAGACGAGAAGAACGTCCGCCGGGGCCCTGTCATTCTTCCAACACGAAGGCAAATTAAAAAAGGAGAAAAAACCAGACTCTCGTGCTGCACGATTCATCCTGAAACAGACACGTTTCTGGGGCCTGGCAGCCAGTCCGGAAGCCGGCCTGCCGTCCGGTCTGGCTCCGGGTCCTTAGTTCACCGCGTACCACGTTCACTGGGTCTTCTCACTTTCCCAAGTTGTATTTTTAAAAAAAACACCGGTTTTAGAGAGAGGAAGGGAGGGATAGAGTCAGAGAGTCAGAGAGAGGAAGACCCATCAGTTGCCCCTGAACCTGCCCAACTGGGGGTCGATGCTGCACCCGGGGTGCGCGCCCCGAACAGGAGCCAAACCCGGCACCTCTGGGGCCGGCGCTCCTGCCGCTGAGCCAGGCGGCCGCGGCCCGGCTGCCCGGTAAGGCGGGGACTTACGCCAGCGACGCCGTGAGTACATACCACGTGCAGGCTTTCCTATCGCCTTCGTGTGACACACTTAGAGAGGGGAGGTTCAGACGTGTGGCGTGTCAGAGGGGCCACGTGAGATCGGTTCTGAGAGCGCAGAGAGAAAGCTTAAAAGAACGAACAAAGCCCAGGGAAGCTTCAGTTTCTCGCTTCGCTGAGAATTTACTGGCAGCCCCTCCCCCCAGCCCACAGGAGGCGGGAGGTCATCCCGCTGGGATGGCCGCCCGCGTCAGTTCTAGCCCCGCACACGGCGCCTTCCTGTGCGCATCTAAGACCCGAAGCCTTGATGCAGGACTCGGGGGGTGACCCAGAGCGATAAATATCACGCGGTGAGGAGTGGCGGAGGGAAGCCAGAGGCATATGTACAAGGACGGGGGTCGCTAGGGGGCCCCGAGTCTCTGACCTCAACGTGAAAAGCGTGGACAGTGTCAACCACCAGAGGCTGAACAAGCAGGTGAGCCTCTGCCTCCTGTTTATAAAGGACCGCGCCTGCTCTGGCCAGCAAAACACACCACACGCCGAAGTGCATTAAAAAAAGAGACGGTGGGAGTCGTTATCCTGGGAAAGAACCAGAAAAAGGTCTTGTCCCAGGGAGGCGGGGTCCGAAGGCTCCCGCAGGGTCGCCGTCCCCCTCGGACCCCGTGCGGCCTGGTCTCCGGGCGCCGGGGGGACCAGGGAGAGGGAGCCCGCAGTCTCCGCTCCGACGTGGAGGGAGGGGACGCTGCGCCACGGAGTGAAGGGCCATCCCGGAACGGAGCCCCGTGGGGACGTCTCAGAGGGTTTCTGGACGTCCTTCTTCACCGGCGACGGGACGGGCGCCCGGGACTGTGCCGTTCCGGACTAGAACAGGACGGAGATAGAACAGGGCTGACGGGCCACACACAGCCCCCCTCCCCCTGCTGCTCTCAGCAAACGGTCGGGGAGCCGGGAATTGGAAGGCAGCGCGGAGACACAGTCAGGAAGGAGCGAGCGGATGGAGCACAGCCACGGGGACGGCCACACGTGGTCAGTCTCAGGCCGACGCCCGTGTGGAAATGCGTGTGGCACCTTCACCCCGTGTATGGATGTAAGAAAACGAAACGTAAGGAGTACTGGCCTGCAATAAATCCAAGGGGAAAAAGGAATGTGAAGAAAAGTCTCATCTTTAAACGTCTTGTGGGACCGAGATATGGCCAGAGCCGCGTCCGTCAACAGCAGATTCCCACTGGCCAGTGTGGCTCAGTGGTTGAGCATCCACCCCCGAACCAGGAGGTTGTAGCTGGATTCCTGGTCAGGGCACACGCGGGGGCTGCTAGCTCCATCCCCCAGTGGGGGATTCTTTCCTGTCCTCGACGCTTCTCTCCCCTCTCTCCCTTCCTCTCGGACATCAATAAAAATATATTTTAAAAAAGTCACCATCAGGACAGGTGGCCGGCAGGTGCAAGTCCTGGTCGCTGGGAGAGGAGGAGGGGGCCGGAGACAGGGAGGCGCTGGGGGTGCGTTCTCATGTCCCTGGCGGAGGGGTTTCCTGGAGGAGGGGGTCCCTGGCCAATGGGGTCCCCACAGAGGGGGCCCTGGTTTGGGGTCCCCGCGGAGGGGTTTCCTGGCGGAGGGGGCGGCAGAGGGGGCCCTGGTTTGGGGTCCCCCGGCGAGGGGTCCCCGCGGAGGGGTTTCCTGGCGGAGGGGGTCCCCCGTGGAGGGGGCGGCGGAGGGGGCCCCGGCTCGGGGCCGGCGGCGGAGGGGTCCCTGCGGAGGGGGTGGCGGAAGGGTCCCT
Source organism: Pipistrellus nathusii (assembly GCA_963693515.1). Lineage (NCBI taxonomy): Eukaryota > Metazoa > Chordata > Mammalia > Chiroptera > Vespertilionidae > Pipistrellus > Pipistrellus nathusii. The sequence continues at coordinate 1,433,481 of OY882872.1, forward strand.
GGTTTGGGGTCCAGTGGCGGAGGGGCCCCGCGGAGGGGGCGGCAGAGGGGGCCCCAGTTTGGGGTCCGGCGGCGGAGGGGTCCCCGCGGAGGGGGCCCCGGCTCGGGGCCGGCGTCGGGTCAGAAGTCCAGGGAGAGGGCCGCGGGGCCGGGGCGTCGGGTCAGAAGTCCAGGGAGAGGGCCGCGGGGCCGGTGGCGTCGGGTCAGAAGTCCAGGGAGAGGGCCGCGGGGCCGGTGGCGTCGGGTCAGAAGTCCATGGAGAGGGTCGCGGGGGCCGGGGCGGGTCAGAAGTCCAGGGAGAGGGCCGCGGGGGCCGGGGCGGGTCAGAAGTCCATGGAGAGGGCCGCGGGGGCCGGGGCGGGTCAGAAGTCCATGGAGAGGGCCGCGGGGGCCGGGGCGTCGCAGCCGCGCGCGTAGATCTCGCAGGGAACCTCCTCGGCCACGCGGTCGGCGCGGGGCGAGCCGGGGCCGGCGGGCTGGAAGGTGGAGCCGCTGCGGGGGAAGGTGCTGTTGAAGGTCTTCATGGGCTGCGGCGGCGCGAAGTCGTGGCGGAAGGGCAGCGCGGCGGGCGGCGGGCGGCCGGGCCGGGCCTGCGCCCCGCAGTGGTGCTCGTGCGCGCAGCGCGAGGCGGAGGCGGCGCGGCGCAGCGGCCGGCAGCCGTCCAGCTCGTCGCCCAGGTCGCCCAGGTCGGCCGCCAGCTCCTTGTCCCGCAGCGAGAACAGCTCGTAGTGCGGCGGGTCGAAGGCGTCCGGGAAGCCGGGCCGGGGGAAGGCCGCCTTGCACGCCAGCACCTTCTTCCGCGGCTGCTTCAGCTGCACCAGCACCGCCACGGCCAGCAGCACCAGCACCGCGCCCGCCGCCACGCCCACGATGGTGCCGTGGGCCCGCGTGATCTGCTCGAAGAGGCCGGGCCGCTTCCTCTCTGCGGGGAGACGATGGCCTGCAGCCGGGAAGGGGCCCGGGCACCGCCCGCCGCGGGCTCTGGGGAGCGGGGACCCAGGAGCCGGGAGGTCACGGTTCGATTCCCGGTCAGGGCACAGGCCCGGGTTGTGAGCTCAATCCCCAGAGGGGGCGAGCAGGAGGCAGCTGATCAATATCCTCCCCCCCCAGCTCTTCCTTCCTCTCTCTAAAAAGCAATAAACACATCTACACTAGTAAAAGAGAAAGATGCAAATTGGCTGTGCCTTCTTGACAATCACCAGCCAATCAGGAGTGAGTATGCAAATCCAACAAAGATGGCAGATTAATTTGCATACAGAGGTGCTGAGCAGCTGAGGGTTGGACCCGGGCGTTCAGCACCGCCCCAGCCGCTCTGGGCCTCTGGGCAGCGTGGGATGGCAGACGCACAGGCGGTGCCGGCAGCCAGGGGAAGGAGGCCTTCGCCCAGGGACTCACCTTTGCAGTGGTTCTCGTCCCACGGGTACGCGCAGTTCTGGACGCCGTTGCAGACCAGCGAGTTGTTGATGCACATGTTGCTGTGGCAGAAGAAGGTGCTGCCCGTGCAGGGCGCTGGGGGGGGGGGAGGACAGAGGGTGAGCTCCTCCCAGGAGCACCCTCTGCACCATGCCGCCGCCGGGAAGACCGCGGGGAAAGTTTATTTTATTTTGTGTTAATCCTCACCCGAGGGCATTTTCCCGTTGATTTTTAAAGCGGGAGAGAGAGGGGAGGACAGAGAGCAACATCGGTGAGAGAAACACAGGGATTGGTTGCCTCTCGCTTGTGCCCAAGCCGGGGAGGACCCTGCAACCGAGGCACATGCCCTTGGCTGCCTTTAGTCCACCGGCCAACACTCTCCACTGAGCCACACTGGCCAGGGCTCTGCCCCACTTCCTCCTTTTCTTTCTTTCTCTTTTAAAATACATTTTACTGATTTTTACAGAGAGGAAGGGAGAAGGATCGAGAGCCAAAAACACCGATGAGAGAAACATCGACCAGCTGCCTCCTGCGCATCCCCAGTAGGGGGTGTGCCTGCAACCAAGGACTGAGACCCGGTCATGTCTACACCCTGCGAGCTGCCGTTTTTGCTCAATGTCCGGCCGCGTGGCTCAGGGGCTGAGCATCGACCTAGGAACCAGGAGGTCAGGGTTCGATTCCCGGTCAGGGCTCCATCCCAATGGGGGCGTGCAGGAGGCAGGCGATCCATGATTCTCTCTCATCATTGGTGTCTCTCTCCCCCCCCCCCCCCCCTGAAATCAATGAAAATTTATTAAAAAAGAAAGAGAAAAGGAAGGAGACGCTCCAGGACCATCCTGAACGGGTGGAAACGATGCCCACGACCTCTCGCCCAGGGCGGTCGCTTACGCTCCACGAAGGAGGTGAAGAGCACGCGGAAGCGGCTGAGCCGGCTGCCCTCGTCCGCCCACATGCGCACCACGCCCACGCCCGAGCGCAGTGTCACGTCGTTGGCCACCGTGCTGCAGAACTTGGCCTTGAGGTTCTCGATGGCGCTGCTCCCGTCGTACACGGCCACGAAGTTGCGCTGGCACTCGTTGGAGTGCTCCATCTGGTAGTCCAGGAACCGCAGGTAGATCTGCGAGGCCAGAGGGACACGGCTCTCACGGGCCCGGCGCCCCGGCGCCCCGGCACCGCCAAGGGCGCCGCCAGGACTCGGCCCGGAGGGGGCGACACGTGGACCGAGAAGCCGATGCCTCGCCTGCTTTTCTCTCTTAACACAGACACACGTTACATGCCAGTTTAACTGCTGGGACTCCTAGAAGCGACAAGCAGGAGGAGTTAGCCGCCAACCCCGTCTGCCAGGCACCGAAAGCCGCCTTCCCTGCAGCGTTCCGGGAAGTCTGTCCCTGGTGGGAGCGGGGAGAACAGGGGACTGGGGTTTGCTGCGTTGGGGTTTGGTGTTAACCAACTCCGAGACCTTGGACAGGACACTTTAGCTTCTTGTGATCCACGTTTCCTCTCAAAACTCAATTTTTTTAATCCTCACCTGAGGATGTTGTAATTGGTTTTATTTACTTATTTATAGTATATTTTATTGATTTTTTTTTTTTTTTTTTACAGAGAGGAAGGGAGAGAAATAGAGAGCTAGAAACGTTGATGAGGAGAGAAACATCGATCAAGTGCTTCCTGCACACTCCCCACTGGGGATGTGCCCACAACCAAGGTACATGCCCTTGACCGGAATCGAACCCGGGACCCTTCAGTCCGCAGACCGATGCTCTACCACTGAGCCAAACCGGTTTTGGCCAATAAGATATATTAAAAAATAAAAAGAATCTTACTGCAGTCGTGTGCTGTTCCTGAAACTGACACTATAGCTTATTTGTTTACAAACTCAAGTAGCACATCATCGCAGGACTCGCCCTTCTGCCCCGCCCTGGCTGCCCCGCCCCGCGTACCTTGGCCCTCGGGGTCGCCCGGATGGTCCAGATGCAGTCCACCGCCTGGCCGGGCCTCGTCTTCTCCTCCTGCTCCACCTGGCTGGACCGCACGACGCCGTCGGCCCCCGAAAGCTCGAACTGGCAGTCTGCGAGGGAGAGGGGCACGGTGAGCGGGCATGCAGGCGGGCCCGGGGCGCGGGGAGGAAAAAGAGGGAGCATACTAAACCTGGGATGGGGTTTAAAATACCTCCGAGGTACGTAAAGTCTGGATCTGCAACGGAAAGGGGAGAGCGTCAGCAGCTTTGGGGCAGGGTAGAGCCACCTACTACGGCGGACGCTACATTTGGTAACGGACGCTACAGTAACAAACGCTACAGTAACAGATGCTACACTTAGTGACGGCTACTACATTTAGTAACAAACGCTACATTTAGTAACGGATGCTACAGTACAGCTGTTACAGTAACAGATACTATATTTAGTTATAGATGCTACAGTAACAAACGCTACAGTTAGTAACAGACACTGTATTTAGTAACAACTGCTACAGTAACAAATACTACACTTGGTAACGGCTGCTACATTTAGTAATAGACGCTACATTTAGTAACAGGTGTTACACGTAGTAACAGATGCTGCACTTAATAACGGTGCCAGAGAGAGCTTCCTGGTGTGGACTAGAGACCCCTGTGATTTATGTGCATATTCACTGACAGCATCATGCTTTCAAGTGATAATACACAGGTTTAAAAAGTACATTTTTTTTTTAATTGACTGCAGAGAGGAAAGGAGACGGGAAGAGAGAGAGAAACATCCGTGGAGAGAATCATGGATCGCTGCCTCCTGCACGCCCCCAACTGGGGATGGAGCCCGCAGCCCGGGCCTGTGTTCTGACCGGGAGTGGAGCTGCCGCTTTGTGACACGCAGGCAGAGCCACAGGGCCGGGCTTCGCTTTCCCCAGCAACAGGTTTCTGCGTGAAAACCCGCGTGGCAGCGCGAGCTGCACACTCGCCGCCCCGGCCCCGCGCTGTCACCGCGCGGCCCGGGGCTCTCGGCCGGCAGAGGGCAACCCGTGTCCTCACGTCCCCCCGGGGCTGGCTCTGCAGGGCGACGCCCGAGGGCGCTGGGCTCTGGCGGCCGGGCCGGGGCTGGGGCCGGGAGTGGAGGGGAGGGGGCAGGCCTGGCCCGTTACCTGGGATGAAGGAGTACTTGGCCCGGAAGCCCAGGCCTTCGAGCTCCTCGTCGGAGCTGAACCGGACCCACAGGAAGCGGCCGGTGGAGCGCAGGGGCGGGGGGCCCCGCGCGCCGCAGAAGCGGCCGACGAGGGGGGAGAAGCCGAAGGGCCCGTCGCGCACCTCCAGGTGGTCGAAGCGGCACTCGAACGAGGGCTCGATGTGGAAGTGCTGGTCGAAGGCCAGCTCGATGCGCTGGCGGGGCGCGGCTGCGGGAGGGCACGGAGGCGCGGTTAGCGACGGCGCTGCCGGCGGACGCTGCTCCGGGCCCACGGCCAGGCCGTCTCCGCCGCGCGGGGAGGGGGCCGGGCTCGCCCGCGTCGCAGGGACGGAGAGCCGAGAGGCTCGTGGTGGCCGCGGCCACAGCGCGGAGGGAGCAGAGCCCGGGGGAGGGCAGGGGGCGGAGCCGGGACGTGGGAGCGGTCCTCACCGGAGGGGTTTCCCAGCCACCGGGGCAGTGAGGGGTGGTGGGACGCCTTAGGCCCGCGGTCGGCAAACTCATCCGTCCCCGGAGCCCAGTATCCACAGCACAACGATGGACATGTCTCCGGAGAGCCACACTGTTTAAACGTGAACGTCTCCCAACGCCACTTCTTCAACGCACACTCGCCCGGGCCGTGGTGTTTTGTGGGAGAGCCGCACTCAGGGGCCAGAGAGCCGCCTGTGGCGTGGGAGCCGCGGTTTGCCGACCACGTTCTTAGGGGATTCAAACTCCTAGGTCGTCGCCACTGTTGTCTCGGGAATGTGCTCGGTGTTCAAAAAATAGGCGCTGAGTTTTGTTCAAGTTGGTTCAAACAGGGCATTTTAACCAATGGGTTTAGTTTTACCAGGAAAGTAAAAAGGCCCTGGCTGGTGTGGCTCAGTGGATAGAGTGTCAGCCTGTGGACTGAAGGGTCCCGGGTTCAGTTCCAGTCAAGAGCACAGGCCTGGGTGGCGGGCTCGAACCCCAGTGTGTGGCGTGCAGGAGGCAGCTGACCCATGATGCTCTCTCATCCTGGATATTTCTCTCTCGCTCCCTCTCCCTTCCTCTCTGAAGTCAATAAAAATATATCTTAAAACATTAAAAAAAAGAATCAATCAACCGACCAGTGGGAAAAGGTCCCCGGGTGCAGAGAGAAAAGAGCAGTGAAAGGCGCGCAGTGGAGACAGACACCGGCAGTACCTTCCAGCACGTAGGTGCACTCCCTGTTGGGCGGGTACGGGTCCGGGTAGCTCGGCGAAGCGAAGTGGCCTCCATTGCTGGTCCGGATCCAGATGCCGCACTGGGTGCCAGCCACGTGCCGGACCCCGATGTTCTGTCCATCTGGCGGGAACGGAGGTCAGAGCGGCGGTCCCAGCAAGAGGGCGACCCCTCCCCCTCCCACCACTGCCCGCCTCACCCCCCACGGGCACGGGCAGCGGCCCCGGAGTGCCTACCTGGGGGCTTTTGGGCCACGGCGATCCCCTCCACCACCAGCACGGTGACCAGCAGCACTGCGGGGAGAGGCGACCGTTACACCACCTCCGACTAGTGTTTAAGGAAGATCAGGTGACAACAGAGGAACCAAAACCGCTTTCCTTACATTTGCTTTTGATTTAAAAATTTAAGGCAAAAAAATTTTTTTTAATATATTTTATTGATTTTGAACAGAGAGGAAGGGAGAGAGATAGAGAGTCAAAAACGTCGATGAGAGAGAGTCATCGATCAGCTGCCTCTTGCACACCCCCTACCGGGGATGTGCCCGCAACCAAGGTACATGCCCTTGACCAGAATCGAACCTGGGACCTTTCAGTCCACAGACCGACGCTCTACCGCTGAGCCAAACCGGTTTCGGCATTAAGGCAAATTTTATTAAGCCTAGTTGGCGTGACTCCGTGGCTGAGCATCGACCCGTGAATCAGGAGGTGGCGGTTTGATTCCTGGTTAAGGACACAGGCCCGGTTGTGGACTCCATACCCAGTAGGGGGCGTGCAGGAGGCAGCTAGTCCATGATTCTCTCTCCTCATGGATGTTTCTATTCTTCTCTCCCTCTCCCTTCCTCTCTGAAATCAATAACAATTTTTTTAAAAAAAAAGTATTTTCTTAAGTCTATTTTTATTGCTTTCAGAGAGGAAGGGAGGAGAGAGGGATAGAAGCATCCATGAGAGATAATCATGGGTCGACTGCTCCCTGCACGTCCCCTACTGAGGATAAACCTCAAAACCGTGGCCTGTGCCCTGACCGGGATGGAACGGCCACCTCCTGGTTCATAAGTCTGTGCTCAACCACTGAGCCACACTGGCCAGTGGGAATCTGCTGTTGACGGACACAGCTCTGGCCATATCTCGGTCCCATAAGAAGTTTAAAGATAAGACTTTTCTTCACGTTCCTTTGGTTTTTTTCTTTCGTTTGTTGCAGGCCAGTACTGTTTGCCATTTCGCTTTCTTACATACATACACGCGGAGAAGGAAGCGCACACGTTTCCACACGGGCTTCGGCCCGAGCCTCCGTCCACGTGTGACAGATCCCGTGGCGGGTGTCAGGGAAGCCCGGAGCTGTGCCCCGGGGGCTCAGGAGGTGAGGGTTAGCTGTGAGGGTCTGATGAGCTATTGGACAGGGAGGACAGCCCGAGCACAAAGACAACTGACAATGTACTCAAGTATCTGAGCCCTGAGGACACCAGCGCGGAAAGCACGTTTTAATTCACGATGCCTTCAGAGAACACACGCTTTTTCTTTTTTTACAACAAACGTGGCCGACCCCAGCTGTTCCCGTCGGCCCTGTAGTCCCCCCAGGAGTGCTCGCTCTATGGCTGGCTCTGCGGTGAGTCAGCCGGCAAACGCTCAGCGAGGCGATGGGCCGGGAGGGGCACTGAGAAAAAGGACGGGAGAGGGGCAGCAGGCTCCCGGGGACCAATCCCGGGCGCTGTGGCCCTGCGAGGCCCGGACCGCGGACCCAGGCCGAGGGACAAAGGCCCGGGGTGAGGACACGAAGCTCTTTGTTCCTCGCCGTCTGAGGCTCAATCAACGATAATGAATCCTTCGTGTTGCGAAGAGCCTTTTACTTGCTAACTTTTAAAAACACGTTTTAATTGATTTTCAGAGAGATCGAGGGAGAGGGAGAGGGAGGAAACATCGATGAGGAGAGAGAATCTTTGGTCGGCTGCCTCCTGCACATCCCGTCGGGGGTGGACCTGTAACTGAGGCATACGCCCTGACCAGGCTGACGCTCAGCCACCGAGCCCCGCCGGCCGGCTCAGGTACATTTTATACATCAACACCGAACTACTGGACAAAAATCATACACCTGTGGATGAGGACGGGGGGGGGGCGGGGAGGATAAAGGCAGAGGGTGGGGACCAATGGAGGGGAGCTATGGGGGGGGGAAGGGGAAACAATTGTAATAATCTGAACAATAAAGATTTATTAAATTAAAAACAAACAAAAAAAAACCACACTGAATTATGAGAAAGGGAAACTAAGAAAACAATCCCATTTACAGTTGCACGCGCGTGTGCGCACACACACACACACACACACACACACACACACGCCAAACCAAACAAAGACGAGAAGTGGAAGCAGACACGCTGAGCGGCAGCACACTGCGCCCTGGGCAGGAAGCCTGGACACCACGGACCGTCCACACGGCCCCTGAGCCTACAGAGCCGCGCCTCCTGTCCGGACACCGAGGGGCGTTCCTCGGAACCGAACAACCGCCCCGATGCTCCCGGAGCTGCGGGAGGCCGGAGCCAGGGCCCGGAGCTAAAGGCACGCGGCCGGGGGCCCGCACCGCCTGCCGTCCGACGGTCCGGGGCGGCACCACAGCGCAGATCGATGGGGCGAACAGAGCGCCTGGGAATGGATCCACGCCTCCCGCCCGGTCGATACTCCACAAAGGAGCAAGGGCGCACCCCGGGGTGACGGCGTCCATGCAATCGATGGCGCTGTGATAGTGGGACACCAGAATAAGCCAGAATAGATCAGACTTAAGTACTGCACTCGAACCATAAAAATCCAAGGAGAAAACAGAGGCAGTAAAATTTCTCATATATATCTGTTTTTTCTGCCCCATCTCCTCGGGCCAGGGGAACAAAAGGAAGAGTGAGCCACGGGACCACCTTGCACTAAAGAGCTTTTGCCGCAAAGGAACCATCGACACAGCGAAAAGACAAGCGCCCGAGTGAAGAACGTACCCGCCAAGGGCACATCCGATAAAGGTTCACTGTCCAAGATGGATACACAACTTACACAACCAAACCCCACCCAACCACACCGCCAGTGAGACGGCAGAGGCCTGCAGAGAAGCTCTCCGAGGACTGCAGAGGCCCAGACACAGGAGAAGATGCTCAGCCTGACGAGCCACCAGAGAGACGAAAACTTAAACCACCATGAGCATCATCACCTCTCACCGGCCGGAGCGGCGGTCACCAGGAAACCAACCAGCGCCAGGCGCCGGCGAGGGTGCGGAGAAGAGGGCGCCCGGGAGGCAGGCCGGGGCGGCCATGGCGGGAAGCAGTGTGGTTTCCTCGGCAAATTAAAACGGACCCGCCTGTCACTGCCGGGCACACGCCGGAGAGACCGGGCCTGATGGGAAGGAGCAGGTGCCCCGTGCTCACCCCGAGGTGAGGGGGGAAACAGCTGGGGGACAGTTCAGAAGGAATAGCACTCGGTTATAAAAAGGAAGGAAATCTTGCCGAAACCGGTGTGGCTCAGTGGATAGAGGGTTGGTCTGCGGACTGAAAGGTCCCAGGTTCGATTCCGGTCAAGGGCATGCACCTTGGTTGCGGGCACATCCCCAGTAAGGGGTGTGCAGGAGGCAGCTGGTCGATGTTTCTCTCTCATCGATGTTTTCTAACTCTTTATCCCTCTCTCTTCCTCTCTGTAAAAAAATCAATAAAATATATATTAAAAGAAAAAGAAAAAGAAGGGGATCTTATTTCCCTCTGCGACAGTGTGGAGGGACCTGGAGAGCGTTGTGCTGAGCGAAGTGAGCCAGTCAGACAAAGCCCAGTTCCCTGTGACCTCACTCACGTGGCATCTAACGAACAACGTGAGCTAACAAACACCACGGAAACACGCACAGGCAGGGAGAGCAGACTGACCGCTGTCAGAGCCCAGCAGGTGGTGGGGCCGGGTGAAAAGCAAAGCAAATCCCCCTTCCCCAACAAACAAACGTACAGACAGACAATGGTATGCTGATGGGGAGAGGGCAAGGGGGTGGGGGAGGGAAAAGAAAGTAAAGGGGGCCCTGACCCGTGTGGCTCAGTGGATAGAGCGTTGGTCTGCGGACCAAAAGGTCCCGGGTTCGATTCCGGACAAGAGCATGTGCCTTGGTTGTGGGCACATCCCCAGTAGGTGGTATGCAAGAGGTAGTTGGTCGATGTTTCTCTCTCATCGACGTTTCTTAGCTCTCTATCCCTCTCCCTTCCTCTCTGTGGGAAATCAATAAAATATGTTAAAAAGAAGAAGTAGTAGTAAAGGGGGATAAAGAGGGTGGAAGGAGACTTGACGTGGGGCGGGGAACACACAACACGATACCCAGATGACGTTGTGGCAGACTGTACCCCGGAAACCGATACAAGTGCATTAAATAACGCAGTAAATTAAGGCGAGACACAGCTTTCCAGGACTTTCTATGTCTGCATTGTTTGCTCTCTCCGATGGGAGGCGTAAGGATAAAGGACAGGAGCCGGCATTTGTGCCGGCCTCACTCAGCTGTTTTCAAGTGCGGCGCGAGGGGCTGTTCACGCTGCATCATCGCCACTGCGGGCCCGGTCACGGGCGGGACGCTGCCCGGCGAGCGGCAGGGGCGGGACTGTGATCCCGCAGAGCAGCGCTCGCTGGGGATGCTGCCTCTGACCCGGGAGCGGACTGGAGCATCGGGGCCTCAGACAGGGGAGCCGCTCGGGGGCCTGGGCGGCGGCAGAAGCTCAGACGTCGGCCGCTGGCCAGGCGGAGGCCGGTGCCTGGAAACGTGCAGACGCCGCGCACTGTTTCCGGGGACCCCGCCGCCGGGGACCCCCCCGGAGACTGACAGCCTTTCTCACCTCCGCTCGCTGGCTGCACTTTGGAGAAAAACAACCTTCCTTTCCCAGCGATGGCAGCGGAGGCGCTGGGCGGAGGGAGAGCCTTCGGAAGCACCAGCGCCGCCCGCTGTCACAGCCTGAGCGGCCGCTGGGAAAACGCCGTCTTTGGAACTTTCCAACTCCAAGGACACGCTTTTCTGCACAGTGACGCTCGCACGGGCTTTGGGAATCAGGCGGAGGGACGAGGGGGCCTCCCCAGGGGCTGTGCTCCGAGGACCGGACACAGGGCTTGCTCTGTCCCGGGCTCAGGAGCGGCTTTGTATCCGCCTCCTTCCATCTCCACACACACACACACACACACACACACACACACACACACACACACGTTACTCTAATGTGCACACATGTAACCGAGTGCACACATGTAACCGAGTGCACACACCTTCCATCCCCACATGTTATTTTAATGTGCATACATGTAACCTAATGTGCACACATGTAACTGAGTGCACACCCTTTTGTCTCCACACATGTTATTCTAATGTGCACACGTTACTCTAATGTGCACACATGTAACCAAGTGTACACCCCTTCCATCTCCACACATGTTATTCTAATACGCACACATGCAACCGTATACACCCCCTTCCATCTCTACACATACATGTTACTCTAATGTGCACCCCTCACTCGGACGCACGGCCACGTCACCTGAGGCACACACACACACTCCCTGCTCAGAATCCCGAATCCCCGGAATCCCCCCAGGCGGCTGTCAGCACCCTCCTCACAGGCAGACGCGTGGCTGTCAGAGACCAAAATAGCCGCTCCGGCCGGGCCCGCAGCCCCCCCACCCCGCACCGGGGCCCTGGGCCGGCGGGCAGGGCCGGTGCCGGGCAGGAGGGGAGCTCCCCGGCCGTCGCCCGCGGGCGTTCTTTCCTGAAAGGCGGGCAGAGCGCTCCGGGCACGGGGGGCGGCGGCACCACGCGGGGGCAGGCGGCCCCCTCCCGCCACCCGCCCCCGCCAGGGGCCCGGCGATGGGTCCTCCCAGCCCGGCCCCGCGAGTTCTGCCGGCGGCTGCTCGGGCCGCGCACGGACTGTCCGGGGACAGAGCCGCCGCGATGGGCAGACACGGGAGGAGCCCCGGAAAGCAGCTCCCTCTGCCCAGTGCCGTGTGGACGGGGCTCCACGCAGCCTTCCCGGCCTGTCCGAGCCTGGCCCGGGACCGAGCGGGGGTTCGGCCAGCGCCTGGCATCTTAATGGAACGGGGAGCCGCCAGGCGCTCGTGGGGGGACGGCGCCCGAGTGCCCACCGGAGCCCGGGGTGCCCGGTCAGCCCGGAGCCCCGGGTGCGAGTTGGGGGGCCAGAGCCGAATGCCTGTCCCACGGATGGAGACTGACACCGAATGGGCTAATGACTGTCACAGCCCGGGGACGGGGAAAGTGTGGGTGCGGTCAGGAAACACCCCCTTGTCACCCCCGGGTTCCAGGGTCCTGTGGCGCCTGCATACCCCCCCACTCCTTCCCGCTGAGAGACAGAGGCAGAGACAGAGAGAGACAGAGAGAGAGGCAGAGACAGAGAGAGAGACAGAGGCAGAGACAGAGGCAGAGACAGGCAGAGACAGAGGCAGAGACAGAGACAGAGGCAGAGACAGAAACAGAGCGTGTCGTAGCGGTGCCGGCACCGAGCTGTCCGGCACCGGGGAGGCCGGCGCGGCGGACCGGACTCGGATGCGGCTCATTCGGTGCGAGTTTCAGCGGCAACTTTGTCTCCGCGCCTCGGCGGCCTGGGCTCCCGGTCCGAACGCAAACCGCCCCCGCCCGCCGGGGTGCCGGCCCGACCGCGGCAGCGGAGCCCGGTGCCGGGTCCGGGCCGCAGTGGCGCCGCAGCTCCGGCCGCCGCAGGTGGGACCGGCCGGCCGGGGAGGCCGCCGCCCCCGCCCCGCGCCCGTGCAGCGCCGCGGGGCCCGCAGGTCCGGGAGCCGGCCCGCGCCGCCGCCGCGAACCACAACTTCGCGGAGCGAGCGAGGCCCGCGCCGGCGCCGTGGGTCCCCGACCCCGTCCCGGTCCCGGTCCCCGGCCGAGCCCCGCCGGAGCCCGGAGCCCGGAGCCCGGAGCCCGGAGCCCGGAGCCCGCGCGGCGCCCAGACAAAGGCGCGGCGCCGGGGACGGAGCCCGCCTCGGCCCGCAGGGGGCGCCGTGCCGGGCCGCGCTTACCTTTGAGGGTCGGGCCGAGCCGCTCCAGGGCCATGGTCCCGGCGGCGGCGGCGGCGGCGCTCACGGCCCGGCTGGCAGGCGGCCCCGCGCCGAGCCCATCGCGGCCGCCGGGCGGCCTCCTCGCGGGCGGCGCTCAGGGCCCGCCGTCCCCGCCCGCCGCCGCCCCCCGACGGGCGCCGCCTCCGGCCTCCCGGCGCCCCGTCCCATCGACCGGCCCGGAGCCGCGCGGCGCGGGCGCAGGCACAGCCCCGAGCGGGCCCGCTCCGTGGCGGCGGCGGGGAGCCCGGCGCATTTAAGCGGGGAGCGAGCGCCGCGTGCCGGCCGCCCCGCAGGCCCCGCCCCGCCCGCGCCCTCGCGGCCAATCGGAGGCTCCGCTCCGCCCGCCCGCCAGGCCCCGCCCCACCCGCCAGGCCCGCCCCGCCCCGCGCCCTCGCGGCCAATCGGAGGCCCCGCCCCGCCCGCCAGGCCCGCCCCGCCCGCGCCCTCGAGGCCAATCGGAGGCTCCTCCCCGCTCGCCAGGCCCCGCCCGCCCCTCGCCCTCGCAGCCAATCGCCCCGCCCGCCAGCCAGGCCCCGCCCCGCTTCGCCCCTCCCCGCGCCCTCGCGGCCAATCGCCCCCGGAGGGCGGCGCCTCTGACCCGCGGCCGCCAGGCGGGGGCGGGTGGGCGGGGTCGCGGGTCGCCGTCCCCGCCCGGGAGGGGCGGGGCCACCGCCGCGGAGGCCGGCGCCCTGGAGAGCCGCGCGGACGCCTCGGCCTCCCGGGACCTCGGTTCAAGGTCAAAGCGCCCGGCCCGGCCCCGCTCCCACCGGCCCGGCCCGGGGCTGCCGGGGGCCGCCCTGAGCGCCGGGGGCCGCCCTGAGCGGCGGTCCCGTCCCCGGCGGACTGGCCGCCGCCTCGGATGCCAGGCACCGGACCAAGCACTTGCCCTCAGGCGGCCCGGTGGGGGCCGTGGAGGGTGGGGAGCGGAGGCCAGAGGGGCTTTGTCCAGGGCCGCGCGGGAAGGATGGGGGAGGGAACCGAACACCTGTCCCCAGACCTGCCCCCAGCCCCGAGCATTGACCTATGACCCAGGAGGTCACGGGCTCAACCCCCAGTGGGGGGCGTGCAGGAGGCAGCCCATCAGGGATCCCCGCATCACTGATGTTTCTCTCTCCCTCTCCCTTCCTCTCTGAAACCAATAAAAACATATTTTTAAAAAAATCCATAAAGTTGCCGCAAGCAGGGAGGCCTGCACATGCGCTCCGAGCGCACTTCCCGGGTCTAACCCCGTCTGGGGGCAGTGGGAGCTGCTGGGAGCACCCTGCCCCGATGGCCGCACTGAGCCTGGCCTGTGCCTGACACACGGGAGGACTCCAGATGCGCGGGTCCCACCGGGCGTCACTGGGGACCAGGCCGCACGGGAAAGAAACCTCCGGGGTTGTCAGGAGCGCTCTTTCCTCCCCTCCCCCGAGAGGCAAAGCCGTGGGCCTGCCGACCCCGGTGAGCACCAAGGTCTGGAGCCTGTGGCCAGGCCGGAGGCATCCCCCCGCTGTCACACGGAGATGGCGTGATGCAAGAGCCAGCCAGCGGACGGGACGTTCAGGAGCCCCTTCCACAAACACTCAGGTGCCCCCGGGAGACCTCTGAGCGCAGACGAGGGCCGTGGGGCCGTCTGCAGCATGGCAGGCTCTGCAGGCATGGCCGCTGAGGGGAGGGAGGAGGCGTGTGTGATGTCATCCGTGGAGGGGGACACGCTCAGGGGAGGGGCTGGGTGGCAAGGGGAGAGGGGCGAGGAGAGAGGGGAGGATGGTGCTTGGAGGCGGCGGTTCCGGGGCAGAGGTGGGCTCTGTGGGGGGAGGGGGGAACCGGCTGGAAGGACAGGCCGGAGTCCGCCCTCCCCTGAGCAGGAGGCACAGGGTCCCAGGGGAAGGCCCAGGGGCAGGAGAGAGGAGAGCACCCGTAGTAATTTATTCTTAAAAATACATGCCTGTTTATTTCAGGGGGGAAGAGGGAGAGAGAAACGCCCGTGATGAGAGGATTGTGGGCCGGCTGCCTCCTGCAGGCCCCCCACTGGAGATGGAGCCTGCAACGCAGGCCTGTGCCCTGACCGGAATCAAACCCTGACCTCCTGGGTCATAGGCTGAGGCTCAGCCCCGGAGCCCCAAGGCCGTAGTCACTTAACAAGCACACACACAGCGTTTTCGTTCAGCCCCGCAGCTCTTACTGGTGCCGGCGCCATGGAACCTCAGCGGCTCTGCTCTGGCTGGGGAGCAGCCCCCAGAGGAGGTGGGAGGGCTGTGGAGGGTGTGGCTGGGGTGTGGCTGGAAGGGGGTGGAAGGGGGGTGATTGGGAAGGGGGTGGTTGGGAAGGGGGTGGCTGGGAAGGGGAGTGGCTGGGGAGGGGAGTGGCTGGGGAGGGGGTGGCTGGGGAGGGGGTGGCTGGGGAGGGGGGTGACTGGGGAGGGGGGTGACTGGGAGGGGGTGGCTTGGGAGGGGAGTGGCTGGGGAGGGGGTGGCTGGGGAGGGGGGTGGCTGGAAGGGAGGTGGCTGGGAGGGGGGCGGCTGGGGAGGGGGCGGCTGGGGAGGGGGTGGCTGGGAGGGGGTGGCTGGGGAGGGGGTGACTGGGAGGGGGTGGCTGGGGAGGGGGTGGCTGGGAGCAGCCCCCGAGGAGGGGCTGGCGGTCACTGCGGCTCGCAGAGGATACATCTTCCGTGTGGCCGGGAGGGGAGCGTGCGGGGAGCGTGCAGGGACGGGGACGGCACGGCTGTAGCCCAGCCTGCGGAGGCCATATGTTTCGGAGGCCAGAGGCCAGCGTGCACCTGCCTCGCAGCGGGTTCTGGATCCGGCTGCCTTTTCCGGGAGACCACCCAGGAGCGCCCGGTCTGTTCCCGCTACCTGCCAGCGCCCAGGGCAGGCTCGGGGCCTCCTGCCGGCTTCCTGGCCTGGGTCTGGCCCCTGCGGCTCTGAGGCCCGCCCGCCCGCAGCCTGTGGTTCCTCGGACCCATCCTTCCTGCCCCAGCACGGCCGTGCACCGCTGAGTGTTGGACGCTTACACATGTTCACTGGCAGCCATCATGTTAACGGCAGAGGTCCTCCCTTTAGCGCTTCCCGCCCATCAGTGCACGGGTAAAACTTCTCACACAGGTGAAAATACATGTGCAGCTACTGTAGTTTAATTGTTCCTATTTAAAAAAAATATTTTTATTGATGCCAGAGAGAGGAAGACAGGGGGGGGGGAGAGAAGAATCGATGATAAGAGAAAGTCATTGATCAGCTGCCTCCTGCACGCCCCCTACTGAGGATCAAGCCTCCAACCTGGGCAAGCTGTGACCTCCTGCTGTGCGGACTGATGCTGCTGTCTCTGTTTTTGAACTTGACGTGGATAGTATCGTGCTGTATGTATGCTCACGTGTCTTGCCTTCCCACTTAACTTCATGGGATGGACGGGCGTGGTCTGGTGGAGCTGGACATTACGTGTCGCGGCTGCTCAGTATGTCACAGTGTAGCCATCGAAGGCTGGGCACTCTGCCACAGCACAGACAGCCCCCGAATGTCTGCTTACCCATACCCAAGGGTTTTGAACGTGCCATCACCAGCACTAACGAGATATACTCTTTGCTTGTTTACTTCAAGTCCATCTCAAACCGGGGGTAACTATAGGCAGGAGAGATTTGACTAAGCATCGGCCATGCGCCCACGGCCTACGGGGGTGGGACCAGGGCTCGGGCAGGCCTTTCCCGCGGGCCCCAGAGCCGGACTCCCAGCCACCGCGCTGTCTGCCGTCGGCGAGGCCCGGGGGAGGCTGGTAACGTGCCTGAGACTCACAAAAGGGTGTCGTTGGGGTGAGGAGCGAGAGGCAGTCAAGCGGGACAGAGACAGCTGCTCATTTAAATAGTTTATTTACAGCCTTTCCCGCCACCATCATTCCACGACGATCACGAACACGGACACGGAGAGCATGCACCGCCCGCGGGGAGGAGAGAGCCCGGCACAGCGAGGACCTGGCCGCGGGGGCTCGGGGGGCCGGCCCCTCCGCACGCCGGCCGCAGCCCTTCCCCCATCACAAAGGACGCGTCGCCCAGAAACAACCCCCCCTTTCCTGGCCGAGCGGACCAGCGTTCCCTCAATCAGCGGGCGCCGTCCACGCCGCGCCAGGAGGTCACATGGCGTCGAAGTGGAACCGGTGGGCTTCCTGGCGCTTCTCTCTGTCGTCCGCTTTCTGAAAGAGACAGCAGGCCGTTTGCACATGGCAGCGAGCGGCCCCCGCGGCTCGGGTCTGGGAGGCAGGGGTCAGTTTAGAAGAGCAATGAACAGACACAGGCGTGATTCTGGAACCGCCTGTGCCTGGTTTTCAAAGTGGTTTCACAAGGAACGATCTACACTGACTCTATCAGCCAGCCAGAGCCGTTCCTTCAACGCCTCCTTTTAACCGTGTGGTGCTGACCGGAAAGCAGGGGGAACATGAGACTCTGTAAGGACGGGACCAGCGGTTACACTTCCCCACTCCTGCCCCGCCCGATGGTGCCCAGCGCCTCCCAACTGATCACATTAAAGCACGCTAATTGTGTTGGGGTCACCCTTGTGAGTTAGCAGAACTGACTGTTCCCAGCAGAGTACTGTGCTCGGTGCTTCGAGGGATTAAGAAGACCCTCATTTTTGTATTTTGCTCTCAAGGAACTGAAAGCCTAGAGAGAAAAAAGCCAAACACTGAATGGTGTTTCAGAATAAGAAGTGAAAAATGTGCCTGGTGGCTGATGATCAGCCGATGAACCAGGAGGTCAGGGTTCAATTCCAGTCAGGGACGCAGGCCGGGTTGTGGGCTCCATCCCTCAGGTGGGGGAGTGGGGGAGGCGTGCAGGAGGCAGCTGATGGATGATTCTTTCTCATCGTCGATGTTTCTCCCTCCCTCCCTCTCCCTTCCTCTCTGAAGTCAATTTTATATATATATATATATATATATATATATATAAAAATTTTAAAAAAAAAATATTTTATTGATTTTTCACAGAGAGGAAGAGAGGGATAGAGAGTTAGAAACATCGATGAGAGAGAGAATCATTGATCAGCTGCCTCTTGCACACCCCCTACTGGGGATGTGGCCGCAACCAAGGCACATGCCCTTGCCCGGAATCGAACCCGGGACCTTTCAGTCTGCAGGCCGACGCTCTATCCACTGGGTCAAACTGGTCCCGGCTAAAACATATATTTTTAAAGTGGAAAATGCTGCCAGTGAGCTGAGAGGGAGAGGGCTTGGGATGGAGCTGCGGTGCAGAAAAGAAATCCTTCAGGGACCGAAGGAGCCCTTTTGGGAAGCTCTGGCGACCTGCTGGTCGGGCACTCTGTATTCGTGCACACGTGGAAATGGCCTTCATTTGCATCTAACCCGCCATAACCGCTGCCTGGTCCCCGCACTGGCACCGTGTGGAAACCCGCACACTGGGGTCTGCTTTTCATTGGTCGGGGTTACACTGAGGCACAGGAATCACTCAGTGCAGAGGACACGTGACAGGAAGCTGGCACTTCAGCTCCTCGCCCCGGAGCCGGGCGCTGTGAGCCCCTGTGGCTCCGTTCTTCTCAGGGAGAGAAGGGAAGGGGGAGAGAGAGAGAAGGGGAGGAGAGAGAGGGAGGGGGAAGGGGGGAGAGAGAGAGGAGGAGGGGGAGAGAGAGACAGGGGAGGGGGAGAGAGGATGAGGGGGAGAGAGAGAGAAGAAAGGGGGGAGAGAGAGGGGAAAGGGGAGAGAGAGAGAGAGGAGGAGGAGGAGAGAAGGGGAGGGGGGAGAGAGAGGGGGGAGAGGGAGAGAGGGGGGAAGAGGAGAGGGAGAGAGAGAAGGGGGGAGAGAGGGGGGAGAGGGAGAGAGGGGGGAGAGAGAAGGGGGGAGAGAGGGGGGAGAGAGAAGGGGGGAGAGAGAGGGGGGAGAGAGGAGGAGGGAGAGAGAAGGGAGGGAGAGAGAAGGGAGGGGAGAGAAGGGGGGAGAGAGGGGGGGTAGAGGGAGAGAGGGGGGAAGAGGAGAGGGGGAGAGAGAAGGGGGGAGAGGGGGGGGAGAGGGGGAGAGAGAGAGAGAGAGAGAGCGAGCGCGCGCGCTCGAGAGGTGTCGTTCCGTGGAAGGCCTCGGCGGCTCTCCCGGGAAATCATGAACACTCATCAGAAATGATGATCCTTTTTCCAGGCCGCTAGGAAATTGTTTCCAATTTAATTTTCCCATGCACCTGGTGACTCGGGGCCATCACTCTGCCTCTCTACCACAACATCAACATTTTAAAGGAAATCGTCTCCTGTGATTTGTACGACCTGCTGAGACACAGCGCCTTCAGGGGATAAAAGCAAGAACCGATAAGGTGCCCTTATGGCCCTGGCCAGCGCTGCCCGGTGGTTAGAGCATTGGTCCAAGCACCGAAGGGTCGAGGGTTCGGTTCCTGGTCAAGGGCACGTACCGGGGCTGCAGGTTCGATCCCTGGACCTGGTGGGGCATGTGCGGGAGGCAGCCAATCGATGTCTCTCTTTCTCTCACATGCTGTTTCTCTTTCTGTCTCTCCCCGTCCCTGCCACTCTCTCTGAAGCCAGCGGGAAAGCAGCGCTCGGGAGAGGATTAACAGCAGCGAGGAAGAGACGCACGGACAGGAGTGGGGATCAGAAAGCCTCCCTCCGGTCGGAAAGGCTAGCCGCAGAGTGAGGGCTGCGAGGTGTGAGGGCCGCGGGGTGTGAGGGCCAGGGAGTGAGGGCCGCGGGGTGTGAGGGCCGCGGGGTGTGAGGGCCGCGGGGTGTGAGGGCCGTGGGGTGTGAGGGCCGCGGGGTGTGAGGGCCGAGGGGTGAGGGCCGCGGGGTGTGAGGGCCGGGGAGTGAGGGCCGCGGGGTGAGGGCCTCGGGGTGTGAGGGCCGGGGAGTGAGGGCCGCGGGGTGAGGGCCTCGGGGTGTGAGGGCCGAGGTACTTAGCCAGCGAGGGCCGCCCCGGACACGGACCTTCTCCTGCCAGTGCAGCGTGCCGATGATGGCCAGGATGAACACGCACACGCCGATGAGCGCGATGGCCGTCAGCAGGACGATGTTGCTGGGCGTGAGGTACAGCTTGGCGCTCCAGCTGCCGAGGACAACAGGGGAGTCAGAATGGCCGTTTTGACTTAAGAGATTCTACTGAGACCAAAAGCCAGACGGCTTATGAAGGAAGCGACCCACTCATTCATGTCACCCCCGTCCGTCCGTCCGTCCCTGTGTCACCCACAAACAGCGCGGCTGCCCCGGGCAGGACTGACTCGCTGGCCCTGAGGGTGCAGGGGGCAGCAGCGACCCGGAGCCGGCGGGCTTTCTGACGAGGGGCTGTGACCTTTCTCCTCGATCTGGGACAGTGCGCGGAGGGACCTTTGTCCAGGGGGCTTTCACACGCTGCTCGCCTTCTTAACTCCACGCCTTGAACTCTGCGCTGCTGGCCACAGGGTTTCGGGGAGGGCTCCTTCACAACTTCCCTTGGGCCTCCGCGCACAGATGGACTAGACCAGCTAAGACAAGCACGTGACCGGGGGGGGGGGGGTGCAGACACGGCTAGGGGGGACCCTGGGCCGTCTGCGTGTCATGGTGGACGGGAGGCCCCGTACAGAAGCTCTGCGTCGGGGCAATGGGCAGCCTCAGCGCCAGCAGAGCGGGTCTCTCTGTGGCCCCACACGGCGGCATTGAACCGGGAGCCGGAGGCAGCACCTGGCGGGGCCCCCGGAAATCTCTCCGCTCTCCCCAGACAGAGGCGATGGGCGTGTTCCAACCCAGAAGCTTACGAAAGGCACGGTGGTTCTGGTGAATGGCAAGTGAGACTGACTGATTTGGGGCTAATTAAAATTTATCGGTCCTCAAGTTAGTCTCTAGTGAGTAAATCTCAAAATACACCTCCAAGTAAAATCAGTCTGGCTTTTATTACGTCATAAATCTGGAAGGAACGTTTCCTCAGAAAGAACAAGAGGGACATGAAAAGTGTGGAGACTGCAGAGGAGCTGGGAGTTTTCCGGAAGCCCGGGAGTGGGAAGACCGGAGCTCATTCGAAAGCCCGGCGCCCTGACCTGCCGGTGCACAGCCGGGAAACCGAGGACCGACTGGTTAATGGGACGTGCAGAGACCCTCAGGTCACCTGCTGGCTGTCGGATACGGTGCGATTTGTCTGCACGGGAGTGCGGGGCTTAGTGTGGGCCAGGGGTCTGCAGGAGGGGCGCCGTGCGGGCCCGCCCTCGGGGGAGCACAGTGGTGTGTGAGGGCTGAGGAGTGTGAGGGAGGGGGAAGGGGGGAGAGAGAGAGAGGAGGAGGGGGAGAGAGAGAGAAGAAAGGGGGGAGAAAGAGAGGGGAAAGGAGAGAGAGAGAGGGGAGGAGGGGGAGAGGGGGAGGGGAGGAGAGAGAGGGGGGAGAGGGATCACAGGACCGACGCCGGTCTGGGCGGCGCTCAGGGGCCTTACCTCCGCGGCACGTCGTGGGGGTAGGGGATGACGATCAGCTGGGAGTTGGGGATGATGGCGGTCCACTCCTGCTTCCGCACCGCCTGCAGGAGGGGAGGCTCAGCGTCTGTCCCTCCCGCACGCCCCTCCGCCAGGAGCGGGCGAGTGCTCTCTGGCCGCGGAGCCCGGCCCGGGAGGTGCGTCCCCGTGCGGGGCCCCGGCAGGCTCCCGGCGCTGCGGCTCGAGGTGTGCGATCTCTCAGGGAGGACCGCATGTCTGCCTCCCGGTGGTGCGTTCCTTTAACAAATATCATGATTCATCACGGCCCCACTGCTTCCAGGGCTGCGTACCGAGGCCGCTCAGAGCTCGGAGCGGCGGGGGTCCGACAAGCTCCTGAGACTCTGAGTGAGCAGGGGCGGGCGAGGCTTAGCGAGAGGAGGCTCAGAATAAGGAGGCGGGAGCTCCAGCTCCCATTAGGACATGCTCCTGCCAGGCCATTGCCAGCGATTCTCTTAGCCCTTTATTTGCATCACCGTGATTCAACTCAACTCAACTCAAGAATCTGAATTCAGCAGAAACCGGTTTGGCTCAGTGGATAGAGCGTCGGCCTGCGGACTGAAAGGTCCCAGGTTCGATTCCGGTCAAGGGCATGGACCCAGTGGGGGGTGTGCAGGAGGCAGCTGATTGGTGTTTCTCTCTCATCGATGTTTCTGACTATCTCTCTCCCTTCCTCTCTATAAAAAGTCAACAAAATATATATATTAAAGAAAAAAAAAAGAGTCTGATTCCAATGTCTGAATAGTGACTATTAGAATACAGGTTAATTGTAAACAAAGTATGTTTGTACGCACCTTCTCTCCAGAGGGACGGGGGATCCCGACATAGAGATGATCAAGGAAATTCGCACTTCGACCCAAACCAAGCACGTTGTACGGCAGCTGGAGAGCCAGGTGTGCCGACTGGCTGAGCTGTCCGGCTGCATGTATTAAAAAAAAAAAGAAAGAAAAAGAAAAGGCACCTTTGGAAACAATGCGCTCATCAAATATCGAGAAGATAAACTTAAAAATAGGAAGAGAATTTCCACGAGGCAAAATCTTTTGTTCTAACAAGTTTGGCGCTGCAGTTCCTAATTTTCCTTGATTTTTCAGAATGCGCCTGACTCACTGCCTCTGTGCAGATGGGATTCCTAATTGCCGAGCAGCTGAACGAGCTGCGAACTTTCTCCCCGTTTCTCCTCTGTTCTGTGCGTACGTAAGCCATCCGTTCACTCAGTCGCTCGGTTTTGTAACCAGACCGAAAGGAGCACCAGTTGCTGCTTAGAGGTGGTCTGTCTCTCCCTCCGCCCCCCCCCCCCCCCCCCCCCCGCCTTTCGGAAAAGCCCCGTCACAGTTAAGTCCCTCCATGTCCGCTGCCCTGCGGACGTGGCTCTTCCTGTCAGACCGTCAGTTGATGTGGGATGAAGGTAAGGGAACGATTCTTGCAAAAACTCATTTTTTCAGAGAGAAACCATGTCATGGGCGTTCCAGAGGGCATTGTCGCTCTTTCCATTTTCTTTCTTTTTTTTTTTTTTATGTTTTTGACACAAAAACCTGCCTAATATTCGCTCAGCGAAGAGGAAGGATGCCAGCGTGTCCTGGACGCTCTGGCTTCACAAGGATCTGAACTGGGACGGAAGGAAGCGCTTTGTCCTCACTTACGCTTCCCTGCCCAGCACCGTCTAGTACGGCATCCGATCATCACTGCTGGCCGACTTCTCCCCGAATGCTGAAAGCTTTTACTTCTGGGATCTGTGTGCTGCGGCAGCAGCGTGACTGAGAGTGTAACCGTGTGCAGTGAGTGGAAAAGGACCCTCACGGGCGTACTGCCGTGAGGCCGGCTTGTGCAGCGAGAAGGGCCGCACAGCGAGCCCTCCCGTATGGCTGGGTCCGTAGGAACCGAGAATAAAAGCAGCCCCGCTTATGCGTCTCCATGGCGAGGCCTAGCGTCTCAGAGGCACTGATATGTCACGGCCCCTTTTCTTATTTAGAGTCGGAGCGATCGCAGGGTGCTTACCGCGCTCTCCGCCCCCTCCCAGGCCGCCGGCATCTGTCAAAGGCACCCATCCCTCGCTGAGTCTCATTTCTTTTTTGTCTTAATGGCGTTTGTCTCTATTATTGCCTCAGAAGTATAGCGAGAGTTTTTCTTTACGATCATATATCAAAACCAGCTCTGCGTAACGTTCTAGCTTCTATCCCACTGGGAAAAACCAGGACTACTTTAGGCTGTAGACTGGATTCCTAATTTTTATTTCTTCCGGGAGGAGCTTAGTTAACTAATTTCCACTTCAAATTGGATAAAAATAACGCAAGTAATTTCTCTCAGTCTTTGTTACTTCAAGTGAAAAATCAGGTAACAATTTGGCTTCGTCCCAGTCGGGGAATTTAAGGAATTAATGTATTTGTCTCGAGGACCTTCTGTGATCTACTGATGTCAGCCTGCAGAAAGACTACACGTGATGTACAGGTGAGGGTTTGGTGAGGGGTGAGAAAGCAGGCTCATTCCGTCACCAGCTTACTTTGCCCACAGACCGACCACAGGGTTCCTGTGCGTGGGAGCCGGGCACCCAGTCTTACCCGAACCGTTTTTCGGATAACCGTTGGCATCCACGGTTGTGTACATGATGTACGGGCCGGGCTGATTCACTCCGAAGGGCTGCAATGGAAAGAAGGGTCAGCCTTGGAAGTGAGTCTTGTTGGACATCCAGGCACTAATACTGTCCACCATATACGGTCAGCATCTGAAGCAGCTCTGCCAGAGGACTGTCCCTCTTTGAAGTCTGGCAGCCCCCCCTCCCCCCCCGAGAAGCCCCGCCCACAGCATGTCTGCACCACCCCCCTTTTCCCCCCGTCCGGAGCGGGACTGTTTGTCAAAAACAATCTTCAGGGACCTGAGCTGACAAGTCTCCTAGGCAAGGTGCCCCTTCCCAGCAAGCTCTCCTTGAGCACGGGAGGGCCCTGCGGCCACTCCTACAGGGTACTGGCTGGATTGTAGCCTATAGCAACTATTCTGTGTGTATCTATGTATCACGCAAAGAATTCCTCAGAGATATTGACAGCTGAGAGTTTACTTACTGTTATCTTACGAGGACAGTCATTAGAACAGAGGCCGCTAAGAACTGTGGAGAAATTAAAAAAAAAAAAAAAGGCTATTTATTATCCTATATAATAAAAGCATAATATGCAAATTGGCCGAATGGCAGAATGACCAGTCGCTATGACACACATGGACCACTGGGCGGATACACGCTCAATGCAGGAGCTGCCCCCTGGTGGTCAGTGCACTCCCACACTGCTCAGAAGCCCAGCTCTCGACTGGCGAGTGTGGTGGTGGGGGTGGGAGCGGGAGCCTCTCCTGCCTTCGCTGTGGGTGGACAGCAGAAGCAAGGGGCCCGGGACCGCGGGAGCCCTGGACCGAGAGAGGGAGTCTGACTGCCTAAGCCGGCAGGCGGACATCCCCTGAGGGGTCCCAGATTGCGAGAGGGTGCAGGCCGGGCTGAGGGACCCCTTCCCCCACCCGGTGCACTAATCTTGTACATCAGGCCTCTAGTTACTGATAAAATGCAAACTTATATTTAAAGAAAACTCTTACTGTTTCACCTAAAATCTATTAATATGCTCTTCTGGTTGAGCAGAAACCAATTCATTTCTTTAGATCTGAGTAAATTAAATTTTTGTTGTTCATTTTATACCGGGATTTCAAAAGCCTTTGTGAAGCGATCAGGATGCTAATATATATATATAGGTGAGGTAATTCTGGTTACATCCAGCTACAGCTACTGTGGGATTTATTTTCCAACTGGTTAGCTCCATTTCAAGGATGAATTGGAATCTGACAAAAGTGCCAAATGCAAACCAATTAAAATGCCTGCTGAGAAAAACAAATAGAACATTTAGTACTTTATGCCTCCAACTAGACTTTTCCCATTTATATAGACAAAGTTTCTGGTCACAGATTTTGGGCACGTTTGATAGCTGCTATAGAAAACACAGCTATAAAATAATTGATGAGTCTACCGTACAACAAATATACAGAAATAATGACACACTTATTCTATAATCACCCGCCAAGAGAAGGCGAGGATAGGGGAACAGTCCTTATAGGAGCGACCTGAGTGGGAGACACAGCTGTGCCCCTGCTGCTGCAGGTGCGGCGACGCCGTGTGACAAAGCAGACCCGCGCTAGGACACGTCCGTGTGTCACGAGCTGGAGAGAGCTGCCGGTCCCGCTCAGCACGCATGCGTTATCTCGAGGACAGTTACGAATGTGCCGGTTTACACAGGTCCATGGGGAAACGGGTTCTTCCCTTACGTTCTGTGACTGTACAATGACGATTGTTCTAACGGAACAATCGCGCTGAGACATGAGCGTGATTGCTTCATCATGTGAGAAGAGAGCTGCTCATTCATGCTGAAGGCATGCATGTATTCCATGTTTACATGACATACAACTTCAGGGAAGAGTGAAGTCAAGCTTTCTGCTTGCAACACAGTTTTCAGTGGTTACGTTGCTTTTTCCGGGACAGTGCCTGGCCCTCACTGTTTTATTCTCAAGGGTTCTTTTGTTTGTTTTTTGTTCATCTCCCCTCCACTCCAGGCAGACATCAGTATTTCTTTTCATTTGTCCCAAAGCCTGAGTGTCACACGCCTTCCCTGAAACCGTCACTCTGCTGAACAGCAATGATTGCTCACGAGCCTGGCAGGGGGCTCTGCAGCATTTCCCTCCGTCTCAGAGCCTGTGCCAAGGTCGCTGCCCCAGAAACACTCGTGCCAGCAGGAAGAGATGGATCATTCAGTAAACGTCCCGGAGAAGGGGCCGCGTGGAGGGAAGTGAGGGAGACTAAAGCGTGTAACATAAAGATTACATTTGGCAACGGCCCAGATAATACCGAGAGCTCCCACATTTCAATAATGAAGAGATGATGCATTTAAAAGTGAGCCAAAGGTCTGAACAGGCATCTCTCCAAAGAGGAGGCGGCGGACGAGTTCATGAGAAGGTGAGCGGCCTCGCTCGCAGCGAGGACAACTCGCACTGACCAGCGGAGCGCCTGCTACTCGGTCCGGGAGCGGAGGCACCCCCACACCCCCAGGGGCTCTGCACCCGCCCCTCCCCCCAGGGGCTCTGCACCCACCCCCCCGGGGGTCTGCACCCGCCCCCCCAGGGGCTCTGCACCCGCCCCTCCCCCCAGGGGCTCTGCACCCCCTGGGACAGGCTCCCCCCACAGGAAAAGGGGAGCCGGGGGACGTCATGCTGTGAAACAGCCAGACTCGGAGGATGCAGGCTGCCCACCCCCCCTCGGGAGGCGCCCAAGGAGCCAGGCTCATGGAGGGCGGGGTGGCAGTGACCAGGGACACTCGTCACAGTGCTTCCGGGCTTAGCCTAAGGCTTTGGCGGGACAGCGGAACCACCTCTGGGAAGACCAGGCATCATCTCCCCCCCCTTCTCTCCCCGATGTGCGGTGAGTGGCGGGCTCTCAGGCGGACTTGTCCCCGCTGCCTCCTCAGTCCCCACAGGAAGGCCGCAGGGGTGCAGGGGCCCCGGCTCAGCAGCGGAGCTGGAGCGGGGCCAGCAGCCACTCGGGCACAAAGCTCACGGAGCTCTGAGGGCCACGGACACTGGCCACGGCCTGGCCTGGCAGACACGCTCTCCTGCTTCGGGAAAATGGCTGTTCTCTGTACGGGGTGCTGTGTCTGGCTCAGCACACTTGAGAATACCAGGTGTACCGGTTAATAATGCAGACTTCCTTCAATCAATAAAGTTACACATATGTTGATATATGCGAGTTGATATGTATGCTGTTTTGTTGTGTTGATAGCAAGCTTCAAAACTTCATGTCAAATTTTCTGGTGTTAACATCATAGATATTTTTATGCTTAAAAAGGTCAAATTTTGTGCCAACGGAAGAGCATTTGTGGGAAGTTTTAATTCATTACTTTTTTTTGAAGAAAAGTGCTGCTGAAGGTTATCGTATACTTCGGGAAGCTTATGGTGAACATGCTCCATCTCAAGATACTTGTGAACACTGGTTTAAATGCTTTAAAAGTTATCCTTTCAATGTGAAAGACAAAGAACATCCAGGTCAACTGTAAAAATTTTGAAGACCAACAATGACAAGCATTATTAGATGAAGATGCATGTCAAACTCAAAAACAACTTGCAGAAAGGTTAAACGTTGCTCAGCAAACAATTTCTGATAGTTTAGAAGCAATGGGAAAGATTTTAAAGGAAGGAAAATGGGTGTCACATCCACTGAACGAAAGACAAATGGAAAACTGAAAAGTCATCAGTAAAATGTTGCTTCAACGGCACGAAAAAGTCTTTTTTGCATCTAATGTGACTGGCAATGTAAAATGGATTTATTTTGAGAATCCCAAACGCACAAAATCATGGGTCGATCCAGGTCAACCATCAACATCAACTATTTGGAAAGAAGACAATGCTCTGCGTTTGGTGGGATGGGGAAGGTGTGGTGCATTATGAGCTTCTAAATCCAGGTAAAACCGTTAATACTGATCGCTACCAACAAGAAATAATCAATTTGAACCATGTTTTGTTCATAAAACCACCAGAATGGGCCAGAAGACACAGCAAAGTAATTTTGCTTCACTATGACACACCATCACACACCTCAAAACCAGTTGAAGACACATTAAAAGATCTTGCCTGGGAAGCATTAACCCACCCGCCATGTTCAGCCCCTGCTCCTTCAGACGACAGCCTGTTCTGATCAACAGCACACACACTGTCTGAGCAGCACTTCAACACGTACGAAGTGGAGAATGGGATCTCTGAATGGTCTGCCTCGAACCAGAACGTTCTATTGGGACGGTACCACAAATGACCTGACAGATGGGGGAATGTGCAGCTAGCGATGGACATCACTTTGAATAAAGCACTTTTGATGTTTCTCTTGAAGTTTTCATGTTTTCTTTGATTATAAAATCTGCTATTATTAACTGGTACACCTAGTATTTACTCAAAATTACATAAATGGGCTCTCTTTTCATTTTTGATAGAACAAGCTAAAAATTGGCTTGTATCCTGCATCTATTTTTGTTTTTTACAAGACTTCCTCTGTCAAATTTGAAGTTTCATATTGTATGGCCAAAAATGATAAGATTTCAACATGTTGCAGATAAAATTACACATATATTACCCAGCATGCATTCCTTGGTTTTTGTAAGATTCGGGAAGGAATGAGGCCCATGCTTGGGTGTCATTAACATCCTGCACACGATACTGTGTATGACAGTTTATACGCCCGGGACTGCGAGTGCTTCCAGGACTCGGGGCCTCGGGGCCTCGGGCGGTGGCCGGGCCCGGGTACTCTCAGGAAGTAGGAAGTCCTGCGATCAGGAACAAGGCAGGAGTGCCCGTGCTCACCAGCCAGCAGCACAGGGTGGGATTCTAGCAAGAGCAAGGACGGGGGAGGCAGGGCCTGGAAGAGAGACACAGACCGGCCTCTTTACAAACACCATGCCTGTCTCTGGAGAAAGCCCCAGGGACCTAAAACCACCCCGGGGGACCCCGAACTGAACAGCAGGAACCGTTACAATCACCTCGAGGGGCACAGACACAGGCAGGCGCTGACGGAGCCCGTGCGGGGCCCGGGCCGGCCCGGTGGCGGGAGGGGACGGGGACGGTGAGTGACGCCTGTGGGTGGCTGGGTTGGCACAGAGTCACGCAGGCCCTCCCGCGGGTGCGGGTGGTACGGGTGAAGCACTCACCGATGACCTTCACGAAGTAGGCGTCCGCCTCGAAGTTGTTCTTCAGCGCGTGGATGGCCAGGTCGCTCCTCCCGTGCCCTCTGCTGAGCACCACGATGTCCAGGACGCCCTGGGGGCGCAGACGGGCCGGTGAGCGCAGACACGGCATGCAGGGCCTGTTTCCACGTAAACGGCACCTTCTCCACCCCCACGTGCACACGCAAACACACGGACAAGACAGAAGCCCCGAGGAGGAACACGGGGGGGGGGGGCGGGAGACGCTGCTAATTCAGATCCCAGAGGACCGCGCCCTGCTCGGCTAGCTCCCGGGCTGACGCGCGTGACGGCAAAGGCCCGGGACAGGGCCCCACGCCACGGCCATGCCCGGCAGAGGGCTGCCTGCCTGTGCCCCTCCTGTCACACTCCCTGCGGGAGGGGAGCCTTGCTGACCCTGTTGGGGGAAAGAGGGCGCCTGTAGGGTAAGGTGACCAGACGTCCCTATTTTTAACAATTTTAATAAAATCGTTAAAGGATTGTTAAACGATTTTAATAAAATCGGGACTTTTTAAAAAACGCCGTGGGACTCGGAACAAACTGCTAGAGATCGGGACTGTCCCATCTGGCCACCTTACTGCAGGGTCCCTCCCCAGCCCGTGGGGTGACCAGTGACGGCCTTCCCACGCCAGCCGCCGGGTCTCTCCTGTGAGCGACGGCGCCCTTGTGCTCGGGAGGGGATTTCAGTGACTCGGGCAGCTCGTATCAGCCTCTGCCCAGTGAGGCGGTCAGCCTGCTCCCGGCCCGGGACTCACGTCCTCGTAGATGTCGAAGAAGGTGGCGAGGACGGCCTGCGGGATCTGGCCCAGGTCCGTCAGCTCCCAGAACACGCGGAACATGCGGTGCGCGCCCTCGCAGCTCACGTTGTTGCAGGGCACGTTCTCCAGCAGGAAGGCCTGCTGGCCGCTGCGGGGAGGACAGGCGTGAGGACACGGACACGCGTGCGCGGCACGCGGGCGGGAGCTCCCGGCGCGGTGCTGTGCACTGGGGGCTGCTGCCAGCGTGGAGCGTCTTTGTTTCGAGTCGTTACTGCTGACGGGGTTACATATGCCCCTCCCCCATTTCCCCTCTTACCCCCCCCCCACCTCCTCCCAGCTGTCCGTGGAGAGCGCTCCTCGGTGCTCCCGTAACAACACACACCGGGAGACGGTGACTGCGCTGCAGAAATCAGAGGAGCCCACAGCTGTGGCCGCCTGAGACCTCAGGGGACAGGGACCATTTCCTCTCACCCCCCCCAGGACAGCGCGGTCAGGAGACACCCCCCTTGGCGATGGGACATCGTGTCCCTCACCCTCGGAGGAGGTGTGGACGTTCGCCGGAGGTGACACCTTTCCTGGCGGTGTTTCACTCGGAGCTACCGACACCCCCGCCCCAGAGACCTCGGAGAACGCCTGGTGTTCAAACATCGGCGAGGAGACGCCTGTTCTCCCGGGAGGACCGCTCTGGGCAGCAGGCACCTGCACGGGTGACTGTCCGGTAACCGTCAGCCCGTCCATCGTTTATGGGCGGGGGAGAGGGCAATGGGATTCAGACAAAAAACACCAGCCGGTCCTGTCACCGGCATGTTTGGTGTTTACACCATATTCTAACACCAGTTTCTGCGAAGCGCTCATTGTTTCCTGAAGGGGACACGTTCGATCTGTGTGCCTGAGCTCCTGGGCGGGAAGAGCTCACCCCACTGAAGTTCCAATGCTTCCTTCCGGGGGGAAGTCTGACCCCACGCTGAGTAAGACAATTACCACCTTCAGGGAGGGGCGTCATCCCGACCGACCGGAAATGCATGGAAATGAGATTAAACCAGCAATGGATACGTAATCAGCCCTTTCTAATCAGCCCTTTCTACCGAAGAGGACAAACCATTCAGTAATTTACCAGCAGAGGAAAGGCAGATGGAAATAATCAGTTAGAGCTTCTGTGCTGGTCGCGCCTTCCTTGGCCTCGGGCGGCCCCAATGTCAGACTCACGCTCATCGCCCTAAGCTCTGCTACCCTGCCTGCGAGGGGAGAGAGTCTGTTCTCGAAATGAAGATGCTGGGAATCTGCCACGTCATGGCGCAGCCGAGACAATGTGACAATGGGAATTTACCGCCAATGTCACTGATGAGCCGCGACTCCGGGCTGGGGCACTGGAGGCGGTAAGCGAAGAATATGGTTCAGAGACCGAAACCGGTCCGCGGGATTCAACCCCAGCCGCACGCTGCGCCGAGCCCAGGCCCAGCCCCTCCTCTCGCCGAGGAGCCTGCTCCTGAGGCCGTGGCTTCGGAAAAGCCAGGTCCCTGGGCGTCCTCTTGGGTCAAACCTCCACTTCCTCTCGAGGCCTGTGACCGCGGCACTGCTACGTAACCGTTTCACGTTCACACGTCACACACCACATCTCCCCCTGCGCCTGAGCACGCTCAGCCTGCCCTTCTGCTCTGGGAGGGGGACGGGTTGCCCACCTCCCCAAAGGGCTCAGAAAGAGTCACAGATGTATTTTCTGGGGAGCTGAGAACCCCAGGCCTCTCCCTTACGTTGCCCCAACTGCTGGTTTTGGATTTAGAAGGAAACCTCGTCTGAAATGCTGATCTCGGGCCTAAACAAAAACTCGGGCGAGGAAATCCTTTTCTGAGATTACGTGGCAGGACTGCCAACACTCCACTGTGAAAGGATGGTGAGCGCGGGCCTCCTCGTCTCGTCCCTGACCTTGGGAAGAGCTTCCGGCTTTCCATCACTGAGTATGATGCCAGCAGTGGCTTGTGGCCTTTCCTGTGTTTAGGCATGTCCCTTCCATGCCCACTCATTGTAAGAAATGGATGTTGAATTTCTTATGTACTGAGCATATGACTTTTATCCTGCACTCAGAGTATGTGATATAGTATGCTGCTTGACTGGTGGGTATTAAACCATCCTTGCATTCCGGGAATAAATCTCAGTTGATCATGATATATGATTTTTTTTTGTTTTACAGAAAATAAATCTGTGAAAAAGAACTAGTGTTCTTCTTTTCTTTTTCTTAAAAAAAAAAAACAAAAACACAAAAACTTTTATTGACTCTCCAGGAAGGGAGAGGGAGAGAGAGAAAAACATCAATGATGAAAGAGAATCACTGATTGGATGCCTCCTGCGCACTGTCTACTGGGGATGGAGCCCGCAACCTGGGCCTGTGCCCTGCCTGGGAGTGGAACCCTGACCTCCTGGCCATAGGTTGATGTTCAACCCCTGGGCCAGCCGGGCGGGCGGGCGGGCGGGCGTTCTAAGCAGCTGAAGAAGTTCAGGGACCACGTGAAGAAATAGGACCCACCTGGTCTTGGTATTTGAGGACTGGACCACATCTGGGTGCCATTGAGTTACAAAGTGTCACGTGATGACACTTTACAAACGGGGACTCGATCCCGTACCTGCCGGACGTGTTCCTCAGGATGGCCAGGGCGTCGGGGTAGCCGTCCATGTTGTAGTCGCCGACGCGGAGGGTGATGGGGACCGGGATGTCCGTCGGGTGCTGCTCCGGCACAAACGGCACGAAGCCCCAGAGGGTGCCCTTGCTGCTGAAATCCTGCAGGACCGGGACCCACTGCGCATGGAGAGAGAGGAGAGGGCTCCGCCGTCAGCTTAGGAAAACACCCACCGTCTGCAAAACGGGCAGTCCGCTCCAGCTCCGCACGATAAACAGCCCCTGCGTAAGTTCTTCTCGCTACAGGGGAGGGCGCTACACTCCACTCTTGAACTGCGGCGCCGGCAGGGAGCTCTCTCTAACACTGATCACTGGCCGCCTTTCCCTGAACGGGCAGCACAGCCTCAGGAGGATTTCACAGGATTTCAGGGTCTCAGGACTAAAAGGGCATTGCTAACGACAGAGCTGAACTGCCCGCTGGAAAACCTGTATTGACTGGAAATATAACCTTAGAGAAATAGTGTTAAAAGTTAGAGCCAGCTGTAATATGTCGCTGATGTCCTTTCAGGAGGACCGGGTCAGGGGCAGTGAGAACACGGAACGCTCTTTCTGGACAGCCTCCGACACATGGCCCTGACCTTGGCCGTCACTCCAGAGCCAGGCACCACCCGACGGGCTCTGACCCCTGGGCTCGGCCTGCCCTGAAGGAGAGCTGGGCCCTAGAAGACGGAGCTCCGTGTCAGTCAGTCCTTTCTTTCTAAAGGAGGGAGTGAACAGAACAGAGAACAGGCTGACTGTAAGTGAGCGTTTGGAAACCCCTTTCTTTCCCGATGCCCCCGTTTTCCCTGTGCACAGCTAACGCGCACCATGGCTCTGAGGCAGAGAGGACGCTGCTAACAGCGCAGACTGCCCACGGGGAGCTGGGAGCCGGGATGCCGGCGGGGAAGCCGGAGACACCGAGACAGAAGCGGGCGCAGCGGGCGCCGAGGGCAGGGGCCACGCACCCCCGCGGGGCTTTCTCTGACGAGCAGGGGAACTGCATAAAGCGGCTCCGGGAAAGCCGGACACCTGTGCTGTCTGCAGGAGCGCCATTTGCCGGGGAGAAGAGAGAAGCTTAAAGACACAGTTACAGAAAACAAGGCCCTTAAAAAATACTTGTCTGTAACTTTAACCACTTCTTCGATCTCTCATAAAGTAAAAAGGTTCTAACTATCATCAAACTGTTTCCACGTTTCACTGGACTGAAAAAACAAGCAAACTGGTTTTGTTTTGGAAAATGGAAACTTCCTAAAGTGCCAACCATCACCCCCTTCTGGAGGCTGACAGCTCACTGAAGAGGAGAAAGGTTCCCGCGGAGGTGGATGTTAGGGCCAGAGAAGCACACCTGTGAATCCACTCGAGGTGTGTCACCTACTGTCTCAGAGGTTCAAACTTTAAGGAAGTCCAGGGTAATAACACGACTGTTAACAGCTAACTGTGTCAGGATGCTATCAGAGCATTGGGAGGACAAGGGCTATAGAACTATACGGCTTCAGGTGCACAGTCCCACAACCATCATCTGTACACACTGTGCTTCGTGTTCATCCCCCCCCCCCTCCTTCCATCACCATTCATCCCCTTTATCTCTCCTCCTTCCCCCTGGGCAATCACCAAGCCGGTCTGTGGAGACTGGTTCTCGTTAGGGTCTCAGCGTAAAAGGTGGTGTTTGTACTTCTAAGGCTATAAAAGTCAGTGTGCTATTCTATCCTTTCACCGCCAAGTAGAAAGGAAAACGGATTAGCTCTGCCCTATTACTGGCTTCCTGCCAGCCCCTGTCCACAGGGAGAAGTCCTCAATGTCATGACCTATCGCTTCCTCCCTCGTCAGTCCTTGGCTGTGACTATCGGATCCTAAATCGTCCACCTACAGGCGGAGGGGAGAGTCGGCGGGAGATGACGTGGATCTCGCCATCACAGACAGAAACCAGATCAGCCCGGTCAGAGAGGGCGTGCGTTTACCTTCCCCCCCCCCGCATATGAATGCTAACACCATTTAACTGCAGGACCGAGACC
Organism: Pipistrellus nathusii; assembly: GCA_963693515.1. NCBI lineage: Eukaryota > Metazoa > Chordata > Mammalia > Chiroptera > Vespertilionidae > Pipistrellus > Pipistrellus nathusii. The sequence goes on from OY882872.1 coordinate 1,467,849, forward strand.
AGGTTTTCTCCACCGGAACGATTGCAACAGCACTCCCCCCTCCACAAGCCAATAAGGAACGGATGGGGACGCATCTCCTAAGGGAGGAAGTCCAGCACTTTGGTTTCTCTGCTTACCCTTCAGATCAGCTTTCGGACCCTCCTTCCCAGGCCTGACCCCGCCCGTGTCAGCGAGGGGACGTACCTGCTCCGCCCCGGACCTCGCCAGGTAGATGGCGCTTCGCTGGCAGCCGGGATCCTCACAGCCCGGGAGCAGGTGGTCCATGTGCCCGTCTCCGTCTGCGGAAGAAGCGCCCAGAGTCCGTTGTGGGCAGGGCACGCTCCCGCTCCTCCCCCCCCCCCCCCACCTCGCCCCGGCACACCGTGCAGGCCGGCGGGACTGCTAAACGCGTTCCATTAACACTCCTGGGCCTGGCTCCCTGTCACCCGGGCTGCTTCCTGTTTTAACCGCTCACCTTTCTGGGCCACATTCTTACCAACGTGGGAAAAAGGCCCCGTTCCAGGGTCTGACGTTGAAACCGCCCATTTAAAACAACGGGCTTTTGACTTATTTACATAATGATCGCCGCCGCCCAGGCAGTACCCCACGATCAGGCATGTTTTACATGTGCTTACACACGGTTTGTGTTACATGCACGTTTAGGTGTCGCCTACACAGCAGGGACCTCAGTGGTCACAAAGCTCGTAGCCCCAACCTCTAAAAAGCAAGACGTTTTCATCAGTAAAAGAGCAAATGGCCGAAGCCGGTTTGGCTCAGTGGATAGAGCGTCGGTCTGTGGACTGAAAGGTCCCAGGTTCGATTCCGGTCAAGGGCATGTACATTGGTTGCGGGCACATCCCCGGTAGGGGGTGTGCAAGAGGCAGCTGGTCGATGTTTCTCTCTCATCAATGTTTCTAGCTCTCTCTCTCTCTCCCTTTCTCTGTTAAAAATCAATAAAATATATATTTTAAAACAAGAGCAAATGAAGGAAAACCAGCTGCTGCGTTTGTCAAGCACAGCACACCGTCTGCAAGGACCTCTGGAGGGGGTGCTGAGGACCCGGGGGCCACCCTCAGGCTCCCCATCTGCTGTCTCAGAGCCTGATGTGGGGGGCAGATTCTTATGTCCTCCTAGGTCGGGGCCTGACTCGGCTTAGCTCTCATCCCTGACTCATCGCCACGGCTCAAGGATCTGTGCCCCGGGGCTGGGCTGGGCTGGGCTGGGCTGCCGCGGGGCCTGTGCTGGGCGGTGCAGGGCTGTCACGGGGAAAGGCCCCCGGTGGAGCTGGCACACTGACTGACAGACAGACGGCCACAGACGGCCATGAGCCTATGGAGGCTGCAGGACCGCACCCAGAGGGAGAGGCGCTTGGGCAGAGCGGGGACCTGGAGTGGAGCGACCTCAGCAGGTGCCTCTCAGAGGAAATGAGCGTTTTCATCTGATTCCTGGGTCCTGGTGCTCTGGTGAGGACACACCTCCCGGGGGAGGGAACGTTAACAAAGCCGGGAACTGCCAACGGGAGGGGCAGGGGACCGGGGAGGGGATGGCGGCTCGGCTGCGGGGGAGAGCGCCCGCCTCGCTGCGGACGCCCCAGAACAGCCCAGCTTAGCAGGTTTAAGACGATCTCAGGATTCTGTGTGAGTGAGAGCCCACCACAGCTGTGGAAGCCTCGTTCCCAGATGCCTTTTGGAACGGGCTCCTCCTGTGGGCTCCAGCCTTTATCCGCAGGCGCCTGCTTCCCTTCCCTTCCCTTCCTTTTTTTTTTTTTTTTTTTTTTTTTTTACACCAAATGAATGGCGAACGTCTGGAGTCACGCTGACTTCCTGCCTGTCAGTCATTCCCTGACTTGGCTCACAGGAAGTGGGAGGCGGCAGATGAAGGATGCGGTTCACAGACTCACTCAAATGCACAGGAAAATCCATCATTTGTACATATTAATATTCATAGGCTTACTCAATGTACAGGAAAACGCATATTCCGTATGTATTAATACTCACAGACTTACTCTATGCCATCTGCTTTTTGGGACTCATTAGCAGCCTTGTTTTTTTCTAAAACCAACTAAGATTACAAGGACCATTTTTTTTTTTTTTTTTTAATATTGTTGTTGATTTCAGAGAGAAAGGGAGAAGGAGAGACAAAAACATCCATGATGAGAGAGAATCACGGATCAGCTGCCTCCTGCACGCCCCCCCACTGGGGATCATGCCTACAACCGGGGCCTGTGCCCTGACCAGGAGTCCAACTGTGACCTGGTTCAGAGGTTGATGCTCAATCACTGAGCCACACCAGCTGGACAGGACTTTTAAGTAGACGTTGTGGAATATTTATCTAAAGTTTTCTGGTATATTAATTCATATGCAACCTAGAATATATTTATTGACACGCTATCTAAAGTTATTAAAAATAGGGAAGAAATATCATTGTTTTTTCATTGACTATATCCTATATTTTGTGCATCTTAAAAATGACAACATATAGCCGAAACCGGTTTGGCTCAGCGGTAGAGCATCGGTCTGCAGACTGAAAGGTCCCGGGTTCGATTCCGGTCAAGGGCATGTACATTGGTTGCGGGCACAACCCTGGTGGGGGGTGTGCGGGAGGCAGCTGGTTGATGTTTCTCTCTCATCGATGTTTCTAGCTCTCTAACTCTTTCCCTTCCTCTGTAAAAAAAAAAAAAAATAAAAAATAAAAAATGACAACATATAAATGAGCAACACATGCGCCTGACCAGGGACAGAATGGAGCCTACAACCCAGCAGGTGCGTGCCCTTGACTGGAACTGAACCCGAGGCCCTTTAGTCCACAGGCCATGCTCCGTCCACTGAGGCCTGAGGAGTGCCCTGGCCCCCAGACATCTGCGCTGGGTGCAGGGTCTGTCACTGACGCAGCCCCCCGGTCCCCAGCACGGCACCGCCTCATGCATCCCTCCCTGACTGCTTGCAGTAGACGCACTAGCGCCAGGTGTGAGCTCCAGACCACGGTGTGCTTCACTGTCCCAGCCCCCCACGGAGGTCAGGGCCACCGACCCCATCCGACCTCCTGCTGCGACAGGGATGCGAGATGCAGCCATCTGACAGACCCAGGTAAGGCCAATGGGAAGAGAGCAATGCCCTGTGCTCCCATGATGTGCCGACACTGCTGCCCTCAGCCAGTCTGCGAGGTGCCGGCCACCGTCACCCTCACTGAATGGCGGGGAGACAGGCCTCTGGGTGGGGTGGCACGCTGTCTGTACCCCGAGGATCAGGCTGAGGAGTGGCAGCCTGCAGAGGGGAAAGCTGCCACCTCTCAGGAGGAACCTAGACCCCTCTACTCCTTCTCCTCCTCCTTCCAGCTGCAGCCCCGGGGGCAGAGAGAGCACTTGTTTGTGTGTCCCAGCCAATGCCAGCGTGGCTGGCGGGACAGAACCTATGGGAGGGGCGACCCCCAAACGGTGCATCTCTCAGGCACGGGCTGCAGGTACAACGCTCTATGCAGAGGCAGGCGGATCCTATAGTCACTCTGGCTCCCTAGCCTGGACCTATGGAACCTTCCCTGAGAGAGGCCCCGGGTTCACTGTTACTGAACACACGTGGGCAAACCGCTCCTCCGCACCTGGGTCTGACCACAGCGCGCGCGCGCGCACACACACACACACACACACACACACACACGCACGCACGCGTGCGAGGAGAGCCACCTACGACACGATGGCTGAGGGCGGCTGTCTGCTGACCGAGGCGGCCAGGGCAGAGTGGGGGGTGAACGTGAAGGCGGAACAGCCTTACCGAAGTCTGCGAACGCTGACTGTCCCACCACCACCATGTTGTGAGGCTTTTCAAACACCGTCCTGCTGGAGAAGTTCCCGTCCTGTCAGAGGCAGAGAACGCTGGGTTAGACCGTATAATCATCCGCCCGGGGGGATAGCAAGCATTTGGCGGGAGCAGGAGAGAAGTAACTTCGGACTTGTGCGTCCTACACGACGATCGTCCTGGACAGGGCAGCGCGGCGCATGGACGGAGCCGTGCCGCTGGGCGGCTCTCCGGGGTGGGTCCCAGGGTGACCCATTCTACTACACGTCACCCTGATCCCAGACATACTGAGCGCCCTCTTCCTGGGTCAGGGGGTCTCGGAAACACTCAGCTATAAAAACAGGAGCAGACACGGTGTGACTGCACTGTTCACGGACAGTCCTGCTAACCGCATGCACGCTGCGTGCACACGCTAATAAGGCCTTACGTACATCACCCCACTGATCCTCACAAAGCCTCGCACAAGCACATTTTAGCGACAAGTAAACAGATGCTTAGATGAGAGCTTCCCACGCAGGCCCGTCTGACATGCTGTACCACGCTCATCAATAATAAAGGCTCCGGGCATCTCTCTCAGTCCTAAAACCTTTTAAACACTTTGAAATCCAACGTTAAGATTGGGGGGATTTATTCTTCATTAATGGTCCTTTCATATCATCTAGAGCAAGCTAAAAATGAATCAAATCAAATCACAACACCAGTTTGGGAATCTTCTGCCTGCAATTACACAATAACATGTATCGGGGGGAAAAAACTCCTTAATCTTGGTCAACTTGGCAAGAAGTTTAGTATCCGTGTGTGTGTGTGTGTGTGTTTTATATAAGCCTGGAGGCAGGGAGGACATCAGTCTCTTAAAAGAGTTTTCTTCAATAAGCCATCAGCTGACTAATTACTGATAGCCCCGTCTCTCAACAGCTGACAGACAGCCCAGCCGGGCTGCTCCCACCCCCACGGGCCGCCTGCCGGGTGTAAGTGGCAGCTGCCCTGAGCCTGCAGGCGCGGGCACGGGTGCTGATGCAGGAGTGGGCGCTGGTGCAGGAGGCTGATGCTGAGTGGAGCATCCTTCACGAGGCTCGGCCAGACTCCTCACCTCGTTCTATTTATTGTGGGAACCAACCGACCAGCTGATTTCTTTCGCTTCATTTTCTAACACTGTGTTTTTACTGAAAGCCATCATTTAAACATGCTTCAAAGAAGAGATTTCTTACCAAATTTTCCCAGATCTCAAACTGCGGGGTGCCAGCGGCAGACAATGTCGTGAGGAATAAATCTAGAAGAAAGAGAGCCGAATCGTAAGCTGGGTTACTGATGTGCATGCTGGAAACAGGAAGACACGGCTAGACAAACCGCCACTCATTCAGTTGCCGACACTGCGTTAAGCGAGACTGTGAGGAGCCGATTCTAGCACAGGAAGCAGCAGGGGAGCCGAGCTGCTGCCTGAGGAGGTGTTTGCAGAGGGAGCACCCAGAGGGAGGAGCCTCCGACAGCCCTCAGCCCAGCCAGGCCTCTCCCCTCCACCCCAATCACACCACCCACGGGACACCCTCCCCTACCCCAGAGAGAAGAGGCCCAGGCCCCAAGCAACGCCCCCCACTTCCTCTGGGAACATCTCCCGGCCAGAGGGCCAAGAGCAAACACAAAGCATGCTTCACCTGTGACGCCCTCCCACCTTGGGGTCCCCCCTGGCTGCTGGGAGGCGCTGCCAGGGAGCCCACTACGTCTCCCCAGTACGCGGAGCATGCTGCCTGTTTTTATTAGGAGGAAGACTATTTTAAGAAAAGTTATTCTGGTCGAAATCCCAGTTTGCTGTCTGCCCCTAAAAGCAGCATGAACCCCTACGTCCCACTCAGGCTCAAGCCACAGTGTTATCCAAACTGAAGTCACAGAATCCCGAGTCCCCAGCACTCATGTGAAGTGAACAAGTTGTGTTTCAAATTCTGAGTAGAAAAATGATCGCCACACATACTGTGCTTTACTGAGAAGAACAACAATTTCGATGAAATTTACAAACAACAGGCCGGCAGCGGCCAGACCCCTGCCTGTGGGAGGCCCGGCAGCAGCCCCATTGCGTCTGCGCTGGCAGCTGGGCCTGTGATCAGAGGGGTGAGAGGGGTGAGCCGACTCCCAGGGACATATTACTCTTTGGAGCTTTAGAAATGGAAATTGTGCAGAGTGATGGGAAGACCTGACCGTTTTAAAGGAAATAGACACAGAAAAATGTCATTCATCCTTTGTGTTTTCTGTAAAAGATTACATACGAACTTAATGAAGCTAATTTGTGTGTCATTATAATAAACGATAATGAAGTCATTATAATAAAGATTTCCCCAGATCCCCAGGAAGGTAAGTCATTGGCTGCTTTTATTTCTAGTTGAACGCAGAGCTCCTGACACGAGTGCGTGAGCCCATCCTTACGTCGCACACCCGCCGCCCCCGCCCACGTGCCACCCCTCCCGGGGGGCTGTGCCTGACAGAAGGGGGTCCATTGCGAAGATAAACGTACGCTCCCCAGAGTGTGCGCCTCTGAGCTCACCCAGGAGGGTCCCCAGCACAGCCTGAGGCCTGTGTGATGACACGGCAGCCCCCCCTCCCCTCCAGGCCCCCCACCCCACCGGCAGCATGACACTGCACAGAGCACACATCCGAGCCCTCCTGTCTCCGGGCGTGGGGCGGCCTCCTTGTGCTGATGACACCCGTCCGCCCTCCCGTGTCCGGCTCACTCCCTGCCCCAGGAACCTCCTCTCAGTGGCACCAGCTTAGACGGCCCCCCTCCGCCTGGGCGTGGCTCCCCTCGCTGTGGCCTCACAGGACGCCTGTAGCCTGGTCTCCGGCCCGTTTCTCCCGAGCTCCCCCTGGGGAGGGTCAGGCCGAACTGCGTTTCCCCTCCCTCTGCCTCCTCGGGGCTGGGAAACAGCAGGCGCTCACGCGGCGGCTGGGTTATGAAATGCTGCACAGATTGCACATTCGCTTGGACTGCTTAAAAGCAGTCACTTGATTGCATTCTCTGATGGGAAGTCTTGGGAGAAGAGAGGTCTTATGTTAACGCATCTCACGGAAATGAGCATTATCTCTGCCTACTGCGTGACCGCCGAGAACACTGAACGCCGTTACATTCTTCCATTATCACGTTCTCTGCAAATGTGGTCCTCAGCATGAGAGGGTGACGGGGATTAACGCCCACAGAGACGTCCAGGTCCCTGAGCCGCCTCCACGCGGTGCCGAGCTGGTTGGAAGAGACAGAACCGGGAAAGGGGCGGTGATGCGGTTACTTGCTGTGACACAGGTGACTGACTGTTCAAGCGGGTGACAGCCACTGCTGCACCCGGACCCACGTGAGGAGACGCGGAGGAGGCGGCGGCGGGTTGCCACGGGCACCCAGGCTCACCGCCGAACCCGCCCTCGCTCTCCGGGTGGTTGCCCCTGGCCAAGCGGGTGGCACGCCCCGCAGCCCGTCCCATCCCGGTCCTGGGAAAACAGTGGGTTTTTCTGTGGATGCTGCTACGTCCCAAAACATTCGCATGAAAAGATGCTCGGAGCGCCCAGTCTGTCACTCATCTTTAGGAAACGTAGGAACCATAACGGAGTCTTCGCTGGTTGTGCCTTCACGGCCTCACCAGCCGTTTGTTGAGACTTTGAAAACCAGTCAAGTGAGATAAAGGGGTTGGAAGTACCTTGTAAAATTGATTTTAAACATTCATTCCACTTTTCAATTACGTGCGGAGGTTACAGGAAATAAATGATTCATTATGTGGAGAAATAAAAATAGAGACGGTTAATTATTAACAGCTCAGTGTGGAGAGTCACGCCCTGGCTCTGAGGGAGAACAGAGGCGACAGGCAGTGAGGGCTCGGCGCCCTGAGGCTCAGAGGAACGCCCACAGCGAGGCTGGTGGGGCTCAGGGGTTGAAGGTCAACCATGAACCAGGGGGTCACGGTCGGGCACCTGCCTGTGTTGTGGGCTCCATCACCGGTGGGGGGGCTGTACAGGAGGCAGCCGACCATGATTCTCTCTCCTCCTTGATGTTTCCCTCTCCCTCTCCCTCCCTCCATGAAGTCAATAATAATAAAAAAGACTCACTGACCGCCTTTGCTGCGGTGGCAGGTGCTGGGCAGTGGGTGCTGCGGGAGGCGGAGGGCGCCAGCACCCAGTGGGCTGGGCTGCCCGAATGCAGCCTGGCTGCCCCGCTGCCCACAGCGTCCACACGCCGCTACGACAGACGGACAACAGGCCCCCCTCCCCGTCTTCTCCCTGCATCCCCGCGTCATTTACGTGCGGAGGAACAGGAGATGGAGGAGGCAGAGCCGCCGAGGAAAAGGCCGAGTTAACACCGCACCTGGTACTTCCTGGGGCTCCTCCCGCGTGGACAGGCAGGAGCGGACGTGGCCCTGACCTCTCCCACCACCCGCACCGAGGGAGGGACTCTGAGCCGCCGCCGCCGCCGCCGTGGGCACGCGTCTCGGCGGCTCTGCGAGCGTGCTCACTGCCGTTCGCCGGGACTCTCACGCCCGTTAGTATGAAAGCCCGAGTCTGACCAAGGCAGTCTGCTTCTGAGAGGAGAATACTAACTAGATTCGGGCTGCCTCCTCTGCTCCGTCCCTGGAAATAAATTAGACACCAACAAGGTCACTGAGGCACTCCCGCCCCCAAATAACTCAGCCCCTTCCTGAGGCAGAGACGCCCCCGAATGCTAATCGCGGCTGCCGCTGCTCCTTCCCGTGTGCCCGTGCAGCCCGGGCCCCGAGAGCCTGCCCCAGACCCCGGGGCAGGGAGCACGCCAGAGGGGGGCGCCCTGCACCCCATGTGCAGCCCAGCGGGCGAGACCGGGACGGGAAGGAAGGGCTTGCGCCTCAGCTCGCTAAGCGTCCCCTGCCCCCAGGTCAGGCGGGAGCTGACAGGTGCTCCGGGCGTGGGCGCTAACTGGCACCCTATTAATGGAGGACAGACTCAGCGGAAATGGGGGGAAGGGGAAGGGAGCCATACCTCTCCGTGAATTTTCACAGAGGCCCACACTTTACTTTCCTTCTTTAAGAAAAAGCGCAGACAGCGTTTCCGTCAGACAGGTCCACGCCCACCCGGCCGCAGCCCTGCCGGCGCCCCCCCCCCCCCCCCCCCCCCGCGGCCACACGGCCCCGCGCCTGCCGCTGCGGTGACGCGGGCTCGGCGAGGGGGGGTTCCCGCCCCAGTGCCCCGTCTTCACCGGCCGCAGTCAGCAGCCTTTCCTGACGTTTCCAAGGGCTGAGGCCACGTGCAGCAGCAGCCTGGTGGCCCCTGCCGTGGGCGGGCGGGCTCTGCCGTGGTCACACCGGCCCGGTGGCCCCTGACGTGGGCGGGCGGGCTCTGCCGTGGTCACACCGGCCCGGTGACCCCTGACGTGGGCAGGCAGGCTCTGCCGCGGTCACACCGGCCTCACGTGCGCCTGCTGCTGGCGCCGTGCTCTCGATGTCGGAAAGAACAGCGGCGGGCAGAGCAATGCTTGCTGGCTCTCTGGGGCGCGGGGCAGGAAGGGTGAGCCCGGGTGCGGATAGCGGGGCTCACAGTTATGCACTGGGCGAGGGTGGTGCTGCCGCAGCTGACGTGCCCGGGAATGAAGTGTGAGGTCAGAGGGCAGGCGGCTCTCGGCAGCAGCTCCCGGCCCCTGTGCCCCGCTGCCGCGTCCTCGGGGAGAACCGAGGGCTGACCCTGACACGCTCTGGCTGGAGCGCACGGGCCTCTCCGTCTGGGCCGATAGCGATCAGCTATTATTTGCAACCGGATGTGAACCGGTTCAAGCCGAATGCATTCAGGAGGGATTTGTGAGATAGCCCTATGAGATCTGAAGGGTTGAAATGGTTTAATTTGTATGTTTTAGAAAAATGGACAGAATCCTTAAAAAAAAAAAGTCTTCATTATTCTCTCCACCTGCTTAGATAAAGCCCCATGGCCACCGTCCCTAAGCTGTGCACGTGATCCCGAGATGCTCCTGTGGAAAGTGACGTTTAGACGCGCCCCCAAACCACAGTGCCCACTTACCAAAGCCTTTGCTTCTCCCAGGTGTCCAGTACCCCTGGCCTCCCTACATCCTTAAACCGTTTCACACGCAATCAGAAAGAAAGCGCTTGCTGAGAACACAGGAACAAGGTCCCACGATTTGCACGGGCACACAGCTCACCTGCTGTGAAGTCTCCCGTCAGGTCAATGAACGCGTGAGAATGTGGGGTCCGCATCTTACTTTTGGTGGCCAGTGCAGGGTGCCATGATAAATTCCTGAAAAAAAAAACGGACAGCACCACGATTTTCGTGAGGCCAACATCAAAGGAGCAAGGCAGAGGCGTCAAAGTTTTGTTCCTTTTCATTTGGCTGTTTCACACGCCCTCAGCTTCCCCATCCTACAGCTCACTCGCAATGCAGGAGCGTCCTCAGATCTCCCTTTCTGTGCCAACACTCATCGCTGTCACGTGTTTCATTAGAGCTGTCCTGTGCTCCCGGCCACAGGCTATCTGCTTTGGAGAAATGCCTCCTCAGAGCCGTCGCCTGTTTGAAAATTGGGTTATTTGTTGCTTTATGTCTGAGTTGTGAGAGTTCTCTATAAAGACTGAATAGTAGGTCTTCACCCCATGTGTGACTTGCCAATGTCTGTTTTTTTTTTTCTTTTTTTTCTTTTTTGCTTGTCCTTTTGGTGTCATGTACAGGAATTCATTTCCAAATCCAAGGTCGTGAGGTTTTACTGCTATGAATTCTTCTGAGTTTATAGTTTTAGCTCTTATATTTATAGATCTCTTCTAAATACAAGAAATAATGATTAAATGCTATTATTTTTTTTCCTAGACCGTAGTATTGGTTATCTTTTATGAATATCAATTTTAAAGTTTGAGTCTTGCAGAAGAATGAATTTAAGACTCTACCTCAAACCATATAACAAGAATTAACTCAAAATGGATCCAAGAGCTAAATCTAGAAAACTCCTAAAAAAACAAGTCTTCATGACCTTAGATTTGGAAATGGATTCTTATGTTGACACCATACGTATGTATGACACCAACATAACAAGCAATAAAAAAAAGAAAAAAAAAATAGATGAACTGGACTAATTAGAATTAAAAACTTTTTACATCATAAGACATCCCATCTCTGCTAAGGCCCTGGTACCCGGACTACATAAACAGCTTTCACAGCTCTGCATCAGAAGATAAACAGCCTTCGTTAAAAACGGCCTGCCTAGCCATGTCTCCTAAGAAGGTATACAGACGGCTGCCAGCACACCAGGAGATGCTTAGCGTCACCCGTCACTGAGGAGTCGCACCCCAAACCGGTGAGCAGCCCCTTCAAGCCGCGGGCTGGCAATCGTCAAAGCCGGGAGCACCGGGCGGCGCAGCGCCTGTGGGCAGCGGGTCAGCCGGCCCCCAGAACTCAGACCCAGACCCACATGGGACCCCGCCCTGCCGCATGGGGCCTCTGCCCGCAGCACTGAGGGTGAACAGGCACCCCCGCCCCCAGTTCCTCATCGGCAGGCATTCCTGTCCCGCAGGGCCCCACCCACACCAGCCGCCTGCAAAGGCCTGTTCCTCTCCGACCTCTTCCCATAACCCGGCTCTCCACGCGCTCGCTGCGGTTTGTGCCGGAACCTTCTCTCTGCGGGTGTAGCTCCTCCAGCGTCCTGAGCCCCAGCCCCGAGTCAGAGGCTTCAGCAGCACCTCCCTCTCTACTTCTACCCTGTTTTCCCGAAAATAAGGCAGTGTCTTATATTAATTTTTTCTCCCAAGCTGCGCTAGGTATTATTTTCAGGGGATGTCTTATCTTCCCATGCGCTAGGTCTTATTTTCAGGGGATGTCTTATTTTCCCATGCGCTAGGTCTTATTTTCGGGGAAACACGGTAGTTAGAATCTGTCCGTCCCCCCCCCCCCCCATTATGCTCCAGCCCCTTATGGAAGTATAGACGCGTCATCTCTGAAGAGCAATGGAAGGCTCATTAAGTCCAACTTAATTGTCTGCGCAGCACCCAACTGCCCGTGGGCCAGCAAGGTCTGTGAATCCAGTCCCGATGGGCGGGGAGAGCGGAGAGACAATTGCTCATCTGTTCCTGGCAGCTGGAGCCGGGGAGAGAGGACGTGTTCACGGGGAGTGATCTCTCTGCCCAAGGACCTCCGTGTACACGCTTTTAAGTGCACACCGGGCCTGGGCAGAACAAAACCAGCACTAGCTGTACAACCTGATTTTACTATCTTAACCAAAAATACGGTGATGATGAATTTTATAAACGGAGAAGCTGTATTTAACATCTGTAAGGTAATCCCGTGCCAAGCATTCATGCCGTGCTCTTTTAGACCGCACGCGGTTAAAAATGCTTAAAATAATTGCAATTACGTTCAACTGAATACCGGCTAGTTTGCTTCTTTTTAAGAGAGGCCATGCACTCATCGGTCCTTCAAACTCGAAGCATTCGGGTATGTTTAATTACTAACAAAATGATCAGATTCAGGCTAGAGATTCTATGACAAGTTTAACCCAAAGCCGTTTCAGAAGCACTTCCTGGTATTTGCAACAAATTTGTAATTATAGGCCAAACTGATTAAAAACGGGCTTTTGCGAGGTTGAGCTTAATGGGGTTAATCATGGGGTCTGGCTTAGTGATTATCAGCAACGTTATTGATCTCGGTGCCTGGAGAATTTTCTACAGGTTTGCTTTAAAGGAAGCTACAAGTAGAATGTTGGAAAACCTCAAATAACTGGTGCTATTCGTTCTAGGAACTATTTGACAAAAATGTGCATTTCAAACGAAGAACTGAGAACGGGGATAAAGCAGGAGTGATAAAGAGGTGACGAGCCATAGCCAGTAGAAAGATGTGTTATTTGAGCCACATGTTGTTTTAAAAATTTTGAATTCACTGCTAGAAGTTAAGTAAAATGTCAGCTTTCACCTACAAGGCTGGATTTCCGCCTCTCACGGGCGGTCGCCTGACCCTCACACGTATGCAGTGCCCGTGCACCACGCGGATGGGTGCCGATGGCAGAGAGTGGGATGCACAGACAGTTGTCTGTCAGAATCAGACGGTGTAAGATTTCGCAGTTCAAAACAGAATTCATTTTTCCTTCTGCCTTCAACGGGGCTCTCTGCACTCACAGCTTCTCCTGAGAGCAGACACGGGCGTTTTCAGGCAACTTGCTCACATAAGCTATAACCTCACCCGCGCTCAACTCCCACTGGAAAGCCAAGGTCGCAAGAACAAACCGTTCTGATTCCAGAGGAGGAAACAGCAGCGATGAGAAAGTGGGTAGTCCTGAGGCTGACGTTTCCCGACCTCTGCAGAAATCCCCGTTATTAGCTTCCCCCCACGGGAAGCACAATCATGTCAAGGTGTTCTGATCCGTGGGCACCATCACCCTTACTCTCAAAGAAGAGCACTTATCAAAGAATCAATTTAAATGTAATTAATGTCAACTGTAGCTTCTCGTTGCCCGTGGTAACTGCTCTTTGAAGTGACTGCCAGTCCACCCACTTCCCCCATCAGCCTGGGCCGAATCATCACTATTCAAGGAGCCCGGGGAAGGCACCGGGAGGCGGGTCTGCATAGAGATGGGTCTGGCATGCTTCTCCAAGCTGCCTCCTTCTTTTTCTTTTTTCTTTTTTTAAAGTATCATCAGCTGAGCATATTTTTCATTGATTTTTGGAAAGAGCTGCGAGGGAGGGTGGAGAGAGGGAGAGGAACATTGATGTGAGAGAGACACATCAATTGGTTGCCTCCCACACGTGCCCTGACCAGGGCTGGGGCTTGAGCTTGCAACCGAGGTACGTGCCCTTGACCAGAATCGAACCTGTGACTCTTCAGTCCAGAGGCTGATGCTCTACCCACTAAGCCACACCAGCCACGGTGGCCTTGTTCTTGAGCCCACCGGCCCTCACACGTTTCTGCTCAGAAAGGCTCTAAAAGAATTTTGAAAATTTGTGTGCCCTTGAACACAGATTTAAATTCATTTCTAGGAAATGAAAACGAAATATTTTCATCAGCCTAGACAGCTACAAAATAGGAAATCTTCAAATCTATTAGAATTGTCGAGGTTTTAAAATAAAACGATTATCTTAAAAATGCATCCAGGGCACTCTGACTACCATGCTGAGTTGCCATGGGGACGCCCCCCCACCAACATGGCGCGCTCCTCTTCACTGTGACCGTCCCTGTCCTTGAAGCTGTGCCTCCAGCCCATGTCCTCACAGAACCTCACCGCGACGGAGACGTTTCTATACCCGAAGTCTTTTTAGCGATCACTCGATCCCAGGTCTCCGAAGAGACGCAGGTCTGCAAGCTGATATGTAAATTAAATGGCTATCTAAGTGGTTTTGTGTGTGTGTGTCCAAGTGTTTAAAAAAGCCCTGAGGTTATGCGAACTACATGTGCCATTGGTAAGAACACGCATCATACGGCTGGATCACGTACTAACACAGAGGAAAGACTGGCCTGGAAGCGCGTATCTGCAGGAGCCGGGGAGCTTTGCGTGGATTGGCTCCTGCGGCCCGGCTGGAGCCACAGGACCAGCGCCTCCGCCCTCTCCACCCTCTCCGCCCTCAGACCAGCTGCTGAGGATCCCGTTCACAGGTCCCATTATCACCTCCCTGGGACACAATGCTAAGAAGTTATTCTTACTTGTTAGGTCTGATGTACTGTAATGACGTATTTTTTAAAGTCCTTGTTCTTTAGGGGTATATGTTAAGCGTGGAGAGAGTGACCATGTCTGGGAGGGAGCTAGCAGTGAATGGATAGGCTGGTCAGGAGGTGGTGACGACAGCTGGATGACAGGTGCATGACGCACACATTCATGGCTCCGCTCTCTCTCCCCCCGTGCGCGTACGGTTCAGGTTCCCCACAATAAGAGCAGACAGAGAGCTGCAGGCAGAGCTGCGGACGTGGCTGCGGCTCGGTGCAGGGAAACGCCTGCCGCACACTCTGACCCGCAGCCCAGGCCGAGCCGTCTCTCCGCCTCCACATGGAGTGATTCTGTCTGACGGAGTCTGACCTCATTTCTCCGTTCACATACGTGTGCGACGATGCAGCTCCGGGAACGTTATGAAAACTGCCGAGCCGAGGACTGACTATAGAGCGCAGGCAGATTACCCAAAGCAGCCGATGTTAAAACAATGAAACCAGCAGGAGGGATGGACAATTAGTATTGATATTACATTCTTTTTAATTGTCACCTGAGAGTTCCCCCCTCACCGTCCCCCACTAATTTCTAGAGAGAGTGGAAGGGAGGTAGGAGGGGGAGAGAAAGAGAGAGAAACCTCAATTGGTTGCCTCCCCCACACACCCCGCCAAGGGCCGGAGATCACACCTGCCACCAGTGTGTGTGCCCTTCACAGGGAACGGACCCTGCTCTCCCCGTTCAGATGAGCCAGCCACGGCCAGAACCAGTTTTAAAAGCTACCGTTTTTCAAGAATCATCAGAGAAGCGAAATCTAATGTAGAATCCACTGGGAAATAAGCTATGCGGCTGTCACATGACACAGCAGGTGGGTTTCCTGTGCCCAGGAGCAGGGCCACGGAGATGCTGGACGGGTCCCTGCGCAGCCCCAGCCCCAGCCCCAGGAACACTCGCAGCCTCGCGGTGGCAGGAGTGGCCCGTGCAGCCCCCTCCCCACGCCCACGCCCACGCAGGCCCCCCCCCCACCTCACACACACCCCACGCACACGCAGCCCCTGGCCACGAAGGCAAAGCGGGACCTCCCCGCTGGCCTGTGGACTGGGCTCTTCCGGGCGCCTCTCAGAGTTTGGGGGTAACAGGCTCTGGCTCAGGATTCACAGTAAGCCTTTCACAGGTCACTATGAATAGCAGCAAGACACCCACGGTCTTTACGCAAACCTTTGGAGAGAGTGACAGGATGTGCGAGAGCTTTCCTTCATCACACCTTGAACTTTTAGCAACTGACTCATCTGTGAACCGCATCTCAAGCCCTGACCGCAAAAACACCCGACCTGGCCGCCGCACAGCAGAGCCGTCATGGTTCCCGGGCCGCGGGCAGGCAGAGGCTCCCGGGGGTGTCTGCGCGCTGGAAGGCAGGGGTAGGCCCGTGCTCGGTGCTCCAGAGCCAAAACCGGCCTCATTCGCAAATCCCCCTCCGCGGTTCCATTCTCAGACACAACAGGAATCAGCCGGGTTGAACAGGCCGGTGAAAAACGCCTTAGGAACTCTGCGTCAGGACAGCTCTATGTTACGCCTAGAGGAACTGTGACGAACATCTTAGAATTGGCCCGGCCGGCGGGGCTCAGTGGTTGAGCATTGACCCAGGAACCAGGAGGTCACGGTTTGATTCCTGGTCAGGGCACAGGCCCAAATTGCCGGCTTGATCCCCACAATGGGATGTGCAGGAGGCAGCCGATCCATGATTCTCTCTCATCATGGATTCTATGCCTCTGGCCCTCCCTCTCCCTTCCTCTCTGAAATCAATAAAAATACATTTTAAAAAAAGATCTAGAACTGCAAGGCTCCAGAGGGTTCCGGGAGCACAGCTGCCAGGATGGGAGGAGTCCTCGCACACCACCGGCCAGGAGAAGTGCACACGGAGGGCCCCAGGGCAGAGGGAGGGAATGTTTACTCTGACGGGCCGCCATTGCTCACCGAACAAATAAAAGGAAAAGGAAGCAAGGGCATCACTGAGCCGGGGAGCTAGCGACGGAGGCGGAGAATCAAAGCTCCCTGCAGAACAGCCCATGACTCAGCACCAACCCGGCCCGGCAGCTGGTCCCCGGCGCCCAGAGGGCGGGAGCCGGGCTCGCCAGTGGTGCGTGCAATCGGCTCACAGATACATGGTCCCCGTGGGGCTAATACCAACCATGGGTTACAGGGTAATAATCACTCAGTTTACTCACCCTCCTATCAGGATCTGTGGCTGGCTGGCTTCATGCGTGACGCCAAACACATCAGGAATCAAATCACCATTGAAGCTGAAAAGGAAACACGGGGCAGCGATGTTATCCAACTCTCTGCCTGGCTTTAGAAGGAGAGACCCGGGCGGTGTGGAGACATCAGGATGCTCACAGCATCTGCCACGTCCGGGAAGCGCCAGCTGAGGGACGGGGTCACCTCCAGGCAAAGGGTTTGGCTGTGGTAACCAGACGCTCAGCCCCCTGCCATGGCCACGAGGAGAGCACGTGACTCAGAGTCCAGCCGCACAGACGGCCAGGCCCGGACAGCCGGGGTGTCTGGGTGACGGCCCAGAGCAGAGCCCACCATGACCCGCGCGGGGTGAGGGCGAGAGGACCAAACCCGTGCTCTGACCCTGGGCTGCCTGCCCCCTCTGCCTGATCTCGCCCATCCCCCAGGAGACGGAGATGCCATGTACGGCTGAACGTGATCCAACCTGTTCGGTCGGATGGACTTGGGAGGATAACCGGCTGGTATCAAAGTCCAAAGTGTCCGCCGAAGGCTGCGATAACAACGAAAACACGCAGCAACGGGAGAAATCCAGCTGCGTGCCGAAGGAGAGGAGTCCACGGGTGTCAGAACTCTGGTGGCCACTGACCCGCTGATATTGACGGTGACTTTCATAAGGATGGAAGGACAGAGTGGCCCAGGCTGCCTGTCCCCCAGTGATCTCCACCGCGTTACCAGCAACCCTGACTCTGTTCATTTTATCCCTGTCCGGGTCTGTCCTGAGGAAATGAGCGCTAACACTGAGGAAGAGCTGTAAAAAAGGACACAAGTTTCTCCTAAATGGAAAAACCCGTGCAAATCACTGGAGGAAACCCTGTACCCTGGATATCCTTCCGTGACGTAGTAATAGTTTTACCCAAAAGCAATTCTCTTAATTCTCTGATTAATGATATGGCTGGAATAACCCTGGATTCGTAACAGACACAATCAAAACGACTGACACAGAAAGAAAACACAAATGTCCTTTTCTTTCAAAAATACTGAATTTCGTTTTCCTCTTTCCTTCATCATGGCCAATAAACACCGTATCACCGAGGCCAGGCTCCTCTCAGCTTTAAAGGGAGAATGAATTTAGTGTCAATACTACTTGATTTCAGAGAAGAAGGAGAGGGAGAGAGAGAGAGAGAAACGTCAATGATGAGAGAGAACCATGGACCGGCTGCTCCTACACGCCCCCCCACTGAGGATCAAGCCCACAACCCAGGCATGTCCCCTGACTGGGAATCGAACTGTGACCTCCTAGTTCATAGGTCGCTGCTCAACTGCTGAGCCACACTGGCCGGGCAGTAGTTTTTTATGTGAAAAATGTTATGTTATGTTTGTAAGTTTAAAATGACTCAAAGGGAAGCAAACGCATACTTACTCCATAATCAGAGGTTCATCTTGGAAAGTCCTATTGAGCATGGTCATGTTGTGAGGGTCTGCGAAGAAAGCACACACACAGGTATAGGCGCTCTGCGTTGCTTTCTATAGCTTCCCGTAGGAAAAGAGAGTCTTTCCGTCATTTTTCAAGATCCGTCTCTAACGAATTCCAACTCTTACCACCACGGAGACACTCAACCAGCAAACTCATTAGTCCAGAGCCAAATATCAACAGGACGATGGAAATTTCTTTGGAGAGCCAATTTTTTTTTTTAAAACTTAAACTTCTTCTAACGCCACTTCTTCAACATAGACTCGCCCAGGCCGTGGTATTTTGTGGAAGAGCCACACTCAGGGGGCCAAAGAGCCGCATATGGCTCTCGAGCCACAGTGTGCCGACCACGGCTCTAAACAGAACTCAAACCGACAGCCGGTTTGTGAAGACAAACCACCAGGCGATTCATGCCACAGGGATGACCGGCCCGACCCTAACTTCCACTTGCGCTCCCCTCGCCCCACCGCACGGGCCTCCTCCTTCAGGTCCGCGCTGCTGGGCGGCCTCTGAAGCAGGAGGGTCCGGTCCTCACCCCCACGTGACAGACAACACCATGGCCCCTCCGGAGCAGAGCTGCCAGCTACGCCAGGAGGAACTGGAGCTCAGATGAGACTGGAGGGGCTGGGAGGGGACATGGCCTCTCAACCCTGCTCCGCCCTCACAGCGCATCCGTGGGCAGCACGTCTCAGCCAGCCCAGCACCGAGCACCGAGGCCCCCCCCCCACTCCGTGCTGTGGCAGGTGTGCGGGGCCTGCAGGTCTCTTGGGGGCTGATCACCGCACTGTGAGTCTCAGGGGGCAGGTGCGGGCACCAGTGGGCGGGGCAGAATCCCAGTGGGCGGGCACAGTGGCGTCTGGGCAGGTGCTGTGCAAATGGTCCCTTTCTTGAAGTCTTTGGGGATTGTTCCAGAGAGTTCAACCTACAGTGTGCTCTTCAGCCATCAATACCCTCTAATAAATCTCCTTAGCTATCCAGACTGAGTTTTGTTCTCTGGAACTGACCTCAGAACAGGTCTAGGTTGAGAATGAAAAATCAGAAATGGACTTTTTTTTTTTTTTTTTTTTTTATAAACAATCACTGACTCTCAAGAACTGCAATATAAAAAAAAAACACCTGACTTCGGAACAAATTTTTGCTACATAAGAATACCCTTCCTCAGCCCCTGGTAAATGGTAAAAACTCCCAGGACAACTCACCTAAGGTCTGGTTTTTCCCCCAGACGATGACAGCGCCTAGCCCACCGTCCACATGATTCTTGGGGAGATACGTCAGCAGCACGTCCATCTGCGAGTCCCCGTCGTAATCCCCCGGCACCACGCCCGTGATCAGGGCGCTGTGGTTCCTGCGGAGACAGGCGCGTGAGCCACCGGCCGGGCTCCGAGAGAAAGCACGGCCCTGTGGATGCGCCGCGCCCGTCCCGCTGCAGAGCCGGCTCCCTGCGTGCTCTGCCCGTATCTCAGCATCCCTGTGTCCTAGGCCCCTTTGGCCTACAGAGGCATTCAGGATGAATGCAGGGTGGTTTTCACAAACAAGACTGTGCCCAGCCGGTGTGGCTCAGTGGTTGAGCATCGAGGCAAGAACCAAGAGGCCACTGATGGATTCCCGGTCAGGGCACAAGCCCAGGGTTTGGGGCTCGATCCATGTGTGGGACATGCAGGAGGAAGCCGGTCCATGATTCTCTCCAATCATGGATTTTTTTTTCTCTCTCTCTCTCCCGCTTCTTTCTTATCTGAAGTCAATAAAAATATATTTTTTAAAAAAAGAGAAAATAAGAACAAAGGTCACTGATCTTTTCTCCAGTGCAAAGGACTCCCTCCCCTCAGCTCCCACCTCCCCTTCCCAAACACGGTGAACCTGACAAGCCTGTGAGCGAGCTGCTCCCAGGACCCTCAGGGTCAGGGTCAGGGGCAGGGGCAGGCCGTCCCAACACACGCGGGAGAGCAGATTAGACAGCAAGGTAATGAGAGGGGATTGCCGGGTCAGACCTGGACCCAGCGACTTCTATTTCCTTTCAAAGTGAATCATTTGCAACCTTTGCTGCAGCCACTATTTCTCCAAACAAATGACCTCCGATGCAGACCTCACCACCATTGGTTCTGTGCCAGCGTCACAGTTGGGTGCCGCGGAATGCAAAGACTACCCAACCAACGACCGCCTATCCCTCACGACAGTGATGACCGTTACGGGGAAACACATCCCTGTGGACTTACTTCAGGGAAACCTTCACTTTGGGTTTGAAATAGGGCGCGTTCTGGTCCGCCAGGAAGACGATTAGATCATTTTCTAAAAGGAGAGAACAGGGTGTCAGAAGAAGGCTCCAGTCCGTGTTCACAGGCCTTTCCCCGGCACCTTCTCAACAAGAAAGCTTTCCTTTGGCCCCAGGTCACCTGCCCTTTGGAGGTCAGCCCCTGAGTCTGACGGAGCGGAGAGCCCTAGGGTCCATCACCAATCCACAGTCCAGGGGGGGGGTGGACATGGGAAACGCAGCCAGACAAGAGCAGGGGAAGGACTCCGCCAGAAGTCGGATCGGTCGCCTTAAATAACGTGCCTCATGACTACACGTCAGCCCTGTCCCCCCAAACCTGACCCTGGGGCCCCTTGTGAAGGCTGCTGAGTCCGTCGGACGCATCACAGGAAGGACACGGGATTCCAGGGCTCTCATAAGAACACGGGTACGTGTTGAGGCAGAACAAGCCAAATCCTCCCAGATCCTCCTCTTGGGGCTCCCACGGCCCCTTCTCCAGGCCGAGGCAACGTTGGAGCTCAGCGAGCAGCCCCTGGCACGGACTTTAGGGACTCCAACCCGAGCCACCTTGAACGTGGCAAGACCAGGCTGTGCCCAGTTTGCAGGGAGTAGCCACAGGTGCGGGAGCCTGCACCCTTCCTGCAACATACGGGGTCCCACAAAGACAGGGGAAGCATCCGGGTCCGCAGGAGGTCCTGGGCCTGGCAGGGGCCCCAAGAAATCGAAATCTGGGCCGGGATCCCATCTGTCATAAGCCCTTCATTCCCGTCTTCCTGGCCTTGACCTTAAACACCTGGTCCTATGGGTTCTTGAGGATGCCACGACCCCGTAAGGACCATGGTCGGCATCGAGATTTACAAAAACTTTGCGTAGCGATGGTGAGAGCAAGGAGCTCCCAAGAACCCCAGGCAGGTTGGCAAAGAGAGCAATGGCATGGAAGACAGGAGCGTGACCCACGCACACAACAGGCCCGAAGGCTCCGGAGGGGGTGAGTTGGCGCGCGGACGGCCCTTTCCCAGGGGGTTTAGCAGCCGCCCATCGGCTGCGGAGAGGGGAGGGCGCTGGAGGGGCCGGTGAATGGGGCGCACAGGGAGGCGGGGAGAAGCCCACTGAGCAGAGATGTCAGGGTGCATCTCCCAGGTGACAGGGGAAGGAGGAGGGAGGGGGAAGCAGGAAGGAATGGGGCCTGGGAGGAGCGCAGGCCCACACTCCTGGGGACCAGGAAGGACTCGGAAGGCAGGGGACCCCAGGGAGGAGGAGGGAGGGCCGGCCTCTGGGGGGAAACTGGGGTGTCTGCAGGGCCGTGGGTCAGACCACAGTGTGGGGGACCCCGCCAGGACCTGGGAGGGTGGGGGGAGATGGAGGGAGGCAAGCTGTCAGGGGTCTGGGGGGAAGGGGAGAGGGTCTGGGCTGGGGGAGAGGGCCCGGGCGACCCAGGGCCCAGCCCGCGGGCAAGGAAGGGGTGAGGGGGCCCCCGGGAGGACACGGGGCGCGGCCGAGGGGCGGCGGGCACTGACTTTCTCGCAGCACGAAGAGGTCCGTCTGCTTGTCGGAGTTGAGGTCCCCGAAGGCCGCCACGGTGCCCCAGGCCTCGGCCCCGAAGAGCTCGGCCGTGACGTTGTGCAGCGCCCCCGCCGGCGCCGGCCCGACCCCCAGCCGCGCGAGCGCCCCGAGCAGCGGCGCCAGCAGCGCCCACAGGCCCGGCAGCCGGCCCGCCGCCGCCATGGCCGCCTCGGCCCCGCCCGCCGCCGGCCGCCGCGCTTGACGGCAGCCGTAAAGCGCCGCCGCCGCCGCCCCGGCCGCAGCCTCCGCTCCGCCGCCCGCCCGGCCCCGCCGCCGCCCCGGCCCGCCGCCCCCGCCCCGCGGCCCGCCCTCCGACGGTCGCGAGGCCGCGGCTCGGGGCGGCACCGGCCCGCGCGCTCACTTCCGGCCGGCGTCCTCGCGACAGTGTCGCGCGCGGGGGGCGGGGCCTGCCGGCGAGTTGACAGGCGGCGGCCGGGGGTGGCGGGCGCGACGGCCTCCCCGGCGCGATGGCGGGGGCGGCGGGGCTGATGGCCGAAGTGAGCCGGACGGTCCTGGAGCAGAGGGCCCGGGCCAAGCGCTCAGGTTTGCGGGCCGGGGCGCCCCCTCCCCCGATCGCCTGGGGCGGGGGGCAGCGGGGTCCGGCGCGAACCCCTGCCCGCCGCGGGCCCCTCAGAAAGCGGCCGGCGGCCCGGCCTTCCGCCCGAGGTCTCTCCCCCCACCCCCCCTTAGAAATGAGGGGGTGCTCTAACGTGACCCCTAGGTGACCCCCAGAAACCAGGCGGCGCCCACGTTCCTGGTTAGGAAAGGCCTGATGAGGGTCCCTCCCCCAAGCCGGTGGCTGCACCCCTCCCCCCCTCACCCCCGACGTGAACGGAACCGCTCGCTGCCTCATCTCACACCTGCTTCCTGCCTTCTCTCTCTCTGCTGGCTGCCTTATTGCACATCCCTCTTTGCACTCCTCCCCGAATCCTGAGCCCCAGCCATGGTTATCTTGGCGGCAAAAATGTTGGGGGACAGGGCCCAGGCCACGAAGAGGGTTCCGGGGAGCACAGTTAGGGCTCCTAAGGAAGCGGGTGCCCTCCCCAGGCGAGGGGCCCCCGGGTGCGCCCACCCCAGGCCGTGCAGGCAGCCCCAGCAGCTCCAGTGTCCTGAGCTGACGCCTTCAAATTGCACAGTCACGACCCTGCAGCCGGGAGCCAGGGCTGAGCGCCCCGAGCGGAAAGTGTGCCTGTAAGCAGGACGGAGAGGGGGTTCCCCGCTCACCCCACAGCCTTCCCTTTGGAAGGGCCCGGGTCGCTACAGGTCGGAGCTGGGAGACGCTAATGTGAGCGTGGCTCATGGGAGAACAGAGGCATCGGTGTTCAGAACGCTTTTGCCTCCGCCAGCATGGTGCTCCGGCGCCGCGTTCTTGCCGTGCGTGACATTCTTCGTTGTCTCCTGTTGGATGGATGCTCTCTGGCCACAGAGAGGAACCGGGTTTATTTCCGCAGGGAGCTGAGCTCTGCCCTCAACATGTTTTCAAAGCATCTCTCTCCCTTTCCTAAGCACGTGTGTGTGTGGGGGGGATGATTTTCTTCTCATCTTTATTTCCTCTGAAATGCATGTCGTAACCGTAAGCTCTGAAGACCTACCTTCTCTTTCTTAACCGAGAGGGAACGTCCCAGTTTTATTTAACCCCATGGAATGCAGCCACGTCCGCCCCGTTTCACGTGCAAAACGGCTCGGTGCATGCTCCAGGCATCGCCTGCTCCCTTGCTTGCACGGCGGAGGTAGGAGAGGTACCCCTCAAAGTTCTTGCTCCCCGTTAGGGTTAGGGTTAGGGGTTAGGGTTGGGCTGGGGGTTGGGAGTTGGGGGTTAGGGTTAGGGTTAGGGGTTAGGGGTTAGGGTTAGGGTTAGGGTTAGGGATTAGGGTTAGGGTTAGGGTAAGGGGTTAGGGTTAGGGTTAGGGGTTAGGGTTAGGGGTTAGGGTTAGGGGTTAGGGGTTAGGGTTAGGGGTTAGGGGTTAGGGTTAGGGGTTAGGGTTAGGGTTAGGGTTAGGGGTTGGGGGTTAGGGTTAGGGTTAGGGGTTAGGGTTAGGGGTTAGGGGTTGGGGGTTAGGGTTAGGGGTTGGGAGTTAGGGGTTAGGGTTAGGGGTTAGGGGTTAGGGTTAGGGGTTAGGGTTTGGGTTAGGGGTTTGGGTTAGGGTTAGGGGTTAGGGTTGGGGTTAGGGGTTAGGGTTAGGGTAAGGGGTTAGGGTTAGGGGTTAGGGTTAGGGTTAGGGGTTGGGGGTTAGGGGTTAGGGTTAGGGGTTAGGGTTAGGGGTTGGGGGTTAGGGTTAGGGGTTGGGGGTTAGGGGTTAGGGTTAGGGGTTAGGGTTTGGGTTAGGGGTTTCGGTTAGGGTTAGGGGTTAGGGTTGGGGTTGGTGTTGGGGTTAGGGGTTAGGGGTTAGGGTTAGGATTGGGGTTTCAGCGTCTTCTGCTGACTCTGAAGGAGCACGAGACTCTGATGCTTCCTGAGTGAACCATCGACGTCCTGTGTCACTAAACACAACTCGCCCGGGGCCTGTTGCTTTTAGAAATTAGTAGGACCCGAGCTTTGTCTGCAGCGTGGGCTACCCCGGCTCTGGTGGCGAGGTCCCCGCAGAGTTCTGAGCATTGTTACATAGCCGCCTGGTCACGTGATGCGCCATCAGTGGACAGTACCTGTTCCTGCCCAACCCACACAGGCCACCCGAGCGCCAGGCGCTTTTTCCAAAAATCATAGAAAGAGCACACAATGGTAACGAACGTTGATTGACGGCCTTCGTCGCGCACAGCATCCTGGGTTAATACCTGCTCACCCTGCTTCCAATGATCCTAACCGTGATTGCTTCTAACCCCCACTAAACAGCTGTGGACATGGCTGTGGTTTAGCCTGTGACGCTTGTGGTCAGAGGCAACCATTTGACATGGCCAGCCCGCCTGACTCGGCCGCCTCGTCTCCCCGAGCCTTCTTAAGGTCTGGTAAGTGTGGAGCGCGCCCCCCCCGGGGGGGGTAGTTTTACTTCCCTTTGTTTCTGAAGTTTGATGTCGCCGTATGATGGCCTTTGGGTGGTGTGCCCTCTGGCGGGCCCACGCCCGCACACCGTGGTTCCAACGGATATATAAGAAGCTTCTTAAATGATTTTTGTCTTCTCGCGTCACGGAAATAAGTTTGCTAGAGTTAGAAGTTTTCAGTCAGCGTCCCAATTACTATTATTATTTAAAAAATTTTTTTTATTGATTTTTTTTTTTTTTTTTTTAGAGAGTAAGAGAGAGGGACAGTGGGCTAGAAACATCGATCAGAGAGAAACTTTGATCAGCTGCCTCCTGCATACATCCTACTGGGGATGTGCCCGCCACCAAGGTACATGCCCTTGACCGGAATCGAACCTGGGACCCTTCAGTCCGCAGGCTGATTCTCTATCCACTGAGCCACACCATTAGGGCCTGGGTCCCAGCATGGGCACGTTCACACGTTCTCAGTCAGGAAGGGGAAGCTCCCTTGGTGATGAGAGGAAGCAGCCGGCCCAAGTCCTGAGACGTGGGCTTCACAGCCACACGGTGCGCTTGGCAGGAGGGCGGGGGGCGAGGTGGGCACTGTGGCTCTGAGACGGTCGTGGTGCTGAGTCCCCTTGCCAGCTGGACGGGGCTGTGGAGCTCCCCCCATGGGTGTTGAACAGGTCAGAGGAGGGTCACGCCTCCAGGAAGGACCCGTCGGAACCCAGGCCTGGGGTGCGGCCAGGGAAGGGGCCGAGGCCCGACGTGAAGGCTGGAGCCCTTGGGCTTTCCGGGAGAAGCCTGCGGCCAGCGTGTGCTCTGCACCTTAGGGACCTTAAGCAGAATGACCACGCCTCGGTGGGGCTCAGGGATTGAGCATCGACCTATGGACCAGGAAATCACGGATCAATTCCTCGTTGGGGCCCAGGCCCAGGTTTCGGGCTTGATCCCCAGAGTGAGGGGTGCAGGAGGCAGCCGGTCCGTGATTCTCTCTCATCATGGGTTTCTCTCTCTCCCTTCCTCTCCGAAATATAATATGTATGAGAAGAACGTCTAACCCTCAGGACCCATCACTAGGTGAATGTGGGACGAGCCAGCCAAAAAGTGACCGTGAACGTTCCGTTTTCTCTGTAACCGTTTATTTTCATTTACGTTTCACATCCTGGTCTGGCACCATGGAGGAGAAAGGTCTTGGGGTGTGTGTGGGAAGGGAAGAAATAAGAAATAGCTCAGGGGAAGATTCATTCCCGGGAGATAAAAGAGCTTCTGCCTTGAGGAAGGAAAACAATTCTTGCCTTCAGTGGCCACCCGCTGAGTGACACGGCATTGCCAATATTCGACGTCTGACTTAGTCTTTGAACTGAGTGAGCAAGAGGACATCCGTCTCTCCGTCTCTCCATCCGTCTGTCTGTCTATCTTCGGGCTTTGTCTTCCTTCTTTCCCACTTTGGCGGGCCGGCAGGAGCTGGGGCATTTGCAGGTCTCGCCGTTACGGGGAAATAGAAATGCTAACTCTGAGACAGGCTTTCCCGCCTCGGCAGTCCTGGAAGTTCCACTCCTCCCAGCGGCTGTGACATTGCACAGCGCACACAGGAGGCTCTCCCAGCGCCGCGCCGTTACACGGAAACAGAACGCGGCGAGCGCAGAACAGAACGAGCCCCCGTCCCCGCCACTGGCCCCTGCATGACTCTCCCTTAGCCTGGGCTCGCGGCGTGGATGCTTCCTGGAGGGGCCTCTCCCCGGGGAGGAGGGAGGACTCCGAAGTCAGTCCCGTGGGAAACGCCCGTCTGTCACAGTAGGGCCACAGGGGCGCAGGTGCAGCCGGTGGCTCCCTCAGAGATGCCGCGTTTCTGTTGGGAACGATCGTTTCCCCACGGCAGCTCCTCGGAGGCGAGTGTCTGTGGCGCCATTGAACGGCCCCGCTGTTCCTGGCCCAGGAAAGCCGGGGTCCTGCTTCTGGAAAACCCCTTCCCAACGCACCCAGATGGTTTAGTGTGTTAATCCTCTCTGTCCCTCTGAACGGCCTGCGGTTCTGTCTGTGTCTGCACTTTCTTGGCTGCAGTGTGTCCTGCATTCCGTGCGGGGCTTGTGTGTGCTCGGACTGCTAATGCGTCCGTCTGATGTGGCTGAGGATGGCTGCTCCGTGCAACCGCTGGAACCCCGAGAGAGAGCTGAAGGTCCAGCTTCCTTCCATCCGTCCCTCCCTCCTTTCCTCCCTCTCTTCCTCTTCCCTCCCTCTCCCTCTCCCTCTCCTTCCCTCGCTCCCTTTCTCCTCTCCCTCCCCTTTCCTTCCTTCCTCTCTCTCTCCCTTTCTTTCTTCTCGGATTAATTTTAAGATTTCCCATCACAGATGACACACAATGTTATATCAGTTCCAGGTTCACAGTGTTGTGATGAGACTGTATCTTTTTGAGACTTGGTTTCCTTGTCCATAAAAATAAAGATAATAATACCCCCCCCCCCCAAGATATTGTTGCAAGGATTAAATAAGATGCTATATATGTAAGACACACTTGATGTTAAGGAGCTGGCCAGTACATTTAAAATATGTTCTTATCTTTCCTAAAAACACCTGCCCTGTCCAGTATTGCTGATGTGTATTCAAGAGCGGGGATTACCCAAACCGACCCCGAGTGCTTCTTTCCTTCCCTCGTTTTGGCGTCTGCCCTCTGAGCAGCCGCTGGAGTGAGAAGAGTGTCATGTGAGATACAGCCAGCTCTGGAGGCGGCGGCGCCGTGCCTGCCTGGCCCTCCCCTGCTGACCGCTTGGCATCAGCTCCCGTCTCCTACAGGGCTGGCGGTTGGGGGGGCCTGGCTGAAGGCCTCTCTGGAAGGGGCGTTTGAGCCGAAGGAGGAAGTGGGGGTCACAGGAGACCTCGGGGTGCGCGCTAGGAGAGGACTTTGGGGTGGAGCGAGCGGCACAGGGGGAGCTCCGGGAGGGTCAGGGGGCAGGGCCGGCCGAGGGGTGCTGCGGTGGGTTACGGGGTGCGCGTGGGAACCTGGGAACCGGGGAGGAGCCTGGAGGAAGGAGGCCCTGCTCAGGCTGCAGGCAGGAGGGGGCTGCCCTGGGTGCCGTCCCAGGCCCTCCCGCTCCCCAGCCCGCTTATTTCACAGGGGCTGTCAGGACTCCCCTCTGCGCGGCTGTGCGTGGTGTTCTGCTGGGCATCGGTGGCGGGGGTTTTCATCATCCCCACGGGCTTTCTCTCCGCTTCGATGGGGGTTTTCCCATCCCAACGGAGGCCCTTTTAAATGCGGCTCGTCTCAGCGAGTTGTCTTAGACCTATAGGTCACCTTCCTATTAAACCTCTTCAAGGCGGCCTGCCGGGAGCAGGGGCGATTCTGGTCAAGGTCTCTAAACAGAGGCGTTCACAAGGAGAGCTGTTTTCTTAGCTTCCATAGTTCGGAGGGTAATTATCTTTACTTTGCTGTGAATTTTTATCTGCTGTTTCTATCAGTTCAGAGATCCTTGTTCACAGGGAAATGCATCGCGAAGCTCAGTTAATTTGTTATACCCACTTAATCCTGATTCTCAATAGGCTT
Source organism: Pipistrellus nathusii (assembly GCA_963693515.1). Classification (NCBI taxonomy): domain Eukaryota; kingdom Metazoa; phylum Chordata; class Mammalia; order Chiroptera; family Vespertilionidae; genus Pipistrellus; species Pipistrellus nathusii. The sequence goes on from OY882872.1 coordinate 1,496,241, forward strand.
GTAGCTTCGATAATTATCATTTGTTCAATAACCGCCAGGATAAAAAAAAAAAATCCTGGCAGGATGGAGGGTGAGTTATAATAATCTAAAGGAATAAAAGCCATCTGAGGATTAGACGGGGTCCTCGGAGTCTCTCCTGTCGCGTCCCACTGAGCTGTGCTGACTCTGGTGCCCAAGACCTGCACTGAGCTGTTTATTCCACCGCTCCAGTCCTTCCTGCGCAGCCCTCCTCTCTGGCACCCGGCTCTCACTGCCTTTTTAAGAAACACACGTTTTTATTGATTTTGAGAAAGGAAGGGAGAGGGAGAGAGAGAGAACCATCGATTGGCTGCCTCCTGCACACACCTGACTGGGGATGGAGCCGGTAACCTGGGCCCGTGCCCTGACTAGGAGTCAAACTGTGACCTCTCAGTGCCTGGGACAGCGCTCAAGGCGAGGCCGCCATCCCACCTTAATGCTGTAACCACAGAGACCCCCTGTCGCCGCTGGCCTCTTCCTGGCCGCCGCCCTGCGCTTTCGGAAGGCTGGGTCATGTGATGACCCCGGTGCCTCTCCATCAGCTAGAGCAGCGGTTCTCAACCTTCCTGATGCCGCGGCCCTTTCACACAGCTCCCATGGTGTGGTGACCCCCAACCATAAAACTATTTTCGCTGCTACTTCATAACTGTGATTTTGCTACTGTTAATGAATCGCGATGTAAATATCTGTGTTTTCCGATGGTCTTAAACCACCCCTGTGAAAGGGGTCGCTACCCACAGGTTGAGAACCGCTAGCAGGGTCACCTAAGATGATTTCTTACCTCCCCCTCACCCCCAACCCTCCCCAGCCTTCCCGCTGCCATTTGACAGTCTGTTCGATGCTTCTCTGACTCTGTTTCTATTCCTGATCATCAGGTTATAATGTTCTTTATTGTCCATAAATGAGTGAGAACACGTGATGTTCATCTTTCTCTGACTGGCTTATTTCACTTAGCATAATGCTCTCCAGGCCCATCCATGCTGCTGCAAATGTTAAGAATTCCTTCTTTTTTACAGAAGCGTAGTATTCCCTAGTGTAGCTGGACCACAGTTTTCTAATCCACTCCTCGGCTGATGGGTACTTTGGCTGTTTCCAAATCTTAGCTATGGTGAATTGTGCTGCTATGAACATAGGGGTGCATATACCCTTTCTGATTGGTGTTTCTGTTTTCTTGGGATATATTCCTAGGAGTGGGATCACTGGTCAAATGGCAGTTCCATTTTTAGTTTTTTGAGGAAATGCCATACTGTTCTCCACAGCGGCTGCACCAGTCTGCATTCCCACCAGCAGTGCACGAGGGTTCCTTTTTCTCCGCATCCTCGCCAGCACTTGTTGTTTGCTGATTTGTTGACAGGTGTGAGGTGTGAGGTGGTACCGCATTGTTGTTTTGATTTGCAGCTCTCTCCGAGCATGTTTTTTTCATATGTCTCTTGGCCTTCCTTCTGTCTTCTTTCGAAAAGTATTGCCCATTTTTTGATTGGGTTGTTTATCTTCCTTTTGTTAAGTTGTGTGAGTTCCTGTAAATGTTGGAGATTATAAATCCTTATCGGTGATAACAGGCAAATGTGCTCTCCCTAGCGGTGGGCTTTCTTGTTTTGTTGATGGTTTCCTTTGCTATGCAGAAGCTTTTTGTTATGATGTAGTCCCATTTGTTTATTTTCTCTTTAGTCTCCATTGCCCAAGAAGCTGTAATCAATGAAGATATTGCTTTGGCATATCAATGAATACCCTATTACCTAAGCTTTAGACCGTCAGAAACACGTAGAGTAAAAGCCACCATCCTGGTGGCAGTCCTTTTTGACCCATTTGGTGTATGTCCCAAACTTTTCAAAGTATGTTGTTTATCTACATGTTCATATGCATTTGTAAAATCACACATGTAATCCTTTTTGCTTAGCTTGCAACACACTGCATCATGCTCTATGCCTTGGTCTCTGACATTACCTTTTCACACTATATTTTTTTGGTCTCTCCTGGTATTACAAACAGATCTACTTCATCCCTTCACTGTTTAAGGTATTTCGTTGAATGGAGGTGTCACCATTTATTCGTCCCCCCACCTCCCCTGCCCCACCTTGGGGGGCATATCTATTCCTTAATGTTTCAGTTCCTGTGCATGGACCAATTGGACAGTAAAGGAAATCATGGTTTGCACTTTGCTTCTTTGCTTTGCAAGGAGAGATTGGTGACCTTGGAGATGCTCAAAGTGCTGAGTCATGCTTAGTGCGTTCTGATCTCTTAGTGAAAACAGGTCTCTGTAGCCAGGAGACGCCTTTCTCAGTGTGTCTGCCTGCGGGAGTCTGCGGGCGGCCCCTGACCACAGATTCTGGGGTGTGGGGGTCGCAGACAGTCCGCACTACCCAGGGCACCCTGAGATCCTGTATACAGATGGGAGTGAGCTGCCCCAGGCGTGGCGGTTTTGAGAGACCGTTACGCAGCCACAAAAGCTGCCTGTTATCGAGGTCTTTGGCAAATGTCACATGTCCACGGCAGGTCTGAGATCTTATGTAACACTGCTACATCTGAGAAAATGTATTCAGGCCCAATGCTGCATTATCACATACTACGGTGCTGATGTTGATTTGGAAATGAAACTGCAGTTCTTTTAAGAGGAAATGGCCCATTTGAATCCCATAATTTGGGATGCTCTCTGCTTAGAATTTAGGATAAATGGATCTTTCTATTCAATATTTTGTAACCTAAAATAAAGGAGGGGCTCATTTGATCTCTTAAAAATGCACGGACTTGACTTCCTACGTTAAAGTCAGTTTAGGAAACTAATTCGCAATGCGTCTGACGCCTCAACGGGAAGGGTATTTTCTCACATAATAGAAGCGTCTCGGGACATTGGGGTGGTTCTGTGGCCCCGAGGGGCTGTCACATGCCTTTGCAAGCGGAAACCAGGCAGATCACAGGTTTGTTCTTGTGCCGGCGTCAGACCGACTCGCGCTCCCGGGCCCTGGTGGACTCGTGACCCTGAGCCGGTGGCTCTGAGCGCGCTCAGCAGCGATCGGAGGCCTTCCCCAGGCCCTGGCTGCGGGCTCCGGTTCTGTCCTGTCATTCAGCCTCAGCGCTGAGCGTGTGCGCTGGCCAGGTGAACGCTTTAGTGGCCAGTTGTCCTGGTCATGGTGACTCCTGCAGCGTGTGAGCCGTGTGCCCTGCCCTCCCGGGCGCCGGCGGTGTGAGCGGCTGGCAGGAGCCGGCCTGGCGGCTGAGCACGGTGTGGCTGCGGCGTGGGCTCAGGGCAGGTTGGCGGGTGTTTCTCAGGCGGCACGGAGACGGTTGGGTGGGTGACCGGCCCTGAGCACGGGAGCTGTTTGAGGTGGTGACGGCTGCGGGGTGAGGGGAGGGATCTCCCCACAGCCAGACCCCCGGGCTCGCTACAGGGGAGCTCTCCTCTCCCCCTGCTCCATCCAAACCCAAGCCGTAATGAGCCACGCGTGCCCCGCGGCGCGGAGTGAGATTGCTGGGAGTTTCCTGGGGCGCGGGGTGGAGGACCGGGTGACGGGCTGCTCTCCCTGCAGGCTCCGTGTACGAACCTCTGAAGAGCATCCACCTCCTGCAGCCCGACCATGAGAGCCTGTGGGAGAAGCTGGACCGTTTCTACAGGATCGGTGAGCGCCGTCGGGGCCCGCGCCTGCTCGCCGCGGGGATGCCCTGGCCGGCACGCCGGATGCCCCCGCGCTGGGAGGTCGGGGGCCGTGCTGGGCCGCTCTGTGCCCGGGCGTGGGGGGCCGGGGCTGCAGAAGGAGCCAGCAGTCACATCCCTCCCTGGAATAACTATAGCGCTGTCACCGGGCTCCCTGGTGCCCCTTCAGCCTTCCGGAACATCCCAGAGGCTTTCCTGGGGCACCTGCCCGGTTTGTGCATGTGCTGGCTGCTCATTCGCTTACGCCTGGCTCCCAGGCAGCCCTGAGCCTGGCGTAACCGTCTCTACCTCATCGAGATACAGACGTGACCTCGGGTCGCTGGTCCTCATGTGGTCCCTGTCCTTGCAGTCAAGGCCACGGTGCTGCTGTACCAGAGTCCCACCACCGGCCTCTTCCCCACCAAGACCTGCGGCGGGGACCAGCACGCCAAGGTGCAGGACAGCCTGTACTGCGCCGCGGCCGCCTGGGCCGTGGCCCTCGCGTACAGGTGAGCGGCGTGCGCTGCGCCCAGGGGAGAGGGCGTTCCCTCAGGACGCCGGGTCAGCTGTACGGGTGTACGCGAGACGGTTCAGTGTTTCACGAGCGTAAATTCTCACCTCTGGGTCGGCCATCGGCATAGGTGGTGGCAGAAGGAGCTGCCACGGGAAGGAACTTGAAGAAGATACAGATGGGGGGAGGGAGGGAGATAAGTCAAGGCCACATGCTGCTGTGCCAGAGCCCTAGTGCCTCCAGCAATACACAGCTGCGTGCAGCCCTGTTAGAAACCAACGGCTTCTCCTCAGACGAGAGCATGAGTCCTAAGATGCATCCGGAATACAGAAGATCCAAAGTAGCTAGAGAACCTTGGAGGAAGTACAGAGAGGGGGGGGTCAGGCTCCCTGATGGCAATACTATAATACAAATCAAAACAAAATAATAGTCAAAATGGTATGGTATTAGCATGAAACATACATATGTATATATTTATATATATGCTAATAAAAGGGTAATATGCTGATTAGACCAGGAGACTGGACATCTTCCTATCGTCCGACTTCCTTCCAGACAAAGCCACGGTGGTGAGGACTGAGACAGAGGCAGTTTGGGGCGATCAGGGCTGCAGGGGAGCAGTTAGGCGGTGATCAAGACAGTAGGCAGGCAAGTGGTTATGGGCCAGTGGTTCCGGGTTGCAAAAGGGATGTCCGACTGCCATGGGATCGGGCCTAAACTGGCAGTCAGACATCCCCTAGGGGTCCTGGATTGGAGAGGGTGCAGGCTGGGCTGAGGGACCCTCCCCCCTCCATGCACTAATTTCATGCACTGGGCCTATAATATATATATATATATATATATATATATATATATACACACACACACACACACACACACACACACACATATATATATATATATTTATGGAGAGAGAAAGAGAGAGAGAGAGAGAGAGAGAGAGTGTGTTCAGAAATCAAGTGGCCATTGCCTGACCTAAAGGGAGTGATATTAAAAACCGCCTCCACCCTGAAATGGTGAGCTTTAAAAATATCTTCTGGTAGATTTTTCCGACACAGAAACATCACTTAAAATTTGAGCCGAGTCCGTGTGGAAAACACTGTCTGCTATTTTTAAAGCAATTGCCTTCTGTCCTTAAGAGAAGGAGAAATCTGCATACATTTCATCATGGGATTTTCACTTATTTTTCTGGCAGCATCTCCGAGTCCGCCGGGAAAACGGAGCTTCACCGTGAGGGAGTTAGTGGGATGCTGCCAGAACGCGGGATTAGCCAGATAGCTAAATAGGCAATTATCGAAAGCTCTGATCCCTCCCCAAATCCCAGTTTCCACCCTCCTCCCCGAGCTATCTCTCCCGCCAGGCGCATCGACGACGACAAGGGGCGGACCCACGAGCTGGAGCACTCGGCCGTGAAGTGCATGCGAGGGATCCTGTACTGCTACATGCGCCAGGCCGATAAGGTGAGGTGCGGGCCGGGCCTCCGCACCCAGGAGGGGTGAACCCACAGCTGCCCCTCCTGGTGGGGGCAGGGGGCACTCTCGGAGGGCCAAGCACAGCCCCTGCCCGCCCAGCCACGGCCCCCAGTTCCGCCATCGAGGCGACCCTCGTGACGGGCGGGTGGGAGTTGCTGTTCAGGCTCCCGCCTTTCGTGTTTGGCATCTGGTGTCTGCTTGCTGAGGCGTTTCTCAGGAGCCTCACAGTGCCCATCTTCTCCCCGGAAACCCTCATGAAAATTCCCTTTGGGCCTGGCCAGGTGGCTCTGTGGTTGAGCATTGACCTATGAACCAGGAGGTCACGGTTCAATTCCTAGTCAGGGCACACGCCCAGGTTTCGGGCTCTAGGGGGTGTGCAGGAGGCAGCCGATCCATGATTCTCTCATCATTGATGTTTCTCTCTCTCTCTCTCTCTCTCTCTCTCTCTCTCTCTCTCTCTCTCTCCTTCTCCCTTCCTCTCTGAAATCAATAAGAATATATTTAAAAAAGGAAACAGCAGACTGTGCAGGGTCACTGTGGAAATTAAAGGAATAACACACATACAATAAGGCTGTGTAAATGGCCAAGCACCACACACATGTAATGAGGTGTTTCCCTCCCTGCCTGTACGCATGTATCCCGGGCCCTAGTATAATAAGTGTCTGTGAGCGTGTCATGTGTCCCCAAGGCCACCCCAGGCGGATGGCTCACTGCAGAGATGCACACCGTGATTATACGGGCAATCCTGCGTGTGCTACATTTTGTATGTTCTTATCACGCGAGAGTTGTATTGCTTTAACTGATGCTTGATGTGGTAGAAAATGGGGTGGTGCATAGCGTACCCCATGGTTACCACTTCTGAGGGCCTGTCGTCTGCGTGTTCAGCGTCCCCCGCCCGGAGGCAGGTCTCCTTGGGAGCAGATGGGGCTCAGCCAGCATTGCGGACCAGAGGGAGGTGCTGTCACGGCAGGGCTTTTCCTGTGGCTTGTTGTCCGCTCTTAATGTCCCTTCCTGAGGCTTCACCCTCCCCGCCCGGCTCCTCAGGCCGGTGTCCGGCGAGGGCAGCTCGGGTGTGACTCCCAGGCCCCTGAGCCCTTCGGTCATTGAAACCCGTGCGCTGTAAGCGTGCGATGGCGTTGGGACTGGGTGTCTGCACACCCCGCACAGGGGCTTACAGCTTTTAGGCATTTTCCTGCTGTGAGCCTTCTTGTCTCACACCTGTCAGAGCTTAGTTACAACGACGTACGTTTTCAGAAAAGCCAAATAAAGTAGAAACAGAGAAAACATTCATCTAGATTTTTAAAAATCTTTTTTACCTGAGGATATTTCCCCATTGATTTTTATTTATTTATTTTAAAAATATATTTTATTGATATTTTACAGACAGGAAGGGAGAAGGATAGAGAGTTAGAAACATGGACCAGCTGCCTCCTGCACACCCCCTACTGGGGATGTGCCCGCAATCAAGGTACATGCCCTTGACCGGAATCGAACCTGGGACCCTTCAGTCTACAGGGCGACAGTCTATCCACTGAGCCACGCCGGTTTCTGCTCCATTGACTTTTAGAGAGGATGGAAGAGAAGGAAGAGAGAGAGAGAGAGAGGACATCGATTTGAGAGACATTGATTGGTTGCCTCCCACATGCACCCTGATCTCGGCCCGAGGTACGTGCCCTTGACTGGGAATCAGATTTGCTATGCTTCGGTCTGCGGGCCGACACTAACCACTGAGCGAGACCAGCTCAGGCTCTAGATTTTTTTTTTTTTAATATAGATTTTATTGATTTTGTACAGAGAGGAAGGGGGAGAGATAGAGAATTAGAAACATCAATGAGAGAGAGTCATCAATCAGCTGCCTCCTGCACACCCCCTATTGGGGATGTGCCCGCAACCAAGGTACATGCCCTTGACCAGAATCGAACCCGGGTCCCTTCAGTCCCCAAGCCGACACTCTATCCACTGAGCCAAACTGGTCTCAGCAGGCTCTAGATTTTCTCAGTCTAGCAAATGTCGTGTCAATCATCCCTTCCTTTTACTTGCCGGATGTCAGACCCCACGAAGCACGGGCTGATGTCTCCTTGATTTTGCCTGCTTTCAGGAGTGCTTTCGTCAGTAATTCACGTCCAGTTCACCCCATTCCATTCCGACGCTTATAGAGTGTGGGCCCTGCTTTTTCTCTGAAATGTTAAATCACTCGTCCTTTAGCGGCTCTCGGACTGAGAGCGCAGGCCCGGAATGTTCCGTTTGAGCATCGTGAGTCGGTTAGCCGTTGCCTCCCCCCGTCCCCCTCCCCGAATGTGATGATTGAACGTAAACCTCCCGCCGGGGCCCTGCGTCTCGGAGACAAATGACAGGCGCCGCCCGGCAGCTGCCTCAGCCACTTTATTAGGCAGATCAGACCAGCTCCTTCGGCAGATCCGTATCCAGGAGGCAGGATGGGTTTTGTTTCACTGTCACCAGGGTTTAATCTTTGCTCCCAGAGCAATGTTTGAGATGATAATCGCGGTGTGTGGAAGGGGTGACCACACGGTGTCTGCCTGTGTGGCCACCAGCAGTTAGGGTCTGAATAATGTTTTTAAAAAAAACGTGTTTATATTGATTTCAGAGAGGAAGAGGCAGGGAGAGAGAGAGAAACATCAGTGATGAGAGAGCATCATGGACCCGCTGCCTCCTGCACGCCCCCCCCACTGGGGATGGAGCCCACAGCCCGGCATGTGCCCTGACCGGGAATCGAACTGTGACCTCCTGGTTCCTAGGTCGACGCTCAACCTCTGATCTTCACTGGCCCGGCTCTCTCGCGTCTTTTCAGTTGCTTTTCCACTGGGTCACGTGCCATCCGTTCATCCTCCGCGCATGTCCCAGGGTGCTTCTGGGGACCCGCCCCGCAGCTGGCATTCAGTTGGCACCAGTCAGTGTTTGCCAAGTTGACTTGAATAGGAGGAGACGAGGGGAAGGGTTTTGTTGTGCTCGGAGCGGGCCTGCGGGAGCATTCAGTGTTTCCTTGGTGTTCTGAGCCGTGAGCGTGGATGTCAATGAGCAAGGGAAGGCGTGGCCTGTTCCCTGGAGCTGTCGCCTGAGAGAGGGGGGCGGGTGGGAGGGAAGGAGCCAGGCGGACAGGAGCCCGGGCTGCGTTCGCGCCCTCGGAGAAGGAAGCAGCATTTCCGTTCGGGCGCTCGCTGAATTGGCCCACGGCCCCCAGCGCGCTGTCACTGTAAGTGTCACGTAAGTGCTTCCACAATTGTCAGTGGGACACGAAGTGATGGCCCTGACCGCAGGGGAAGCCGCTACTGGACTCTGATGAGACGCAGGGCCTTCAGAAGCCGGTGGTAGGACATTGGCGAGCTCCCTGCTACCTCGCTGCTGGGTTTATAAGTCCCACCAGGTGTCCACGGCCGGGAACGCCGGTCAGGCAGCAGCCACGGTTCTGCCTGTTGTGTTTCTTCAGAAAAAGTCACGTCTCTCTCTGCCTTGTCCCGCCCTCTGCCTACAAGCGGGAGCTTTCCTCAGCCGAACCTGTCACGAGAGATGGCTCAGGGTCTGTGAGGAGCCGCAGCTCGGCCCGGACGTGCACGGCCAGCGCTGTGTGCACGTCGCGTGTCGTTTCAGGTCCAGCAGTTCAAGCAGGACCCGCGCCCGGCCACCTGCCTGCACTCCGTGTTCGACGTGCGCACCGGGGACGAGGTCCTGTCCTACGGGGAGTACGGGCACCTGCAGGTGAGCACACGCCTGCCCCGGCGGCCCGCCCTGCCGCACGGAGGGCTGTGGTCCACGGTGACCTCGGGTGTTCACAGGTGAAGGGCAGCAGCCGTGACGAGGGGGGGCCGGGAGCCGCCGGGGCCGAGTGAGTCATGGTGGCTGAATGTCGAGTCTGGCCGACTCCTTGGCCCACAGGCAAGAGGGCGGCTGCAAAGGCTGTGATGTCAGGATCATCCAAAGGAGGAGCACACGGGTTTTCAAAAGCTGTTTTTATATGTCTTCCCCGATCTCAGAGAGGAGGGGAGAGAGGGAGAGGCAGGAACATCCATGATGAGGGAGATTCATTGATTGGCCGCCTCCTGCCCTCCCACTGCCCCCTGGGGGTTGTTGAGCAGGCAACCCGGGCATGTGCCCCGACCAGAGAATGGAACCGTGACCTGCTGGTTCAGAGGTCGACGCTCAACCCCTGAGCCACGTCAGCCGGGCACATCTTACAGCTTTTTCGTGGCTAAAGCTTGTACTTGTCATCGAACTTGAGTTTCGACGCTTAGGAACCAGGGAGTAAGACTGTCGGCAGGGCCGTCACGGCGGATCAGAAGCTCCTGTTCCACAGCAGCTCGTTTTTAATGTGTCGGCTTCCCACAGAGCAAGAGTGTTCCCCCAATGACCCTGCGGAGGCTCCGGAGCCTGTGCGTTTGTCTTCGTAACGTATTAGCTCTGGGCTGGGCTGAGGACCCCTGCAGGGTTTTATGCTCTGCCTGCCCAGCTCCCGCTGCTCCCAGCTGGACTCCTGATGCCTGCCCCAGGACACAGATCCATACCCGTCATCCTTAGCGCTTCCTTCTTGCCTCTCCTCCCACCCTCCGGCTGCAGGGCAGAGTGCGGATTGCCCATTATCTGATGCTAAAATAAGATCATCTCCTTATAGTTCCTCTCTTCCCAACCATCAGAAAAGTCTCGCTCTCGGGTGACTCCTCCAAACGCGGTGCGGTGTCCTCATTTCTGTGCAGCGCCAACTCCTGTACTTATCTGTGACCACAAGTCCATGGGACGCAGCTATATGCCCGTGTTATTTCTCAGCCTTCTCCTAGGCCAGCGGTCTGCAAACTCATCAGTCCACAGAGCCCAGTATCAACAGCACAACAATGGACATTTCTTCGGAGAGCCACGTTTTTTAACCTTAAACTTCTCCTAACGCCACTTCTTCAAAATAGACTCGCCCAGGCCGTGGTGTTTTGTGGAAGAGCCACACTCAAGGGGCCAAAGAGCCGCATGTGGCTCGTGAGCCGCAGTTTGCCCACCACGGTCCTAGGGCTGTCACATAATTGGTTCTAGGCACCTCTTGCTTTGACAGGAGTTTCCTACTTAAAGTAGGGTTTTCAGACGTTCCCAGCTCGTGTATGTTTGTATCCCAGAGCTGAAGCCCCGTGCTGGGCACAGAGTAGGTGTTCAGTAAGTGCTGGTCACCAGCCACTTGGCGGGCCCTTTACAATGTGCCACTCACTGACCTTTCTCACAGAGCACCCCAAAGGTCAGAGCGGAGGGCTCCTGGAGGGGTCCCCTCAGTGGCTGACCGTGGGAATGACACCTCTCTGAAGCCGATCCTGCCGGCCAGTGTCGGTGCTGGGATAGGTATTTGGGGCCTGGCTGTGGGATGAGCCCTTTGCTCCATGAGCTCTGAGACAGGCCCCGGAGAAGCCCCGCCCATCGAAATTCCTAAGCCCAGGGCCCTGCTCCTTTCTGTGCGGCCACCTGCACCCGGCTGAGGCCCTGCTGTCTCGCCTGTCTGCAGTCAGCTGGTAAACCCAAAGAAGGAAACGCGTTTGCTTACAGACCGTTTGTTCGCACGTAGCTTTCATTATTTATTATTTATTTAGACATTATTCTGCATATTTTATTTTTTAAAAATTTCTTTATCGATTAAGGTACGCACATAGCTTTTAAAGGCTCTGCTAGAGCGTCCAGCGACATGAACAGGTGCTGCCGATGCTGCCGTGAGCTCCGTGTTCTCTGTCCGTGGTGGCCGTGTCCCCATTGCACCGGACGCGCATGCGTTCGAGAGGGTCGACGTGACAAAGTTACTTTTGGGGCAGAACTATTCCAGTGCAAGTTTTTATATATAATAGTTTTAGCCCTCGGTTTGAGTCTGAAAACACTGCTCTAGATACACCTGCCCCGAGGCCCCCCTGTGGCCGCTGCCCCGAGGCCCCCCTGCGGCTGCCGCCCCGGCCCGGTGTGACCCCGCAGCGGACCTGAGGGTGCTGGAGTTTGCCCTCAGGGGCCAGATCCACAGCTCCTTCTGGTCACGGCAGGAAGGACTCTGCTTAGAGCCGCACGAGAGCAGAGGATGGGCCCCGTGGCTTTGACCTTTAACTGGGTAACGCATCTCTGTTGTCTATCGTAACGCGCACGGTGCTGTGTGTTCCAGATCAACGCCGTGTCCCTCTACCTGCTCTACCTGGTGGAGATGATTTCCTCGGGGCTGCAGATCATCTACAACACTGACGAGGTACTCGCCCTCCAGCTCCTTTTGAAACGTGTTTATTGACTCAGAGAGGAAGGGAGAGGGAGGGAGCGAAACATCAGTGATGAGGGAATCACGATCGGCTGCCTCCTGCACGCTCCCCACGGGGGATTGAGCCCACAAGCTGGGCCTGTGCCCCGACCGGGAATCGAACCATGACCTCCTGGTTCCTAGGTCGACGCTCAGCTACTGAGCCACACCAGTCAGGCTCCTCATATTCTTAAGCGCTGAATTTCATCTCCAAGGACCTCTCTTATCTTACTTCTTAAAACTTGATTTTTGTTTAATAAAAAATGGATTATTCTTCATTTCATATCATCAGAGATTGGATTTGGGATATTAGATATAAAAGTGTCAGTGCACAGCACTTTGAAAATGAATAATCATATAGCAAGTTATAAAATTGTTCTCCTATGAAGGCTCTGTTTAAGGCGATCTGAAATTGAAGCTTTCAGGATATTTTAGTAACAAAAGAAAGTAAAGTAGCATTTGCAGGTTTTCTCTGTTATTATTTGTGGGTTGTTTTTTTTTTTTGCTTCATTCCTTTTTGGGACCCGTCCCTTTAAGAGTAGAGAGATGCTTTTGTCATATTGTATTATTTCCATCTGCACGGCCTCTCAGCAGGGTTTCTGATGTTTTTCAAAGAGAGATAGCACGCTCTTATTCTTCTCGGGCATTGGGACGGAATTCCCGCCCTGACTGCCCAGAGTTGGGGAGCGTTTCTTTCACGGGCGGCAATGCCGGATGCACACGGACACGCCCGCGACACGCTTTCAGCTGGGCCCAGCCAGGCACGGCTCTTATTGAGACGGCACACACAGAGGGAGCACAGACTTTCTAAAAAAAATATATATATATTGTATTGATTTTGTACAGAGAGGAAGGGAGAGAGATAGTTAGAAACATCGATGAGAGAGCGTCATCGATCAGCTGCCTCTTGCACACCCCCTACTGGGGATGTGCCCGCCACCAAGGTACATGCCCTTGACCGGAATCGAACCCAGGACCCTTCAGTCCCCAAGCCAACGCTCTATCCACTGAGCCACACCGGTCTCGGTGGGAGCACAGACTCTTATTCTTGAGGTGCTAGAATATTAACATCTCATGTGGGCGTTTGTGATCCCAAACGTTATCCTCTGTGAAACGGTGCTTTTTGTTTGTCTTCGTTCCCGAGATGCCCTCACACCCTCCCCGAGGAGTGTGGCGGGGCTGACGGGCGTCAGCTCTTTCTCTGGGTGGAGCAGTGTTGGCTCCCGCTGGAGGCTGAGGTCCGTGCTCACGGTGATCGGTCGTGTCCCGGAGGGCTGCGTCCCCACGAGCGTCACCGTTCCTGCCGGCGCCTGAGCACCTGCTGCTGCGCGTGTGCTCACGTTCCCTTTCCTTCCCTCCAGGTCTCTTTTATCCAGAACCTGGTGTTCTGTGTAGAGAGAGTTTATCGGGTGCCTGACTTCGGGGTCTGGGAGAGAGGCAGCAAGTACAACAACGGCAGCACGGAGCTGCATTCCAGGTAACTGGCTGCTTGCTGGGCGGTTCTCATTCATTTTACCGTGAGAGTCTGAATATGAATCACAATCCGAGTGTCGGACTGGCGCTGTGCCTGCTATGCTAATGTCCACCTGCTCTCCCCTGTACGTGATGCCAATGAAATTCACTTCAAATCAGAGCTGCAGAGCGGCTCCCCGCCCGGCAGCTGCGGGAGGAGCGGCTCGCAGGCCCCCCGGGAGCTGGCTGGCCCGGCTGCCCTCCTCCCCGCAGGGCGGTGACGCTCTCTGAAAGTCAGGTCCACGGCACCGCCGAACCCCAGCGCGCACGCTGTGTGGTGCGTCCCTCTGCCCACAGGGCCAGCTTCACCCTAACCGGCAGGTCAGACCTCTCGCATCCAGAGGAGCGGTCGGTCGGCCGGTCGGTCGGTCGGTCGCTGTTTTCTGGAAGAGGTGCGAGCGCCCGGAGCGGGGCTGTGGGTCTGAGGCAGCCACAGTGGCTGCCGACTGCGGTTAATGGTGGATGAATCCCCCCGCTCCGTGGGGTGAGGGAGGTAACCTTAGTGCCTCCTGTGCCTCTCAGACACTAAACGTATGCCCAGGAGGCCAGCTTTTAGCGAGGCTCAGGGCAGGTGGCGGCTCCCCTTCCCGTCCACGCAGCGTGCGTTTCCCATCCCGTCACCTCCCTGTGGTGCGGAGCACCTTACTGGAGAGGTGTCACGTTCATGGCCTCTCCGGGGAGGAAGGAGGGGGAGGAGGAGGAGGGAAGAGGGGGGAAGGAGAGAAGGGGAAAGGGAAGGGAGAGAAGGTGGGGAGGGAGGGGGAAGGGAAGGAAGAGGAGGTGTGGGAGGGAGGACTGGCACTGCTGCCAGCTCCCCGCCGGGCTGCTGCTCCGGCCGCTTTGTTCTCTGCCTGGGAGACGGGTGAGCGAGGACAGATCATTAATTTTGCTCAGTATTCATGGCGCGCGCAGTTGCTCTCAGAAGAAAGTTGCAGTAAGTGAAATAGGCTGGATGTGAAGTCTAAATGCTTTAAGGTTGCTATTTATAAGATGACAGTGTCCTATTTTTAATGGAATCGGCGTCTCCCCGTTTCTGAGCACCATTGTACGCGGCGGAGGAGCGCACATGGTTTCACAGAGAGAAGCCTGTCGGGGCGGACGAGGGGCCGGCCGGTCAGCCGTGCTGGGGACACGGACGTGCCGAGTGGGGGCTTGGCGGTGCGGAGGCCACGCCCTCTGGTCCATGTATGATGCGAGAGAGCTCTTCCGGGCTCGGGTGACGTCAGGCAGCTCTTCTGTGTTGTTCTGGACTGACGGTGCTCAGCTGGTGGTGATGGTGCCCGGCTGGTGGTGACGGTGCCCAGCTGGTGGTGACCGGTGCCCAGCCTGGTGGTGACGGTGCCCAGCTGGTGGTGACCGGTGCCCAGTCTGGTGGTGACTGGTGCCCAGCCTGGTGGTGACGGTGCCCAGCTGGTGGTGACGGTGCCCAGCTGGTGGTGACCGCACCGCTCCTCCCAGCAGCCTCCTCTGAGCTCACCTTCCCTCCTGGGCCAGTGACCGTCAGTGCAGCCCGAGCTCAGGCTGCCCCCACCCGTCCTCTGGCCCCTTGTCCACGTCAAGGGGAACTTAGGAACATCCCCTTCCCCAGAGGTCACTGGCGACCAGAGAGGAAGATTAAAACAGCGGCACGCCATTCTGAAGTCCCTCAGCCTTCCTCTCCTCCCGGAAATCGTTATAAGTGTTCATGAGGACACTGGCTGTGAATGTTCATCAGACGATGGCTCTCGTTTTGTAGCCGACGTGGCAGAGTTATGAAGTGTTCCTTTCCCTTCCAGCTCGGTGGGCTTAGCCAAAGCAGCTCTGGAAGCAATTAATGGATTCAACCTCTTCGGCAATCAGGTAAACACACACAGCAGCAGCCCGCGCCGATTGTGTTTTCAATTACCTGCTTAATTAATTCGGCCACTCATTAGCCACGTCACTCCTCAGTATCACAGAGCGTCTGAAATTTATGTCGCACGGCCCAACAGGCTGCCCTGCCTGCAGCAGCTAAATCTTAGTTTCCTAACTAAAGAACATTGCTTAATTTTAAAAACCTTTTAGTGCAGGATTCTCATTGCCTTCTTAAAAACTATATATTTTTATTGATTTTAGAGAGAGAGGGAAGGAGAGGGAGAGATAGAAACCCTGATGTGAGAGAGACATCGGTGGGCATGCTCACAGGGTCACTAGTCAGTTCCTGCGTCTAGCAGCCACGGATCAAGCTGCTGGCGGAAAGGGTGGGACCTGAGACCGCGTCCTTCTGAGACCACAGGAAGGAGGCTCATTCTACTTAGCGACGTTTGTAGAGATTTCTAACACGGACGAAAGGGGGCTTCCGGCTGATATTGCAACGAACCCCAAGCTATGGAAGCGCTAGGTCGGTACAGGCAGTGGAGGGGGTTAGACGGAGGTGCCAAATGCGGAGGTTTCTGTCGTGGCAATGACCATGCTACGGGCCCCACGCGGTGAGTGTAAGGAAGGTCCTGTGGTACCCAGCGACCTCCCCCTCCCTGAGGGCACCTCTTCCCTCCCCCCACTTCCCCTGGGGGTGGCCGGTGTGACGGGAAGGATGAAGAGCGAGGCGACAGGAAGGGACTGGGCAAGGGGCGCAGCACGCATCCTGGGCGCTCATGTGGCAGCCCGTCACCCACTGCCCGCACGTCCTCTCTCGTGGGCGAAAGCATTCCCTCCCTCTCCTGCCTTCCCGGGAGAGGCGCCATGCCCACCCCGCCGAGGCCCCTCCCCTCTGAAGGCGCTGAGGGGGACTGCTCATGTGATGCAGAGCGTTCAAAGAAGGCACAGCCTCCCTCCCTTTGAACAGTGTGTCTGAGCCTCTGAGCAGGTGATAATTGCCTCCACAGGCACTTGCTCCCCAGTGATGTTTTTAAAAAGTCGCTTCTGGATGCGAATCGCTGCCTGTGGCCGTGGGGGATTGTTACCCTCCTGTAAACCTGGGCCATGTGCCGAAAGCATGGCCGGTTTTATTTATTTATTTTTTAAAGATTTTCCAATTGATTTTGAGAGAGCAAGGGAGAGGGCGAGAGAGGAAACATCGATGTGAGAATGAAACATGGATTGACTGCCTCCTGCACGCCCCCTACTGGGGCGGGAGCCCACAACCCTGGCATGTGCCCTGATGCCTAGGAATCGAACCGGCAACCTTTTGCTGCTCAGAACGAGGCCCAGCCATCAGGCACAGCGGGCGGGCAAGCTGGTCTGCGTTTAAGAAAGGCTGACCATTAGGGAGTTAATTGCCATAGCATGCAAGTCTGCCTTGAGTTGAAATTTAAAGGCACAATGTAAATAGGCTATTTATGAGTAAGGAAGTGAAACGGTGGATCTGGCTATTCTGGCTGTTGTTTGGCCTATTTGTCCAGGTCTCTCCCTCTGCCAGCCACTAGGAAGGATGTGCAGGGGAACGGTCTGTCCTCTCACCACAAGTCAGCCCGGGGCGAGGCCAGGCAGCGGCATGTTTGCTGTCCTCTTAAACCTGACAGTCCAGGTGCCCAGCTTTGTACGTGTCCCTGCTCCTCTCTCGTTCCAGGGCTGCTCGTGGTCGGTCATCTTCGTGGATCTCGATGCTCATAACCGCAACCGGCAGACCCTGTGCTCCCTGCTGCCCCGGGAGTCGCGATCTCACGTGAGCACCTTTCCCGTGGATTCGGCGTCCCTGGTGACGTCACCTCGGTTAACTGTCCTTTGCCAGAGGTGACCTTCGCAGAGTATGCTGGGAGTTTCCTTGTGGCTCTGTTTTTAGAAAACGCCCCAAGTGCGATTAATTATTTAAAAACAACTATGGTATAGAAGTAACTCAAGATTTTGATAAAAGAAAAGAAAAACCCACACGTGCAAATGTCGTCATCTCATTCCTGCACCCCCACACTTTCACCGCAGGTGACACTCCTGTTTGTGGGTGTCCGCATGGTTCATGTATGTACACGATATTTTCACTTTACAAAACTGGAAAATATCCCCAGTAATGCCCGTAACGCAGTCCTATGAACGGACAAGCTTCCATATTTAAAAAAAAAAGTTGTTTCCCCAGCATACATTTTAATGGCTGCTAACATACTCTCCTATTGGTTGGACATCTAGATGGTTTTGTTTTTCCTGATTATAAAAGATGGTTATGACAAGCTAAGTTGTAAGGACCAATTAACGGTGTTAAGTTTTCACACTCTGCCTTAAGTATTAATAAGATCTTCACGCCGAGCTCAGTGCTGAGCCCTGAGAAGACTTCCTCACGGATAGGATCTGTCTCCTCGGGGGCCCACGGCCCAGGCCACGTAGCCGTCCAGTCCCCGGGGCGCCGCCGTCTCATTGGTGCCGGGTCCCTGTCAATTCCCGGGTCTCGGGGGGCTGTGGGTCACGTCGCCCCCTCCTCTCGCTGCCCAGAACACAGATGCCGCCCTGCTCCCCTGCATCAGCTACCCTGCCTTCGCGCTGGATGACGAAGCTCTGTTCAGCCAGACCCTCGACAAGGTGGTCCGGAAGCTGAAGGGGAAATACGGCTTCAAGCGTTTCCTGCGAGACGGGTACCGGACAGCCCTGGAGGACCCCCACCGGCGCTACTACAAGCCGGCCGAGATTAAGGTGCCCGGGGATTCCCCTCCGGAGCCAACGGGCCGGGAGTGCCGCCGGGCTTGAATCGGGCGCGGCACTTACCAGTGGGCTAGACAGTGAGCCTCCTCGTATGCCACATGCGCTGCTGTGCTGAGGAGGAAGTTAACCCCTGGGGTGCCGCTCGCATAGGCCCTCGTCCCTCGCTGGAGAGACCTGCCAGGCCTCCTGTGAGCCCCCTTCTCCAAGCCCTCCCCTGGCCCTGGCAGACCCGGGGGTTTCTTTTCTGTTCCGGACGCTCATGGGCGGACATCTGGGCCCCGAGGGAGCGGCTGCCTGTGCTCTCAGCCTGGTCCCGCTGGTGCCGGGCATGGGTGTGCTCAGTCCCCGTGAACAGTCATGGAGCAGGGAATGAGTCAGAGAGTTTAAACAACAACAGCGACACTGCTCAGTGTTCCTTCTCCACGAATGCTCACGCCAGCCCCCTTGGTTACACCATCAGTCCCTCCTTTGTACATCCCATTGTAACCGTGACTGATGCATTGCCCGGCACTGTGCTTGTCCCAGCTAATTGTTCATGAAATCGTCAGTGTTTTACTTTCTGTTCCAGCTGTTTGATGGCATTGAGTGTGAATTCCCCCTGTTCTTCCTGTACATGATCATCGACGGTGAGTGCGGCTCCCTGCGGCCGCCGCGGGCGGGCGGGCGGGCGGGCGGTTAGGGAGGGGTCAGTGGGAGATGCCACCGCTTCCGGCCGCTCCCCCGGCGCCTCTGGCACTCGCCTCGGCACGCTATGCTCTCCTGGTTCCCGGTGGAGGATTAAATCGCTGAGAGAATTAGAACCGCACTGTGAATTACTTTATTGTTTTTTAAAATATATTTTATTGATTTCAGAGAGGAAGGGAGAGCGAGAGAGATAGAAACATAAATGATCCCCACACTGGGGACCAAGCCCGCAAGCCGGGCATGTGTGTGTCCTGACCGGGAATCGAACCACGACCTCCTGGTTCATAGGTCGATGCTCAACCACTGAGCCACACTGGCCAGGCTGAATTATTTTTAAAATGATACAGCTCTATTTTCATATTTATGAAGAAGGAAGTTTCATGTGTAGAAACCATGAATGCCGTAATCTGCGACACCGAATATCTATTCATACTGAGAATCGAGAAATTTCAATTAATAGTCAGTTTTCAATTCTAAATACTAACATGACCTTCTAAAATTGGCTTCCTGGAAAAATGTCACACACATTTTCATTGCCGGTTTTTAAGTTTTACGTTTATCGTTCACCGGATAATTACCCACGCAGTCCTGGGGCGAGGGCTCCCAGCGGGGCCGTGTGCTCGCAGAGGGGCTGCTGAGGGCGTGCTGTCTTCCAGGCGTGTTCCGCGGCCACGCCGCGCAGGTGAAGGAGT
Organism: Pipistrellus nathusii; assembly: GCA_963693515.1. Lineage (NCBI taxonomy): Eukaryota > Metazoa > Chordata > Mammalia > Chiroptera > Vespertilionidae > Pipistrellus > Pipistrellus nathusii. The sequence goes on from OY882872.1 coordinate 1,515,592, forward strand.
ACCAGGACCTGCTGGCGCCCGTGCTGCACCGGACGGCGGAAGGTAGGCCCCGGGCCGGCCCCCGGGCTCCTTCCCCTGCAGTGACTCCTCTTCGACAGAGCGGCCGTCAACCCGGGAGACGCGAGGGGCCGGGGATGGATTAGGAGGAACAGCCTATTCATTTGTCCTCACAAATGCCTCTCCCGCACGGAGCTGGTCTGGTGCGGCCAGGACGGGCATTTAGGGGGTCGTGGCTGCAGCCGCTGCAGGACGCCGGCCGGGCGGACGGCTGGTCCTCCTCTGCCACCTCTGCAGCTCCTCTGTGCCGGCCTGGCAGGAAGGACTGGTTTTTAATCCTCACCGGAGGGTGTTTTCCCACTGGTGTTTAGAGGGAGTGAAGTGGGGAGAGAAGCATGGGTGTGAGAGATACATTGATTGGTTGCCTCCATACCCCTCTTACCGGGCTGGGGACGGAACCTGAAACCGAGGTACCTGGCCCCTCAGTGTGGGGCGGCGCTCTCACCACCCAGCCCCCAGCCAGGGCGGAAGTGACCGATGGGCATCAGGGCCCGGGAGCCGGGTGTTGAGGGGAGTCCTCCTGCAGAGGCCCGGGAGCCGCGGCGCTGTCATGGCCAGGTGGCTCTGGCTCCCCCTGGGGGCCGCCCCTGGCGCCTTCCTGGCGTTCTGCCTGGTGTCTGCTCAGGTGCCCCCTCCGAGGGCTGACTTCACATCTTGGAAATGATGGCAGGCCCGTGCTCTGAGCAGCGTGCTGGCTCCTGTTGGGGGCGGCAGGGCCAGGAGAGATCGGACTGAGTCTTCAGTGTGACTCACTCTCCCAGGATTTCAGAGGAGGAGTTCTGGCCGGGCAGCAGGGCCAGGGGGACTAGGGGAGCATAGGGGGCTCAGGGGGCTCAGCGGCAAGTGCTGACCCAGGAGTCAGCACATCACAGACTTTGGGGGGTCAGACACCCGCCAGGCCTGCCCGGCGCAGGAGGACGGGGTTAGGGAAACCTGTGCGATTCTGTCAGGAGACGGGGTTTCCCACGGGCTGACATGCAAAGACGCAGAATGTGTGGCACCACAGCCCCATCTTCCCACGGCCACGTGTAGTTTCCCCGGAGCAGGGAGCAGGAGGGTGGTGCTCTCTCCAGAGGTGCGGGTCGGAGAGCTGGGCCGAGTGGGAAATGGGATTTCTCTGCTCCCGGCCAGGGCCCCGGGTTATGACCCTCCCCTACCATTTCCCACAAGTGAGCTACCCTGACCGACCAACCGACCCTCCGACACGCTTCCCCACAGCCCGTTTCCTCCAACCGGTTTCCTGGAGCCCCTCGGACCCACTACCTCCCGCACACTCTCGTCTCTGCTTCCTCAGCCCCGCGGCTCCTGGCGGGCAGCTGGGGGCGGGGAGGCTGAGGTGCTGTGTCTCGCCCAGGCCACCCCGTGGTCCCCAAGTACTACTACGTGCCGGCCGACTTCGTGGAGCTGGAGAAGCGGAGCCCCGGCAGCCAGAAGCGGTTTCCCAGCAACTGCGGCCGGGACGGGAAGCTGTTCCTGTGGGGCCAGGCCCTGTACATCATCGCCAAGCTGCTGAGTGAGTGGGCCGCGGGCGGGGCCCGGTTCAAGCCCGTACCCGTGCGTGGCTTTGCGGCCGTTTTCCCCGGATGTCCGGGTGTCGGTGCGGGGAGGGGGTCCGGGGAGTCTCTGCGCGCACAGGCGTCTGGATGTGGCGTGCGGCAGAGGTGAGCGCCCGCGGGGATGTGCGAGAGCAGCAAGCCTGGCCGCAGGTGCAGCCGAGAGAGAGAGAGAGAGAGAGAGAGAGAGAGAGAGAGAGAGAGAGAGAGAGACACACCCGCCGGGACACAGCACTCTCAGAGGCCTCGGCTGCCTGTCGTATTCGTGCCCATGCTAGTGGACTAGCACTTACGCCTGCCAAGGGTACAGCGTCTTAATCCATCTGTGGTCCTTCGCAGCTGACAGAATAAGATGGAGCTGCGTTTCCGTGCCAGCGGTGAACACTAATGATGTAACATGCTGATGGTCCTGGGAGTTTCCACATCCCAACGATCAGACAAACGAGCCGGGGAAACATTTGCTGCTATTTAGAATATCAGAGCCCTAATCACCCCTGCCTCACGAGCTAAACTGCTACTTAAATGGAAACGACAGGTCGCTATTTGCCGTAACGAACCTGTATTGGTTCCACTTAAATCTTGCAAAAATATGCAAAAGCACGCGAGAGAATGTTCTGGCTTGCGCTCCCTGGTCTGGGCAGGACACTACCACCCAGTAGGTCTGATGTATCTGTGGACGGCCTCCTCCTGCGTCTGCCCCGCTCAGCGTGCGGGGAAAGTCGTTGTTCTTAAAGGGCGAGGCTCCCGTGGTTCAGGGCCCAGCCCCGGAGAGAGCCTGCTGTGCGAGGCTGAGCGCCGCCCTCCCCAGCGTGGGCGCCAGTTGGTTGGCCAGGCAGGGCTTCCGTTTCGTGGCCTGCGAAGGAGGAGGGTGCTGTGAGGAGGAACGACTGGCTGCGTGGCCGCCGCTGCTCCTCCCTCCCCTCGCTCCTCTGTTATCAGCATCACCCTCGCTGTTAGAGACCTCTCCGGTGTGCCTAGAAACCCGTGGCGATCTGGGCAAAGGGCAGCGTTGCCACGTGCCCAGCTTGGAGATCCCGTGAGAAACGCTCCCCCAGCTGCCCGCGTCTCTGTGGCAGACTCTCCCGCCCTGAGTTCCAGACCCGGCCGCTGCAGAAGCGGCACTCACACGGCCAGGGAAAAGGGAGGACGTCCTATAAAAGTAGGCATTCTACAGGGCGCGTCTACACAGGGAGCCAGCAGGCCGTTGATTCTATGTGACTGCACAGACCTGAGGGTCAGGGGAGGATGAGAAGCTGAGCACAGGGCACGCTCGCTTTAGAGGCGGGGCTGGCCTGACCCCCGCGGCTCAGTGGCTGAGCATCGACCTCTGACCTCTGACCCAGGTGGTCCGATTCCTGGTCAGGCGTATGTCTGGGTTGCAGGCTCAAGCCCCAATAGGGGGCGTGCAGGAGGCAGCCGAGCAATGATTCTCTCTCATCATGGATGTTTCTGTCTCTCCCTCTCCTTAGTCCCAGAAATCAATGAGAATATATTAAAAAAAGAAATAGGGTCTTTATTTATGTTATTCAATTAACTTTCTCTTGTCTGAGCAAAACACAAGATAACTATGGCTAAGATAACTGGCCGTTTGGAAATTGGGTTGTTTGTCTTTTTATTGCCGAGTTGTAAGAGTTCTTTATGGATCCAAGGTGCAAGTCCCTACAAGGTATATGGCTTGCAAATATTTTCTCCTGTTTTTGCGGGCTGTCAGTTTGACTTTCTTGATGGTATCCTTTGAGAAACAAAGATTATAATGCGGCCAAATCCAGTTTACCTCGTTTTTTCTTCTGTTACTTGATGTTTTTTTTGTTTTGTTTTTAAAAAAAATATATATTTTATTGATTTTTGTCCAGAGAGGAAGGGAGAGAGATAGAGAGTTAGAAACATCAATGAGAGAGAGTCATCGACCAGCTGCCTCTTGCACACCCCCTACTGGGGATACGCCCGCAACCAAGGTACATGCCCTTGACCGGAATCGAACCTGGGGCCCTTCAGTCCCCAAGCCGACGCTCTATCCACTGAGCCACACCGGTCCCGGCTGTTACTTGGCGTTTGGTGACGTCGTTTTATCTAACTTGAAGTCAGGAAGGCCTCCGGTCGGAGTGTTCTGTGAGCGCCCGTCAGGCTTTGCTGGGGTGGGGCTGTGCAGTGCACCTTGGGTAATGCCTCCCTTCTTCCCCAGCGGATGAGCTGATCAGCCCCACGGACCTCGATCCCATCCAGCGCTTCGTCCCGGTCCAGAGCCAGCGGAACGTGAGCATGAGGTTTTCCAACCAGGTAAGGGCCCCGTTCCCTGGCTCGGCTCCTGCGCCGACACTGGCAGCTTAACTGGCGGAGAAAGGTTACTCCACACGCGGTGTTCATACCTCCGTCCGAGGCAAGGCTTCTCCCTCTTCTCGGCAGTTAGCATTTGCCTGTTCGTATGTCAGCTACACTTTGATTTGATTGATTGATTTACTTTATTTTTTAAATCCTCACCCTCGGGTATGCTCAGAGAGAGGAAGGGAAGAAGGGAGGGAGGGTGAGGGGGAGAGAGGGAGAGAGAAACATCGATGTGAGAGAGACACATCGACCTGTTGCCTTCTGTACATGCCTTGACCGGGAATTGAACCAGCAGCCTTTTGGTGCACAGGCCATCGGTCAGCTCACTGGGCCACACGGGCCAGGGACTGGACTTTAATTTTAAAAATGACTTTGGGTCCAGGGCTGCCTGTGAAGGCGGCAGCGTGAGCCAGAGGTGTCAGCGAGATGTCTTTGGTAAACGTCCACCTCGCGGGGTTACGTCGAAGGTTTGAGAAGATGCAGGGTGACTGGGGGGATGAGACCCATGACCCTTTGGTCCTTTGGGCCACTCTGTAACCACTGAGCCAGACTGCCTGGCAGTGCTGCTCCTTTAAGTTTAAAAAAACATGCATGTGTGCACCCCCCCCCCCCCCCACACACACTCTCACACACACACACACACACACACACACACACTCGGGGCCTGGTCTGCGCCTGGGCCAGGGCTGCCCCCTCCCCCCAGCTGCCACATGGTCCCTGGGTGGTTTGTGAACCTGGCCCTGCGGTCACGGCCCCCAGGACCTGGTCACGGTCCCCCGGAGCGATGGCGCGGCCAGTGCCGGAGCCGGGCTGCGGGGTGACGGACTCGGTGGCGGAGAGCGGGCTCCCTGGGTGAGTTTGCCGCCAGCACAGGGGCAGCCTCTCCTCAGCCCATCCCTCGGCAGCGCCCCCAACACGGACTCCCCGGCGCCCCCTGTGCTCTGGCTTCAGAGCTGCTCACGGTGTTCAAGGCCCTGCAGGAACGTTGCCCGAGGCTCCGCTCTGTTTGGGCCTCCTCATTCTGACGCCCTCGGCAGTTCAGAGGCTCCCTCCGCTCCGTGGGGCCCGCGGCAGCGCGCAGGGCCGGCCGGGCAGGCAGCGGGCCGTCCTCTCTGCGCCGGCCGCCCGCGGCGGCCCCTCCTCAGCCCCCTCTCTGCGCAGGGCCCCCTGGAGAACGACCTGGTGGTCCACGTGGCGCTCATCGCGGAGAGCCAGCGGTAGGGGCGCGGGGGCGCGGGGGGCGCCGTGGGGGGGGGGGGCGGGCGGGGCCGGCTGCTTTCCCTCCCGGCAGTGAGGCGGGGGCATGGGCCCCTCGGCAGGGTTCGAGGACGTCGTTCTTGCCCCTTTAAGGGCAGAACCACGTCCTCTTCAGGGTGAGTGATGCGAGTGTTAGCCACGGCGACCAGCCCAGCGCTGCCCCGACCCCGTGCCTGCCCCCCGCCCGCCCCCGCTGGCCCGTCCCCAGAGCGCCCATCGGATGTTCTGCGAGGACCCCGGGCCCCGGGTCCCAGGGCAGACGGCGCACTGCGCACTGACAGACCCAGCTGCTCCGAGCCGGGCCCCCTCGCCCTGGGTTTCCGCGTGCCCCTGCCGTCCCCAAGCCCACCCCTGCCTGTCCTCAGCCTCCAGGTTTTCCTCAACACGTACGGGATCCAGACGCAGACGCCCCAGCAGGTGGAGCCCATTCAGATCTGGGCGCAGCAGGAGCTGGTGAAGGTGGGCGCTGGCTCGGCACCGTCGCCCCGGGAGCCCCCTTTTCCTGACCCGCAGGCCTCGTCCCAGCCCTCGCGCCCCCGCAGTCCCAGCAGCACGGAGAGCAGAGGGCGCCGGGCACACAGATGGCATCTGAGGACCGCCCGTGCCGGCGTCCGCGCCGAGGCGTGGGGGGCGGGCCCCTGTGCTCCCGGAGGCTGCCTGCTGCTGGCGGCTCCGGGCCCCGGGCCGAACCTGCCCCTGGACCGGGCACCAGCGTTGCCCAAGGGGCTGTGAGAGTCCGCGGGCCGTTTAGCTGCAGCGTTTGGCTTAAACTTTAAAGTAAAATTTAAGTCAGAAGAAGCAGGAAGACACGCCCACTTGGGCGGGCGGTGCTGGGCGGGGAGGGCCCGGCGGCCGGGCCGGGGGAGCCGATGGCCGTGCGGCTCTCACACCGCGGCCCAGAGTCCAGGGGCCGCCGGGGCCGGCGTGTGTGCCGAGTCCACGGAGCAAGGTCTCCGCCGCCGCCGCTTCCCGGAGAGAATGAGGAGCGGGGGCGGGCGGGGGCGGAGGAGGAGCACGCTGCCCGCCCGCTCGCTCACACCTGTGTCTTCCAGGCCTACTTCCACCTGGGCGTCAACGACAAGCTGGGGCTCTCGGGCCGGCCGGACCGGCCCATCGGCTGCCTCGGCACGTCCAAGGTGCGGCTCCGCAGGGCGGGCACTGCGTTTCTCACTCTGCGTCCACATGCGCGTTTCGCTTCTCTGCTTCTACTTTAAATTGCATTTCCAGTGATGTCAGAGAGGACGGGAGAGAGAGAGAGAGAGAAGCATCCATGACGAGAGAGAATCACGGACCGGCTGCCTCCTGCACGCCCCTCCCTGGGGATGGGGCCCACAACCCGGGCCTGTGCCCTGACCGGGAACGGAACCCTGACCTCCTGGTTCCTGGGTCGACGCTCAGCCCCCGAGCCAGGCCGGCCGGGCCTGAGTCATGACGTTAGCAGCCATCTCCCGAGTGGGTCTGTGGGACATCACAGGAGTCTTCGGGAGGGAGCGCCCGCTCGTTACTTCTGAGCGCAGACAGAGGCTCTCCGTCGTGGGGGAGGGTCGGTCACGTGCTCATTCACACACGGAGCCAGTCCCGGGGCGTCCGGACGCCTTCACGTTGCGTGTTTTGTCCGAGTCTGTCACGTGCCTGCTGAGAACCGGCCATCGGCGGTGGTTTCTGCAGGGCTGCGGTGGCCTTGGCCGCGGGGCGGCTCTGATTTCTCTGAGCGTCTCCTGCAGATTTACCGCATCCTGGGCAAGACAGTGGTGTGCTACCCCATCATCTTCGACCTGAGCGACTTCTACCTGTCCCAGGATGTGCTGCTGCTCATCGACGACATTAAGGTAGCGGAGCGTCCCACGGGCACGGCTGTCCCCGCTCATTCCGCGGTCACACCTCCTCCCTCCCGCGTCCCCTGCGGGCCATCGGGGCCTCTGGGGCCAGGCTGGCCCCGCCATTTCCCAGCCCCACGGCCCCGAGGGGGATGGGCGCGCAGACACCGAATGGAGGGGACCCTCCCCATTGTGGGTGCAGTCCCGGCTCCCCGCCTCCCGTCCCGCACGCTCACCCGAGCGGGCTGCGCATGAGCCCGCCTGCTCTCTGGGCCCCCTGGGCCGGTGCTCACCAGGCCTCGCCCCAGAGCCAGCACCCAGTCCGTGTGCGGGTTCTCTCCCAGCGCAAAGCACGCAGGCGGGGTGGCTCCCGGGAGCTTGTGCGTGTGCCCTCCGTGTGCGGGAAGGTGCTGGCCTCCGCCCTGGCTGCCACTCACCCCGGGTTGGACGGGGTGACCTGGGAATGGAAGGCTTTGCCAACGGCTCCCTGCTGGCCTGGGTGCCACCCCGCCCGCCCTGTCTCCCAGAACGCGCTGCAGTTCATCAGGCAGTACTGGAAGATGCACGGGCGGCCCCTCTTCCTAGTGCTCGTCCGGGAAGACAACATCAGGTGGGTGGGCGCCGGGGCCCCAGGCTGGCAGGGCGCGGGCACGCGAGAAGGGCCTCGGCCGGAGACGGCCGTCCCTCACTCTGCCGTTCACGCGCGTCCGCTTCTCTGCTTCTGCTCCAGGGGCAGCCGCTTCAGCCCCGTCCTGGACATGCTGGCGGCCTTCAGGAAGGGCGAGGTGGGCGGCGTGAAGGTGCACGTGGACCGCCTGCAGGTGCGCGGCGCGGCGCGGTGTCCCCCCCCCCCCCCCCCCCCCCGCACCAGGGGCATCTCCTTCCACCCGGCTGGGCTCGCACCTCTCTCAGTCCCCACACTCAGTCCCACGGGAGCCAGCGGCGCTTCTCCACGGCGTGCTGTGGAGGGCGCTGGTCTCAGCGCTGTATTCCCGCAGCCCCGTGCCCGCTGGTGCCCTGTCCCCCGGACCCTCCCCTCCCCCTGACCCTCCCCCTCCCCCTCCTTCTGACCCTCCCCTTCCCCTGACCCTCCCCCTGACCCTCCCCCTCCCCTTCCCCAACCCTCCCTCTGACCATCCTTCTTCCTCTTCCCCTCCCTCTGACCCTCCCCCTTCCCCTGACCCTCCCTCTGGCCATCCTCCTTCCTCTTCCCCTCCTTCTGATCCTCCCCCTTTCCCTGACCCTCCCCCTGACCCTCCCCCTCCCCCTTCCCCAACCCTCCCTCTGACCATCCTCCTTCCTCTTCCCCTCCCTCTGACCCTCCCCCTTCCCCTGACCCTCCCTCTGGCCATCCTCCTTCCTCTTCCCCTCCTTCTGACCCTCCCCCTGACCCTCCCCCTCCCCCTTCCCCTGACCCTCCCTCTGACCCTCCCCTCCCCCTGACCCTCCCCCTCCCCCTTCCCCTGACCCTCCCTCTGACCATCCTCCTTCCTCTTCCCCTCCCTCTGACCCTCCCCCTTCCCCTGACCCTCCCCCTCCCCCTCCCCGCCGCTGCTTGCCTGTGAGCTCGTTACACATCTCCTTTATGGGATGTTAGTACAGAAGGGGCCACGCTTAGAACTAGAAAACACTAAATCAGAATTAATTTTCTTACGTTCTCATGTCAGTTCTCGGCTTGGAGGACAAATGAATTCTTGACTCTTTCCTCCTGCCCACGTGACAACCGGTTTTCTCTCCTCTCGGATTCCAACAGCACTAGCCGCCCCATCCTCCCCAGCCCCACACTGTGGCCCAGGCCCCCCTCCCCCACCCCGGATCCTCAGAGCCCTCTCCTCGCTCCTATTGGCCACAGACGGCTCCCCGCTCCTGCTGTCCCCTCAGGGCGCGGCCCCCCCCGCAGGCCTCCGCGCCGGCCCTCCCCGGGGAGCCGGGCCCTCTGCTCTGCGCTGTCCACCAGCCCTGCACAGGCGCTCTGCCCAGACAGTCTGAGCATTGCGTTTTCTTTGATTTCGAATTATTTTTTTCACATTTTAACGGGCGAGTTTTATCTCTGCTTGACAATGGCCGCAGCTCTGAGAGCGGAGGGAGGCACAGGTGTCCTGTCGCTGTCCTTGTTCACTCTGACTTGGGACCCTAGCTCAGCGTCTGGGCGGTTCTGGGGTGTGTGTGTGTGTGTGTGTGTGTGTGTGGCATGTGCAGACCTGTCTGATTAGAACGCCCTCGTAGGAAACGGCGTCAGGGCTGCCTTCATGGTGGGGAAGCCATGGAAGGCTGCCCTGGGGACGGAGGCAGGGGCATGGGTCACAGAGCTGGGCACCATGAGCTCACCGCCCGGCCTTCCCCGCTCCAGACGCTGATCTCCGGAGCGGTGGTGGAGCAGCTGGATTTCCTGCGCATCAGCGACACCGAGGAGTGAGTCGGGGTCGGGGGTGCGCCCACGGCGCCTCGCCGGGGAGGGTCGTCCGGAACGTTCTCTGTCGGTTTCCAGGCCTCCGGAGTTTAAGAGTTTCGAGGAACTGGAGCTCCCCAAGCACTCCAAGGTCAAACGGCAGAGCAGCGCCTCCCAGGCCACGGAGCTGGAACTGCAGCCCGACGTCAGCCTGGCCGAGTGGCGGGCCAGGCCCACCCAGGACATCCTGCAGAAGCTGGAGGTGAGGCGGGCCTGCCCGGGCCCGGAGGGCGGCCCGCCGCCCCGAGGTGACCCAGGGATCTGTGTTCCCAGGACTGCAGCGGCCTGGCCAGCCAGGTCATCCTGCTGGGCATCCTGCTCAAGAGGGAGGGCCCCACCTTCATCACCAAGGAAGGTAGGGCGCGTCGGAGGCCGTCCCGGCAGCGGGCCGCGCTGCTGGAGCTTCTGCAGCACGCGTGGCCGGTGCCCACCAGGCTCACCAGTTATGTCCTCCAACTATTAAACGTTTAAGTGGGCAGTGTCCACGCATGCCACCTGGCCCGGCGGTGGGAGGTGGGAGCCCCTGGCGGCTCAGGGACGCGGGGTTTCTCTGATTGCAGGCGTTGGAGCCGGGGCTCTGCGTGACTCTTACCCCCGTTGCTCCCGGACACTGTCTGTTTCCAGTTTTATTTTCTGTCTGTTTTTGAGAACAGCACTGAATTATTGTAGCTGTAAGCACTAGCGGCCCCGCGGCCCGCAGCAGCCACGTGGGTGGGACCGGGCGGGAGAGGGCTGAGCTCTAACGATGGACAGAAGCACGCTACTTCTGTGGGGCCCACCCCTCTGCCGTGACCCTGAACCCACGTCTGTGCGCTGAGTCACAGCTCTCAGGAGCCTCTGAGGTCTCCATTGTGGTCTGCTTTCGGGCATTTCCCAATGAGCACAAAGCAGGATGCATCTCACGTGGGTGTGGGCTGGCTGCTCAGCGTTTTGGCTCAGCTGGGCATGTGGCTTTGGTTGGGATGGAAATGAGTCAGAATTTTAAACATCGGTGTAATTAATAAGATTTTGGTGAACCACACACACTCGCTTATTCACATCAGGCGATTCGTTTTTGCATGATTGTAGCTAAGAGCTAACCTTCTTGGGTATTGTACATGCAAACTGAATGCTTTTAATTTTCTTAACTAATTAAAGGCAGAAGAACTTTAGGCGAATTTCAAACAGAATCCCTCATTTCTAATTAGTATTGGAACTATAAGTATAAGCAGAATCCCCAGTATATTGGGGACATTTGCTGACATTTACACTTTAAAACAATAGGATTTCATAAAAGCAAGGATTTCATTAGGAAACTGTAGTGCAGACTACTTATGTAAACAGTTTATCATGAAAATGCTGAGGGAATACGTTTTTAAGCCATTTTTGTAAACTTGGAAGTCATACTCATCCTTCACTTAGATACTTAGATGGTTTAAACCTGTAGAACCTCATGATGCAGTGGAAATCACAAGCACTTAGAGAACCTGAGTGTGATCGTACCCAATTAGCACAGAGCTAGCGAGGTAAGTTCAGGGTGAAATGGTGACTCTGCTCTTTACCCCAGTGGTCGGCAAACTCATTAGTCCTCAGAGCCACATATCAATAGAGCCAAATGTCAACAGGACAACGATTGACATTTCTTTGGAGAGCCACATTTTTTAAACTTAAACTTCTTCGAACGCCACTTCTTCAACATAGACTCGCCCAGGCCGTGGTGTTTTGTGGGAGAGCCACACTCAAGAAGCCAAAGAGCCACATGTGGCTCGCAAGCCGTGGTTTGGCTGCGCTCTGTGTTTTATTTTCTGCAGTGAATTAAAATAACATTTTCACGTGTTACAAACTTAGAGACTGCATATTAATTAAGAAGAAACGGAGAAGCACAGTGCTCACTGAGAGTATCTGCTCAGACCAGCTAGCAGTAAGGGAGGACCATGTGTGTGTTGGGCTGCACATCGCATGTGTCAGGCTGTGCAGACACCGCGGGGGTGGCCGTACCAATTCTCGTGGAACCAAACAAAACGGGAACCCGAGTGCCTCTGAAGGGGAGAATAATCGCATTGAATGAAAACCGCTTCTCAACAAAGGCTCTCTTCTCTCCCCGGTGTCCAGGCACCGTGTCCGATCACATCGAGAGAGTCTACAGGAAGGCCGGCAGCAAGAAGCTCTGGTTCGTACGCGTGTCCTCATCCCTGTGTGTGTCTGTGGTGTGTTGTCATGGTCAGGGGCCTGAGGAGGATGAGCTGGTCTCAGAGATACTGTCCCCTCATTCCCACTTCCCAAGGCCGCGGACAGCGCATGGCTGCCCACACTCCACGGCCCCCTGGCTCTCCCGGGAGAGGCACAGTGCCCGGGACAGAGACTGCACGGGGGGCAGCCTGGGGGATTGGCCACCGGGTGGTGTGTGCTGGCCTCCCCCCTCCCGGGGCCCAGCAGTGCGTCCGGCTCTGCTCTGTCCGGAGCCCCACCCGCCCGCTGCCGGGAGGCCGGGGCGGGGAGCAGGCAGACCTCCCACCACTCGGGCGGGCGGGAGGGTCCCAGGGCAGCCGCAGCTTCGCGAGGAGTGACTAATGTGCTCGGCGGCGGTAGGCTCTTCCCAGGGGTTGAAACAGAAGCGAGGTAAGTCGAAATAAAACAGTTTAAATCCACAGCAGGGCCGTTTGCCTAAACGCATGGCTCTCTGCAGCTCAAAGCAATTCTAACAGCAGTACTGGCGGAATCTAACATTTTGAAAGTTAAGAATATACATATATATATATATATATATATATATATATATATTTACGAGACCCATTATTTTCTAATTTTGGGGGGAAAAAGTCTCAAGATGTGTAAGAGACTCCCCTCACCTGAGTGAGCCTTGGGTTTGCAATCCCTGAAGTCAGATTTCGATAAAGCAGTCTCTTGGCAGCCGTCCAGCTCCGTGATGCTAACACACACGCCATTCCAGTGGGAAGCAATAGCGTGGTGACCTGCGGACGGACCCTTTCTCACTGTAGGCCCTCAGCACGTGCGGCGTGAGCTCACAGATGCTGCCTCACAGCCAGGGGACCTGGGGGGCCCGTGACGCTCCTTGGGCTAAGCAGCCGGGTCCTCACTGCCTTTCAGGTCAGTGTCACACCTGCCTTTTAGGTCAGTGTGACACCGGCGTCTCGGACCGCTGGCCAGCAGCCGGTGCTGGCCGCCACGTTGAGAAGAACCAGCTCCCGCCAGTTGTATTCACTCTGTTTTCCTTTCTTGCTCCGCTCTGGCACGCCCAGGCTGGCGGTCCGCTCCGGGGCCGCGTTTACCCGCAAGTTTTCCTCCTCCATAGCCCCGCACATCACCACCCTGCTGGTCCACGGGAAGCAGGTAACGCGCACCCGTGCGGCCGCGGCTGCCCGCAGTGTGGCTTCCCTGCATCCGGGGCCGAGCCGCCCTGCTGGCCGAGTGTGCGGTGACGGCTTCTCTAAACGGCGCACTAACTTACCCGTCACTGACGTCCTCTCGCTGGTCCGCCCGCACTGAGGTTAAGGAAGGGGCCTGCTTTTCATAGGAGGCTTTTTCATCAATGTCTGAACTTCAAGGAAAGCGTTTTAAACCTACATTTTACTTTTTGTCATCTAAAAGTTCCACATGAATCTTTCACTTTTGAGGGAGAAAAAAAAAAATCTCATGCCTTGCATGTGCTGTGCTTTAAAAGCAATCTGTTCTCCGAAGGCTGAGACTTTTGCAGAAAAGTAAAAATAGCAGTGTGAATTCTTTCCTCCCACATTCCGGCTTCAGCTAAGAAAAGTGCTGGTATTTCCTTGTAACACTTCCTAAACCCGGGACTCGGCGAGCCCGTCAGCCAGGCGTCCGGTTCCAGGCCCCGAGGGACACACGGTGACTGGTTGGTGCAGGAGCAGGTGGCGGGCAGTGTTAGGCACCAGCCTTTCCACAGTCAGGGCTCCCACCCAGCCCCTCCGGCCCCGCCCTCCTCCAGCCCTCCCCCTCAGAGGCCCGTCAGGCTCCCTCCCCGGTGAAGCTGGTAACGGCCGATGACGCTGTGGCCCAGGCGGGGATGGGGACCTCCCTGCCCTGCAGGGTCAGTTCTGCATCTGGGACAGGCCCGGCCGGGCCCGGTGTTGGGCTCGATGTCCCCACGGCCACGGCTGAGGCCCTGTTGTGCGTATGTCTGCGTCCCCCCCGGGGGCCCAGCACTGTCACAGCCGTGACCGTCTGGCTGCTCTCTTCTCCCCAGGTCGGTGGTGCGCCACGCAGCGAGCCTTTTAAGTAAAGTAGTGGACAGCCTGGCCCCGTCCATTACTAATGTGTTAGTGCAGGGCAAGCAGGTAAGTGTCCGCCGCAGACTCCCCCGGGGGACCCTGGCTCTGAAATCTGGCGCCCTCGGGCCCTAGGCCTCCGTAGCCGCGTTGTTAGAATCCCGGTGCGACCCCTTCCCCGCACCGGGCCTCAGAGAGGCGGTCACTCCCCTCTGCTCTGCACCGCGTTGACGCGAGGGCTCGGAAGACGCGGGCACAGGACAGGGACCTGCTGGAGGCAGGTCATGGCGCAGGCCAGACAGGCGGGCAAAGACAGCTGCACCGGCAGGCCTCTCCCTCCCCTCTTGGGAGGGTCTCTCCCCTCGGGGTACACCGACTCCCAGACCCTGTCCCTCTGGGCGCCCCCTCCCTCCGCCAGCTCTATTTGGATCTGCTCTGGACTGCAGTTCACTGACCATGGCGCTCACCGCGGCTCGCATGGCTGGGCGCTGTCCCTGCGCCGCGGCTGCGTGGAGCTGGGGGGCGCCTGGGAGTGGGGGGCTGCTCAGCTCCGGGCTGTGCGCTTGCGCTCTGGCTGCCTGGCGGGGTGAAGGCCTGTTTGCTTCTTTCTCTTCTGGGGGAACACGGTGCTTTGTGGCCGTTTCCGGGAAGTCAGCCTGGGCCCTTGTGAGCGTTACAGTCAAGAGGGGCTTTAAGTCTCAGTAAAATTCCTGCGCTTTCTTGTCCTCTCTGTGGGCCACCCCACGGACGACCCTCTGAGGTGAGAGAGCAGTCAGGTTTTAGAACTCAGGGGGTGACCTCCCCTCACCCTTCCCAGGGAGCGGGAAGAGGCGGGAGGGTCACCCTCCCGTGCTGTGTGCGCGGACTGCGGAAAGACGCCCCTCTGCGCGCTGGGTTCCCGGGGACCTGCCGGTGAACTGCCTTCAGAGCAATCCCTTCCCAATGGTTATTTACGTCCCTCCCCTGCCCTCAGCCGCTCGCCTCTCCCGCGGGCTGGGCCCCACCTGCCCCCGCCCGGGCCTCAGGCGCAGGCAGCTGGGAGTGGCCGCTCAGTCCGTCTCCTCTAGGTCACGCTGGGCGCCTTCGGGCACGAGGAGGAGGTGATCTCCAACCCGCTGTCCCCGCGAGTGATCCAGGACATGATCTACAAGTGCAACACGCACGACGAGCGGGGGGCGGTCATCCAGCAGGAGCTGGTCATCCACGTGGGCTGGGCCATCGCCAACAGCCCCGAGCTGTTCAGCGGCATGCTCAAGATCCGCGTGGGGTGAGTGGCGCCCGCCGTGGCCCCGCGGCCTCCCACCCCCCCCAGGTCCGGCCCGCGCGGTTCCTCCAGCATGGCCTCCATCGGGCCCGGCAGCACTGAGCCCGCTGTGGACGGTGCTGGTCAGATAAGGATCTGACTTGCTGTCGGCATTGATTCGTGCTCGGCCTTTACATTGGGGTCCATCAAGCTGCTGACAGGCCCATTACTGTACAGACTGCGATCCAGCTCTCTGCGCTGCCTGTCAGCGGCTGCCGGAGACCCTGAGGAGGCGTGCTGTCAGCCTGTGCCCTCTCCCTCACCTGCCTGCACACCCTGACTCAGTGACAGCCCCCTCCTGCTGCCCCGTGCCTGAGCCTGTGCCATCTCCCTCACCTGCCTGCACACCCCCACTCAGTGACAGCCCCCTCCCGCTGCCCTGTGCCTCTGAGCCTGTGCCCTCTCCCTCACCTGCCTGCACACCCTCACTCAGTGATGGCGGGCACAGCCCCTCCTGCTGCCTCTGAGCCTGTGCCATCTCCCTCACCTGCCTGCACACCCTCACTCAGTGATGGCGGGCACAGCCCCTCCCGCTGCCCCACTGCCTCTGAGCCTGTGCCATCTCCCTCACCTGCCTGCACACCCTCACTCAGTGACAATCCCCTCCCGCTGCCCCGTACCTCTGAGCCTGTGCCCTCTCCCTCACCTGCCTGCTCACCCTCACTCATAGCAACCTGGGCGCGTTCTTCTCAGCTCCTCACCACAGCTCAGGGCGGTTGTGAAAAATCGTTCCTGGTGATGAGTCGGTGCATTCCATTAAACATTTTTATAGATCTCAGAGAGGAAGGGAGAGAGAGAGAAGCATCAGTGATGAGAATCATGGCCCGGCCGCCTCCTGCACGCCCACGCTGAGCGGGAGGGGGGCGCAGGCCCCGCTGGCGCAGCTCGTGCCCGGCCTCCCTGTGCGTGCAGCGCCGCCTCCCTCGGGCGCCGTGTTCTCTCCACTCGCCTTTGGTTCGCAAAGCCGGTCTGTCTCAGTGCTCGCCTCAGAGTACGGCAGATGGACAAAGTGAGATAAAACTGCAAACTCACTGATGGAAAGCTGCTCGGCCCTGCCCGGGTGGCTCAGGGGCTGAGCGTCAACTTGTGAACCAGGAAGTAACAGTTCCATTCCCTGTCAGGGCACAGGCCCGGGTTGTGGGCTCGATCCCCAGTGGGGGCGTGCAGGAGGCAGCCACTTGGTGATTCTCTCTCATCATGGATGTTTCTATCCCTCTCTCCCTTCCTCTCTGAAATCAATAAAAACATTTAAAAAAAAGAAAGAAAGAAAAAGGATGGTGTGACAGCTGTTCGCGTGGTGGCCTATGGTGCCCGGTGGATGGGATCTCATGTGGCAAGATCCCCAGTTCTAACCCGGTCTCCATAGTTCCTGCCTCACCTCGTCTGCAAGCACAGCCGTGTGCTCAGCGGTCAGATCCCCTCACAGCCCTGACGGGAGCGGGTCTCTGGGCTCAGGAAGCTGCGTGGCCTCGCCCGCGCCCCCGGGTGGACGGTGCTGCGGGACAGCCGCCAGGAGCCCAGGGGACTGCGCCCAGGTGATGGCCCCGCTCTCCCGTCCCGCCAGGTGGATCATCCACGCCATGGAGTACGAGCTGCAGCTCCGGGCGGGCGACCAGGCCGCCGTGGACCTGTACCAGCTGTCGCCCAGCGCCGTCAAGCAGCTCCTCATGGACATCCTCCAGCCGCAGCAGAACGGACGGTAAGAGGCCCCTCTGGACATGTGACCACGCTGGACGCGTGTAGGAAGGAAGGGAGATAGGAAGGAAAACGCCACAGCCCCGGGGATGGTGCAGGACGCGAATCGAAATACCTGTCCTCAGCCGTCACTCGGCACTGCCTGGAACGGGGACACGGCTCAGGTGTGCTTTACTGTTCTGGGCAGCGCCCGGCACTCCTTCCACCCCCGGTCCCTGCCTGAGCCTCTGCAGCGCGCCCGCCTCCTCCCCACACGTGGCGCAGGCGCAGCTCGGTAACGCGGAGAGGCGTGGGCCTGCTCCCTGCTCCCTGGGTAGAGGTTCACCTCCGAGGCCGACCCCGTGCAGAGCCTGGGCTTGTGCTGAGGGTGGAGCGGGCAGAGCGAGCCCTCGTGGGTTGCACTGAGTGGAAGAACATGTTTAGGACGGAGAAGGCTTTCGTACGACTACTGAAGCTGCTCCTGTGTGTTTAAATGAACTGCTTTGGCTGTTAGAGTCATTTAACGACAGGGTGAGAGGAAGTCGGTGTGTCCTCGTTTTCTGCACGCTTTTCCCTGAAATACTCAGTCCCCTCTGACACCGGCTCGGTCTGCGTCCCTGGCGGTCCCGGCTCCCCCTCGGAGGGCGGCCCCTGCCGGAAGCCGGGCTCCGTGCCAGTCCCCGCCGGCGGCTCCGCTCTGACGCCGTCTCCTCTGGTGCAGGTCTTGGCTGAACCGGCGCCAGATCAACGGGTGTCTGAACAGAACGCCCGCCGGGTTCTACGACCGCGTGTGGCAGATCCTGGAGCGCACGCCCAACGGCCTGGTGGTCGCGGGGAAGCACCTGCCGCAGGTACCGCCGCGCGGCCTCGGCGAGGGGGCTTCGGGGGCTGAGCTGCCCTCTGCGTGGCCAGCCCTCTCCGCGTGGCCAGGCCCTAGGCGCGCTCCCCTGGGGCCCAGGGGCAGGGGGCGAAGAGCGAGGCTGAGGTCACCCTTCCAGCAAACAGCCCCTCGGAGAGCCAGGCCCGCGGGGGGGTGGGGGGGGACACCGAACCCGAAAGGGAAGTGATCCAGGTGGAACGTGCGTCCAGCGGACGAGGAGCCCTCTTTTCTCACATCCCCCCAAACACGCGACGCCCCCGCCCCCGGCAAGCACGCCCGGGAGCTGAGCAGCGGCGGCGCCGGGGCTGCCCCGCAGACGGGCCCACGGGATGCAGGGCGCATTGCACAGGCAGGACAGGGCTGCTGAGGCTCCACTGGAAGGGGCGTTCCGCTGGGCCCCTGGGGAGTGAGTGGATGGCTTAGTTGTGAGGCTGAGGGGAGTCCCGGGAAGTACGTGGGAAGTGTGACTCGCCATCTCTGCCCGCCCCTGCCGGGATGCTGGCCACTCCGCCTGCCCCGCTGGCAGAGCCCACACTCAGCCTCGCCCACCTCGCTCAGACTCAGCCCTCCCTGCTCCGCGTGCGGGGAAGGTGCGGGCACACGTGCAGTCCTCCTGCTGGAAGCGACGTGCAGGGCAGAGACAGCCCTTGGGTTTTGCTCGCTTCTGTTTGCCTGCCTTCCCCGCTCACGGCGCTGTCCTTGCTGATTTGGTGCATTTTTGCGCCGCCGGTTCAGACAGGTCTGCCGCAGGTTCAGGCAAACTCCTCGGAGAGGGTCTGGCACGCGTCTGCCGTGCATTCCGCTTTCTAAGCCCGTCGCCGTGTCCCGCCCGAGGCACGGCCCGCGGCCGCACAGACGCCTGGCCGCACTCACCGCGGCCTGCGCACGCTGTGGACGATGGTGCCTGCCGGCGGGGCTGGGCGGCATGAGATCCCGCCCCAGGGCTGGAAGGCGCTCGGGTTCGTAGGGACCGAGAGGGATTCTGGGGGAGCGAGTGGAGCTTCTGGTAAAGCCAGGCCCCCCCCCCCCCCCCCCCCCCCCGGTGCCGCGGTGACGCTGGGCTCCGTGTTCCAGCAACCCACCCTGTCGGACATGACCATGTACGAGATGAACTTCTCGCTGCTCGTGGAAGACATGCTGGGCAGCATCGACCAGCCCAAGTACCGGCAGATCATCGTGGAGGTGGGCGGCGCGGGGACAGGGCGCACGGGGCGGGGGGTGGGGGCGCGACCTGGCTGGGAAGGGGGGACCCACCAGCCTGCGCCACCTCTGGCCACTCACCGGGCCTCCCTGTCGTCTCTGCAGCTGCTGATGGTCGTGTCCGTGGTCCTGGAAAGGAACCCCGAGCTCGAGTTCCAGGACAAAGTCGACCTGGACAGACTGGTGCGGGAAGCGTTCCGGGAGTTCCAGAAAGACGAGGGTCGGCTCCAGGGCGCTGGAAATCAAGTGAGTAGAGAAAATAGCTTTTCGGGGATGTTTTTCATGCCTCAGTTCCTCAGGCGCGCCCCCACCTCTTACCGTGTGCCCTGCAGAGTCCCAGAGGCACGGTGGAGGACTGGGGGGAGGGGCAGGAGGTGTGCGTGACCAGGAATCAGGGCTCCTCCGTATTCACTGCGAGGCAGTCCACCGAGGGTTCTGTGGAAGCAGCGGGGAGAGGGGACTCTCCTGCAGGAGTTCCAGGGCGGCCCCGAGGCGGAGGGTCCGGCCCGGGGGGGGGGTGTGCACCCCCAGGCTCTCCGTGGCACGTTCTGGGTCCAGCTGTCAGGGGCCCCAAGGAAACACGCGTTGTTGGCGGAGAGGAGGATCGGGAAGTGTTTGTTTTGCTCGCTGAGGAGACGCCTCAGGACTGATAAAGAGAAGTTTTTTTTTAAAGAGAAGGAAAACCGCTGGAGGCGGTTTTCCAGGAGGAAATCCTGAGGACGATCTTCCCGGGCTGGCAGGGGGGAAGGGAGAGGAGAGGGAGAGAAACAGCAACGATGAGAGTCAGGGATCGGCTGTCTCCTGCGCGCCCCCCGCTGGGAATGCGCCCACAACCCGGTCAGGGCACTTAGGGCCTCCTGGACGTAAGCCAACACTCAGCCACTGAGCCACACCAGCCGGCCCTGCCAGCCCTTAACCCACCAGGAAGCCACACGCACCTGCACTCTCCCCCCAGGACGACATGACTGCCTTTTACGACACGCCCCCGCTGGGCCGGCGCGGCACCTGCAGCTACCTGGCCAAGGTGGTGATGAGCCTGCTGCTGGCCGGCGAGGTCAAGCCGGGCGACGACCCGTGCCTGGTCAGCTAGCGAGGAGGCCGGGCCCGGACACGCGCGTTCAAGGAGCGGGACGCCGAGGCCAGGCGGCCGCTGCCGGGTGCGCTGACCACAGCGACCGGGCCTCCGGCTGCCGCCGCCACGCGCGTGGTAGGACACGCTGCCGGGCACGCGGAAAACGCCCTGTGATCACGCCAGCTCGTCGTCCTCTTGACTGAACGGTCGGAACAGCCGGCGATGGCAGGCTCACCTCTGCCTGCTCCGCCGTCAGCAGCTCATCAGGAGCAACACGCTTCCCCGCTTGCCGCCGCTGCAGTGCTTGTGCCACGCGGCGCTGGGACGGAAGCTGCCGGATCCACACGCTTCGCCAGGCCCGCGGCCCGCTGACGTGTGACGCGCAGGAGCTGCGGTGACGGTGACACGGCAGCACCCAGAGCTTTCACCTGGGAAACGTGACGATGGTTTTGCATGTGTCCCAGCGGGAGCGGCTGGACTAAGACGCAGTGATAAATCTGATCAAACGTGTGCGATACTTGACTGTGTGTATTGCAAACACAGATCATGCCCGATGAAACGTTTTCTTTGAGCTTTTACTAGAGAGAAGGCATCTGTGAGATTATTGAGAAGTGTGGGTGGTTTGTATTAGTTTGTATTAGTAAAAATGAAATTAAATATGACTGCATTTTATTTCTGAGTTAATGGTTTTGTCTGGTCACAGTCTTTGTTCTCATGGTCCCAACACCGGCTCCTGACCATTGAGGGAGGGGGAGCGAATCACTGGAACTTCCCATCACACCATTTGGGTACCTACCAGATTTCCGTAAGCAAACTGATAAAAGCAGGATGTAAACATTTAAATGTCATGGATGGTCCTCTTACCTGAAATGTACCTCCCCGCCTTCTCCCTCGGTCCATCCCGTCCCCCCTCCTCCCACTCGTCTGCCGTGGAATACCCGAGGACAGTGCCATCCCAGCACAGGACACACACTGTCCACTGTCATGGGCTCTTTCTCCAGGCCACCGCCTTCAGATGGAGCGCATGCCTCCTGAGGCCCGGCACCAGTGAGGCTAATAAGGTGGTGTGTCCACTCACTGCCCACGAGGCGCCAAGCATGCACAGGAGCCGAGTGGATGCTTGTTACTGACAGCAAAGAGTAGGTAACCAATACTGACGACGAATGGGGGTTTCCCCCGAGGAAGATGGGATTGTCTGCTGGTCGGGGACCGGGACGGGGGTAGTTTTATAGGTGGGTGTGCAGAGAGCTGAGACTCACAGAGTGCCTCCGTGTTCATCGCCCTGGACAATGGGAGGCAAACACCCTCAGCTCCACAATTAAGGCCGCTGATGAATGGCTTGTCGTCCGCAAGCAAGAGCCGAGGGTTCCAATTCGCTTTGCAAAGATAGCTTTGTAGTCACATTCTGGCGCTGGAAGCTTTTATGCAAATGAATAAGTGATTTTTCAGCTTCTGTGGAACAGAGGCGGACACAGCCAGGATCCCGAGACAACGGTGGGAGTTCTCGCAATGTGGGGGGGGAGTGGGGGAAAGGGGGACAGTGCGTTCCTTTCCTGTTGTGTGGAGGAGGGGACCCCAGCATGGTTCCTGCCGCTCTGCGCCCCGGGCTCCCTCTCCTCGGCAGGCGTGTAGCTGGCCGCTGTCAGCTCCTGTGGCTAAGGGGGACCCAGGCCGCAGGGCACCCTTGCTTCACAGGAAACCGGCGCTCCCCTGGGCCGAGTTTGAAGAAGCGGCGTGAGAAGAAGTTTAAGTTTAAAAATGTGGCTCTCCAAAGAAATGTCCATCGTCGTGCTGTGGATACCTGGCTCTGTGGACACGTGAGTTTGCCGATCACTGGTTTAGCTCACGCTCCCAAGCTCCTCCAGCAAGGGCGCGCAAGGAGAGGGAACTGAGGGAAATAGAAGAGGAATGAGAGTGGGCACTGGTGAGACTGCGAGCCAGGAGCCGCGCTGAGTGCTGGCGTGGACCAGGACTTCCTCGGTCCTCACTGCCACTTGCTAAGGTAGAGGGTGTCTCCATCAAGGCCCAGGGCTGTGTGGGAGCAAGGGACTCAGTAGCTTTGTTAAGGTCATGAAGTGGTAAAATTGGGGTCCAGCCCCGAGTTGCTCATCTTCCAGAGTCCACACTCCCAGGCGCGTCTGTGTCCGCCGGGCGGAGCTGGCTGGATCATATGGTCCGTCTAATTTTAAATGTTGTATGCAACCTCCATGTTGTTTTCCATCTGGCTGTGCTCATCTTCACTCCTACCCACTGTGCACGAGGACTCTGTTCCTCCTCATCTTCTCACCAACGCTTGTCATCTTTGGTCTTTTTGTTGACAGGCATCCTACCAAGTGTGAAGTGGTATCTCTCGGTGGTTTTGATTTGCATTTCCCTGATGGTTAGTGATGTTGAGCCTCTTTTTTAAAAACGAATTTTATTGATTTCTTACAGAGTGGAAGGGAGAGGGATAGAAAGTTAGAAACATCGATCAGCTGCCTCCTGCACACTCCCCACTGGGGATGTGCCCGAAACCAAGGTACATGCCCTTGACCAGAATCGAACCTGGGACCCTTGAGTCTGCAGACCGACACTCTATCCACTGAGCCAGACCGGCGAGGGCTATGTTGAACATCTTTTCATGCATCTGTTTGCCATTTGTTTAGATAATCCTGTTTACTAAATACTCCTTTATAAGTATGTTTTGGATATGTCTCCTCGCTCACACATGCGCACGCGCGCACACACACACACACACACACACACACACACAATGCTGTATTTGTCTCATCGAATCATCCCTGTCTCCTGAGAGTCTGGGGGGGTGCGGGGGAGATCGCTGGTAGAGGTCAGTGTGGTCACTGCTTCGCCTCAGCGTGAGCTGGACACCCAGGGTGGGAGAGCTCCCACAGAAAGCAACGGCCCGAGTGTTACAGCGAGACCAGAGCGACCCAGCGTGAGCCGGGGACACACAGCAAAGCTGTTTGGTCAGCTCCTCTGAGCAGCAGTTCTCAGAAAGCTTCTGGGGCTGCCATCGGAAGCAGGACTCTCACCACGACAGAAGGGCCCTTGCTTCCACCCAGCCGGGCATGGTCTGACAAGCATCTCCCCCCACGGCTTCTGAGCCTTTCTCTGCAAAAACCAAGGGCAACTTGATCTTTGCGCTTTTGGTTTTTCAATACCATCGCAGCACATTTTCCAAAATGCCAAGTACTCTGAGAGTAATTTACATCTCAGCTAGGAATAGGCTGGATTTTTAGGATATTTTCCTTCTTTTTCTCCCCCAATGGGGCTCTGACAACACAGCGGTGGGAGTAAACATTCAACGAGGAACAAATGGCGTGATTAGAGGGGAGAGCTGCGAGGGCGGAAGGAACCCAGACGATTTAAAATGTATCCGGAGATCACTTAATTCCGTGCAGGGCGCGCTTCCGGCATTGCCAGGGAGCCGGAGGACGGGAGTCATTAAGACGCACCCCCCCGTGGAGTTAGATTAGGGGTGATCGTTCAGAGACCTCATAGTTTTCACACACAAATGCAACCCCATCGTCTTCACACACAGACCAGCTGACAGAGGCATTCACCTGCCTGTTGTTAAAGTAAGTCTCTCCGGCTTCATCCAGCGGAGACTGCTGAGCCCGACTACACTCCCTACCCCCTATTCACCCTTCCCCCTTCCCTCCCCCCCTCCCCGCCCGAAACGTGCTCACGTGGCCTCGAGCTGTCTTCACTACAGCACACGGACCCTCCCATCACGCCGAGTGATTTCCCAGGCCTCTGGAAACCAGCCCGGGGACACCAGGTCCAAAGCGAAGGAGGACGCCCCAGACTTCCAACAGAGGCTCTGGCCACCCAGCCCACCGTGCGCCGGGGCAGAAACTGCCCGGCCACCCTCGTAGCCCCGGCTGCATCCGAAGATTGTTCTGCTTTTCAGCTGCTGGGAAGATATGCATATTATGCTCTTATTATAGATTATTAAAGTATACACACACACACACACACACACACACACACACACACACTGGCATATTATTCACCCTAAAGGAGAAGGGAATCTTGCACTGGTGACAGCATGGATGAAACTGGAGGACATTATGCTAGGTGACATGAGCCAGGCAAACTCAAAATCTGCCAGATCTCACTTGTGTGTAGAATCTAGTCAAACTCACAGCAGCAGAGAGTCAAGTGGTGTTTGCCAGGGGCCGGGGAAGGGAGCTGGGGAGTGGCAATGCTGCTTGATGGGGTACAGCTTCTGTGCCAGGTGAGTAAGATCTGAATATCCGGCGCACAGCAAGGTGGCTGTCGTGAACAACACTGTGTCTGGTACTTAATCTTCGAAGTGGGTAGATCTTTAGTGTTCTCATCACACACACACACACACACACACACACACACACACACACACTCAAATGGTAATATGTGAAGTGATGGATGTTAATTAGGTTGAGTGTGCCGATCATCTCACAATGTATATCAAAACATTATGTTGCACACCTTAAATACATGCATCTTAATGTCATTTATACCTTGACACACAATCTATGACCATAAAAGCATAATATGCTAATCAGGCTGGACAACTGAATGACCTTCCGGACATCATTCTGGATGACTTTTTGGATGAAGCCAGGGCTGCGAGGGCCGAGCCCCTCGCACGAATTTCATGCTTCGGGCCTCTAGCAGATAAAGAGGGTCCTTGGGCTCTTAAGGCTACTCATTTCTCCTTTGGCCCCCTGACGTGCCTGCTCACCGTGACTGTGGTCCGCCGACTCGGGTGCCTCTGGTCCCGGGCTCCACCTGAGCCACACCTCTTACTCAGCACCATTGATCTACACGCCCTTGTTCTCAGGAATGTCCCTCTTGTCTCCGCAACCAGTGTTAGCTCCTTGATGGCAGTAACCACACGGGAGATGGCCTCTCTGCCGCTTGTCATGCCTGGGACAAAAGTCCACATGTATGTCCTGGTGGCCTCACTTTTCGGAGTAAAAAGAAATGTCCTTAGTCTTCTGTTTTCCTAGAAGTGAAGCTGACATAAAGCTGGCTTCTCAAAAACGAATCCTGTTAAACTTGGGGCTGCTGCTTTAACATATGCAGCCACCTGCCTTCCTCAAAAGCCACAGATGGCCTTCCATTGGGATGATGTTGCTGGTTTTGTTCCCTTCTTGGCAACTTCATGTCAGCTACGAAGGGATGGGGTTTTCAGAAATTTGGCCTTCATCCTGTGTGACAGGGAGCTAGCTTCGTGCAGAATAATTTTCTTTTCTGCAAGGCTGCCTGCTGCTGCATGATTGAACACCGCCTTTAAAGTGTTGGAGGAGGGAGATGATTGAGTCGGTGGTTCACGTGGTATCTTTCAAATGCTGGCTTTCTTCTGCTTTCTTTTGCCATTTAAGCTACATCCATTTTAAACTCTCAGCAACTAGCAAGAATGTTGAGAGCAGTTCTTTTCTGAAACGTCCATTTTCTCAATAAGGTTGCAGGAAACCCGAGGACATGTGATGCAATCATTTGGGAAGTCACACTCACTTTGCTAGACACACCCGTGGGGAGTGGAGTGTAAGATCGATACTGAAGTGTGGTCGAGATGGCCATTATTTTCTCTCCTCTCATCCCCCCGCCCATCAGCTTTGGTGACCATCAGCTTATTCTCTAAATCGATGGGTCTGTTTCTGTTTTGTTTATTCATCAGCGGTGTTTTTGTTCCTGCTGTCCGATTCCACATGTAGGCAAAATTATATGGTATTTGTTTCTGCACTTAGCATAATACCCTTGAAGTCCATCCGTGTTGTTGTAAAGATTTGATTCTTGTTTATTGATGAATAATAGTCTACTTTTATATACACCACACATTTCTTACCTATTTATTGACGGACATCTAGGTTGCTTTCACATCTTAGCTATTAGTAGGAATGCTCCGATGAATATAGGGGTGCAGAGTATATCTTTCTGAATCATTGTTTTTGTTTTCTCCAGGTAAGTACCCAGAAGTGAGATTGCTCGATCAGATGGCAGTCCTATTTTTAATTTTTTTGAGGAACCTCCATACTGTTTTTCACAACGGCTGCATCAGTTTACATTCCCACCAACAGTGTAGGAGGTTCCCTGGTCAGCACAGCCTTTCGAGCGCTTGTTATTTGTTGATTTACTGATAAGAGCCATTCTGAAAGTGTGAAGCGATATATCTCGGGTGGTTTTCATTTGCATTTCCCTGATGGTTAGCGATGTCGAGCATCTTTTCACATGCCTGCTGGCCAGCTGTAGGTCCTCGTTGGGAAAATGTCTATTCAGGTCTTCTGCCCATTTGTACACTGGATTGTTCTTGGGGTTTTCTGGTGCTAAGATTAATGAGTTCTTTATATATTTTGGATAATAACTCCTTATTGGATATATAATTTGCAAATGCCTTTTACCCTCGGTAAGTTGTCTTTTTGTTTGATTGGCGGTTTCCTTTGCTGTGCAAAAAGTTTTTAGTTCGATGTAGTCCCGTTTTTTTTCCCTTTTGTTTCCCTTGCCCAAGGGGACATATCCAAAAAGATATTGCTAAGAAGGATGTCAAAGAATTCACTGTCTTGGTTTTCTTCTGAGAGTTTTATGGTTTCAGGCTTAACACAAGTCTTTAATCCATTTTGAGCTTATTTTTGTTTGTGGTGAGTATTTCTTTCTGGGTTCTCTATTCTGTTCCATGGAGCTATATATCTGATTTTATGCCAGTACCATGCTGTTTTGAAGATTGTAGCTTTGTAATAGCTGCCTAATAACAGAAACATATGGATATAGAGTGTATAATTTTTTCACTGTATTATTTAATTGGCTTGCTAACCTTTTGTTGATATCCATCAAATATATTGACTGGTAATTTTCTTTCTTTCTTCTTCTTTTTGCTAATGTCTTTATCTGGTTTTGGTATCAGGGTAATACCGAATTCATAAAATGAGTTTGGAAGCATTTCTACCCCTTCAGCATTTTGAAATAGTTTAAGAAGGGTTGGGATTAATGCGTTGTGTGCGGGATGGTTGCAGGAGCCCAGAGGGTGGCTAAAGTGTCTGGGGATTGGCCTGCTGAGCCAGAGCAGCTCCAGGCGGAAATACAAGTGCATTTGGTAACAATATCCTGTTGGTCCTCCCTGCTCCCTTGTTCAGGCCAAAATGAGCTTGGGCGCTGTGTCTGGGAGCGCGGTGCAGAGACCCTGCAGGCCGGTGAGAGCCCCTGGCGGGGCGCTGCCCTGTGGAGGCGGAGAGGGTCATAACCTTGGTGCACACAGCCTGGGCACTTCCATCCTGGCACTTCCCGCAGGCCCGGCGAGCGCCTGGGGCTCCCGCCCTCGCTCTGCGTCTCTCGCGTGTGTTCTACCGAAGCGGCAGGCGGGCGCCCCAGGGAGAGCCCCTGCCCTCTGCAGCTCTTGGATGTCTGAGCGGAAATGATCCGTGGGGAATGCCCTTTAGCTATTGCGGGGGGCAGAGAAGGAGTTGCACGCACTCCTTCGTCCTTGAGGCACCTTGCCCTTTAAAGGAGGAGAGCCTGCCCGGTTGCAGACTGAACTATCTCAGGAATAATGATGATAATAATTCTAATACCTGGAGGTGGAGCAAGGGCAGCCGTGACTAGCCTCATTGATTTCTCCTCTCTCCAACATACAATGCACAGCGTGGGAATCACACAGAGACACCCACTCCTGACAGCCCACGGCAGGCAAGTGTGTGTGTCACGAGTGTGACCGTGTGGGTGGCATCAGTAAACAACCCCCAGAAGCCATCATCTCCGGGAGCGAAGCCGGAACCCTGCCAGGGTCCCCGAGACACAGTTTCCGAAGGTGAGGAAGCTAGATGGAATGTGAGACTGGCGGGAAGAGGAAATCGTTAATAAGCCAGGTTTTTGAGAAATCTGAACAGTGGTTTGGGAGAGTGGGCGTTTGCTCCCCTGTAATGAGATGTGGGAATATCGGTGAAAACATTTCGCTCCGATTGTCTTAAAGAGAAGAGATGAACTGTTTAATGTGCACCCGGAGTGTGCCTCTCTCCGCGTTTTAAAGGATAATCCTAATGAGACAACTATAACGCATAGCAGATCAAGTCATATAGCTTCCCATCGGTGCGTGCAGCTGAGAACAGTGGCACAGATGGAATATATTCAGTTGACGAGGTGAGAGCCGATTTGAGGGGAGAGGAATTGAAGTGCCTAATAGAAAAGTATACGAACACTCGCACCTGGTCCTAGGGCTCACCCGCTGACCTTGGCCAAGGTGTTTCATCGTGCACTAGAGGCCCAGGGCATGCTATTCGTGCACAGCGAGGGTCCCTAGGCCTGGTCGGCAATCAGGGCTGACCAGGGCCTGCCTTCATTCTCTGCCTCCCCTGGTGGTCAGCGCATGTCACGGTAAGCGGTCAAACTCCTGAGGGGACAGTTTGCATATTAGCCCTTCATTTATAGGCCAACTGCGAGTCTACTATCTGATGAAAAAGGTACCCCAGGGCTTTTGAGATATGGGGCGGGGGGGGGGGGGGATGTGATTGTACTAATGATTATGAATCTTTGTTGCTCAGTCCAGTGGTCCTAATGTTGTTTTGAAAGAAAGGCCAAGAAAACGCACGTCAGTATTGTGAGAAATGGCTCATCTGTTCGAATTTCAAATGCTGGACTGGGAAACGAGAAGCAAGGTGAAAATGAGAGTTTTAATAACACTCCGGAGAGTGGGTGTCCATTGTATGGCGCACACACACACACACACACACACACACACACACACACGTGGGGCAGGGAACACAGCCTATTTAGTTAGTCCCTCCTCTGGTTCCTCATTGGCTGAGTACTATCTGGTCACGTGTCGCCTAGGTCTTCCTGTCTCCCACTGGGCCCTTTGAAACATTGGGCTGAGACCTTTCTAGCTGTTTCCACCTCCGTTTGTTTAGGGGAATCTTCCTGGAAAATGGGCTATCCGCCACGTGCACAGCTCTCATACCCTCTCCCCACCCCCACTTCCTGTTTGCTCTGGAGAAATTCAGTAACGGTCTGGCCACATGCTGTTCCTTTTCAGTGAAGATGAATCAGAAGCAAGATTCTTACAGTTTGTATGTTTAAAATAGGAACTTGGTCATGAATAAAGCCTTAAACATTTCTGAGCATATTCTTTGATTATAGTCCAATGAAATTGGAAGTAAATAATGAAAGGGTGAGTTTTAAAATCTTAATTCTTTGGAAATTAAAAGGACACACTTTTAGAACATCTGGAACTAGAGAAGAAATTTAAAAGAAACTCAGACAAAAATCAAAAGACCCAGCACAGCTGAACTCTCCAAAAGCTAGAGCTTTAAGTGTCTTAATTTTTAAAGAAAAAGGACAAAACTATTAAAGGAACAAAATGCTCATCATCTAAAGTTAGAAAAAGTAACCACGTAAACTAAGAAGAGGGAATTAATAGAGATAAAGGTTGAAATAATGAAACAGAAAAAGAGGCAAGATAAATAAACCTTGAAATTGGTTCTTTGAAAAAGCAATAAAGCAGAAACATTTGCAAGCCTAATTAAGATGAGGCAGAGAACAAACACAGGCAAGATTTGAAATGAGCGGGGCTGTAGCCACGGAGATCCCAGAGGCTGCAATGCAGGGCGCTCGCTCTCCCAGGCGGTGGCGGGTGCTGCCTGCTCCTCCTCCTGCCCCCACAGGCACAGCCACAAGGTCTGGCCCCTGCTCGCTGTGCTTTCACCAGCGCGGCCCTGAAGGAGGAGGAAATAGCCTCCATTCAGTGAACCTCTGAGGGGCCTTTGTGTCCTGCCTGCTGCCTCCTGTAGACAGTCTCCCTGGCTCTCTCTCCCTGCAGCCCCCTGTCCCCCACGTAGCACTGCCCTGGTGGGAGGGGGGTGCATCCCCCCCAGGCAGCACTGCCCTGGTGGGAGGGGGGTGCATCCCCCCCAGACAGCACTGCCCTGGTGGGAGGGGGGTGCATCCCCCCAGACAGCACTGCCCTGGTGGGAGGGGGGTGCATCCCCCCCAGACAGCACTGCCCTGGTGGGAGGGGGGTGCATCCCCCCCAGGCAGCGCTGTCCTGGTGGGTTCCTGTGGCTGGAGCTCTGGCACCGGGAAGGGCAGCGCTTCCCTGGCGGGCGGAGGGAGGACGGGGCACCCTCCCCGTCCCAGGCTCCTCTCCCCCTGCATCGGCGCCTTAGGGGAGGCCAGCTTCTGGTCCCGCTCCCCACGCAGAAGGGGGAGGACAGCCTTCCTCCCCGCCCTGTGCTGGCAGGTGGGCCTCGGCTCCTAGGGAGTCAGACCCGAGCAGAGGACACAGGGCAGAGGAGAGACGGTGTCCCCTGAGCCCATCTCCTGGCAGTGCCAGCGCCCCGGGTCCTGCCCTGAGGACCCCCAAAGAGCGAGGCTCCTGGGACCATCACTGTGGACGGGGCATCGACGTAGGAATCTGAGGAGGACAGACTTTCACCTCCACTGGCATCTCCCACCTCACGTGCCATGGTTGAAATTGGCCTGAAGACAGAGGCTCAGAGCTACCTGTTTGGTTTCTCTCTGATCTCACACACTCGGGAGTGAAAGGCTCGGTTTAAGGGAACAGACCCACAGCTCACAGGTGCTGTTAGGCTCTAGGAAGCCAGGCTCTTCTCCTGAAGGCAAGGAGAGCGTTTGTGCGGGAGCCAGGGGGGCTCTTGTAGAATTTTCCCCATCAGAGTTGCAAGACGCATCCAACACTGTCCCGATGGATGTGGTGCACGTCCATTCAGTGTGTGTGTGTGTGGGTGTGTGTGTGTGGGTGTGTGTGTGGGGGGTGGGGGTGGGGGTGGGGGGGGGCGAGGGTTAACTGGGCCTGGGGCCTGAGCGGAGGCCTGGTTCACAGCGGTGACAGGCTAACAGGCTCGGCAGAGGCGGGCGGAGGCCGCTGCGGTGGGAGGCTGCCTGCTGTGCGCCTGCGGGAAGGGCCTTGAGTCCCAGCACCTCCGCGTGCGCTCGGCGCCGCCCCCTATAAACAACGCCGCTGTGCTCCAGCCGCGGAGCAGGATTTGCATTTAACTCAGGTTTTTGGAAAACGCACTCGCTAAAAATAAGGTAACTTCAGACTATAAAGTAGCTAAGGCAGCGGGGAACGATCCGTTCCATTTAGTGCCGGCAGCCGAACCACTCACGGATTAATTTACGGAAAGGTCACCCTGGGGGGGGGGGAGGCTGGGAGCCGCTCTGAATCACAAGTCAGGACACGGCTGTGGCCTTCAGGCCCACCTCCCCCCCCCCCCGGCTCTTCAGCGGCAGAGTCAGAAACACCCCTGCCCCCCCGCCCCCAAAGTCACTGATGGGCAGGAGGGGGAGAAGACGGGAGAGGGGGGCCTGGAGACCAGGCTTTCACCTTCACCTTGATCTGTCATTAAGGGCTTCATCTTCTTTTCTTTCTTTCTTTTTTTAGTATGTTTTTATTGATTTTAGAAAGGGAGGGAGGGAGGGAGGGAGAGGGAGAGAGAGAGAAACATCCGTGAGAGAGAAACATGCTCTCCTGCCTCCCGCAAGCCTCCTACTGGGGATTGAGCCCACAACTCGAGCACGCACCCTGACGGGGCCTTTGGTTCATGGGTTGACGCTCACCCCCTGAGCCATACTGGCTGGCGTGGGGCTTCCTTTTTGTGCAGGCAGTTCTGAGTGAGCCGAATTGTTTAAACGTAAACTTCTAACGCCACTTCCTCAACACAGACTCGCCCAGGCCGTGGTGTTTTGTGGAAGAGCCACACTCCAGGGGCCAGAGAGCCGCATGTGGCTCCAGAGCCGCAGTTTGCCGACCACGGGGCTAGGTAGTCTTTAAATTTTGTCGCTACCTCTCAGGATCTCTCTTCAGTCTGTTCTGCCTTCGTTCCGTGCTGGTGCTTTAAAGCACCCTCCATGCTCACCCTGGGTTGTTCCAGTCCCCTGTTTTTTTTTTTGGGGGGGGGAGGGGGGGAGAAGATGGGGGACCCTCTGAAGGAGAGACAGGAGCGCCTCCTGCAGTGTCGGCGGGTTTCTATATGCTTTTAAGAAGATCTGGAGCAAATGGCCCAAAAGCTTAAGGTTTACTGAGTCTGTGTGGCTGAACCCGAAGCTCATCACTTGCTGTTTTTTCTGTATTTCTACCAAACAGGAAAAAGGCTTCACGTTCTCGCCTGACTTTCCGGAGGCTTCCCTTCATCCTGTCCTTCCTCTGCAGTTCTGCTAAACACTTTAATCACAAATCTTACTGTCTTTTTTTTTTTTTTTTACTTGAAAACCCCATTATGCTACTACTCCATCTGGTACAGAACAAAAACCCAAATTTACCAGCTCAGCACAACAGGCCATGCTAGACGCCATAGCTCCCACACAAGCACCCTGACGGCTCCAGGGCCTGCAGCTGCTGCCGGTGCCCAACCCCCACGGCCGCCCTCCCCACTGGGCCCCACCCCCTCTCACAGCTGACCTCCAGCGCCCAGAAGAGGCAAGCTTTCTCCGAGTCCCCAAGCAGCGGCTGAGCTTGGCTTCCTTCATGCAGGCTCTCAGGGATTTCTGTTCCTGGCATTTGCCATTGCTCTCACCACCGGACTCGTTTCTACGGATTCTTCTGGAAGATAGCTCCTCAAGGGCAGGGCTGGCCTCTTCCTTTCTGTGAGTCCCACGCGGAGTGCACACGTCCGGGAGCCCTTCTCTCCGCACGGGTGACACCGTGAGACACCGGGGCAGACGTGTATGCTAGGGCAGCGATTGACATTTCTCTGGAGAGCCACATTTTTTAAACGTCTTCTAACGCCACTTCCTCAACACAGACTCGCCCGGGCCGTGGTGTTTTGTGGGAGAGCCACACGCAAGGGGCCAGAGAGCCGCCTGTGGCTCCAGAGCCGCAGTTTGCCGACCGCTGTGCTAGGCAGTTGGGATAGCACACTGAGTCGGTAATCAGAGACCCACTCTCAGAGGAGAATCAAGTCCCAAGAAATGGCAGGGTGGAAGTTTCAAATGCCAGACTGCAGTCTGTGAGGGCAGACGCCAGCCTGGGCCAGCCGGCGTGCTGCCGGCTGCCCTGACACAGTGCCTGTGGGGCTCGCAGTCCAGACCACACTGGAGGGTTGCGTCTCCTGGTCCCCCAGCTGCTGGGCATGAGGCAGCCAGTCACGCTCTGGAAATTGCCCTCCGGGATAGCAGGCCCTCCCACTCAGACCCTTCTGAGAAAAGGAGCAGATACTTAGGGCGGGGAGTGTATGAGGTGGGGCGTTTTACTGACTAAGCCGGTTAACTGTTCTCTCTGCCGCTGCTTTAAGGGAGTATCAGGTGTTTGCATTCACTGACCTCTCTGCGCTTAAAAGCTGGTCAAAACGTCTTTCCCGGAGTGTGGTGGGCATTCCTGGGCCGTGCTGCTGTCCGCGGTGCCGTGAAACACTTTTTCTCCGAGTAGGTGACTGAGCAGAATCAATGCTGCCGCCCTCTTCACTGTGAGAGATGTCTGAGTTTCAAAACCCCTCCCCACACACGTTATTCCTGAGCGCTCTTTGTAGGGAAGGCGGTTCCCCCTTCTACATTTTATGGGCTGGACGTGTTTAGCTGGAATAAAAAAACCTCTACTTCCATTAGAATTCCTGTAACTCTGATAGGTGTCTCTTAAACGGAATACTTTTATACATATAAAAAAGTTGATGGTAGAAAGTTTTGGAAATACAGACAAAAAGAAGGTAAGGATGCTTTTATTTTTATTTAAAAATCCACACCCACATAGAACGACTATAAACCTTTTGCTAACTGTTCTTTGATGGAGATAGGTAAATGGATGGGGAGAACTATGTGATCAGATGTTCTTTATGTTTTACAGTAATGATGTTTATTTAGAAAGTTATTACGTACCTTTTTATGTTACTGAAGATACTTTACAACATTTCAAAATAGGGAAATAGTATATAATTGGGTTTGTACCATGATTTCTGATCTTTTTTCTTGGGTATTTGGATAATTCCTATGATCTCTGCTATTATAAGTGATTCTATAATAACTCGTGCAGCTAAATGTTTCTGCATATTTCTTCAAAAAAGTGCTGGGGTTGGAATTGCTGGTCACATAATTTAAGGTCTTATGATCCGTGTTGCTAAGTAGTCCAATTTGAGCAACAATCAGCAGCTCATTTGCTCTGTAGTCATACAGAGTGTCAGCTTTAAAAAATTCATGGGTGAAAACGGCATTCTTTGGTTTTAATTTGCATTTCTCATATTACTAGCGAAGTTGGATATTTTTTTTAAAAGACTTTTTGGCGATTGACTCTTTCTTTGCCTAGCTTCCATCTTGCAGCCTTTGCCTGGTTTCCCATTTGACAGATTGGAGTCTAGGTCTCTTGACTCAGTGCTCGTTTCCTGAGCCACCGGGCACAGCCGTCATGTGCTCAGGGCCGGTCCTTGGGTGATAATGTGGGCTCGCCTTCTAGATGCTTCCCCTCGAGCTCCCAGGCTGTCCCAGTTTCAGCTGTGACAACCCTGAGCCTCCCGGTTGCTTCATTACTCCAGGTGACCCCTCAGTTCTCCCAGGGTCCTGAGAGGCAGGCAGGCAAACCCTGGTCTCTGCACAGCAGGGGTCGCAAACTGAGTGGAGGCAGGTCTCGAACCAGGACCTCCTAGTGATATAGGCTGCAAGGAGTCTAGTGGGACAGGGATCTGATGAGCTAACCACACTGATGTGTCATGACTCAACGCAGTTTCTTCCCCAAAGTCATTGCATCTAACTAGAGGAACCTGGAGCAGTCACTACCTAGTGTGCCCTCTCAGGCAGGGGCAGGGCAATTGCAGGGTCTGGAGCCTGCCCACCCTTAGCTCACCCTGTGTGGACGTCCACCTACTTCATCTATGCCTGGCCCCGGCACATCTGTCTCCAGGTGGAATGCCAGCTCTCACAGTCTGCCCGTGCACGATATAATGCCCCCAACACAGAGAAAATAAGCTCTGTCTTTCTCTCTCTTTCTCCCTCCCTCCCCTCTCCCTCTCATTGTTTTTGTTAATCTAAAAATAAAAGGCCTTTCTGAGTCAGAGGCAGCAAGCCTTTACAGGGGATTAAAAAATAGCTGTTTGGGAAGCACTGATGCAGGCAGAGCCCGGATCGGGTTGCGATGAGGGCGCCAGGGCAGGGGGCGATGAGGAGCCGGAGGGAACGAGTCCGGGAGGGAAGCGTGTCTGCTGGTGCGATGGCAGGATCCCATGACGCTGTCTCCGCCGTGTTTAGATTTTCAGTCCCTGGTCATCGGCCAGGAGTCACCCCTGCTTTCTGTGCAGACAGCTCTTTGGGGCACAAAGAGGTGACTTTCCCTGTTTTAACATCCGAAGGTGTGAGGCATACGGCATGCCTGGCAGTTCCTCTGGGGCGGCAGCTCTGGCTCATGTGAAAGTGGCTCAATTTATTGTTACTGTTTTTACATATTCTCCGTGCAGAAACTGTGGTGTGTGTTTTCCCATTTTCACAAAGTCACTCAGACCCTCCCTCCCTTTTTGTGGAGAGCGGCTACAGAGTTTGGACAGGTTCAAGCCTCGGACTATGAGAGGGCACAGTCCTCATGGCCACGTGCACGTCCCAGCCTGGAGGGCAGGCCTCCCAGCACAGTGATGGCCAACAGCTGTGGCTGTGAGCTTGACCCTGCGGTCCGGACACGTGGCCCCACGTGCCTGAGTGATGTGGGCTGCAAGGAAACAAAGGTGCATGTAGGATCCGAACTCCCACTTGCTTGAGTGAAATAGGCTGCAAGGAAACAAAGCTCGTTCAGGTGCATGTAGTTGAGTTGGATGGAAACCCACGGGAAGGGTGTAAACATCTTGGCCGTGCCCTTCCTTTGCTTCTGGAATCGGCTATGAAATAAAGACAGGGCGTGTAGGCCGTGGCGCTGTCGGAGAGGACAGAGTCCCACTGGGACCCAGCTTCCATTCTCCAGTCTGTCTTCTCTCCACCCTTCACCGCCCCCTCTCAGGGTCACTGAACCTGGCTGAGCTGGTGCGTCACAGAAGGTGCCCTGGGGCTGAGTATGCCATGGCTGTGCCAGCTAGCCACACTTCCCTCAGAGGTTAATGAACCCTGATATGCCCGCCTGCTGCCCTCTGGCCTCCCACCAGGCCCCCGAGGACGGGGTGCCTCATGTGAGCCGGCCCTGGCACTCTAAAAGCCTGTCCTTGCTTGGGCCGGTGCAGGGTGGACCTCCTGCGGTCACGCGGCTCAGGTGAGATGGAAATAGGGGCAGTGTTCAGACGTGCCCACCTGACATCGGTGAGTGACAGAATGCGAGGGACAGGGCAGCCGGGTGGGACCACAGAGGCCAGTCACTGCCCTGCTCTGGGGGAGCGTGGGGGCGAGGTTCAGGCTTCGTTTTCCTGTGCGGACACCTGCACTGTTACAGCCGCAGGACCACCATCTCCGTGATGGCCCGAGCACAGACACTGGGGCCTCCTCACTCCCCCCTCCCCCCGGGGTCTAATCCTCGGTTGTGGTTGGATGCACAAACAGCGACCTTGTGAGATGGCAGCCGGACCTCCCTACAAGCTCGCGTGGGCGTGGGGGCGTGGGGGCGTGCTGCCGAGGCAGGAGAGACGCCAGGGGGGAAGAAATGGCGGGGCGGAGAAGAGCCCGCCAGCTCGGCATCCTGAGATGCCTGTTGTACTTGCAGGTCAGTTTCGGAGGAGCGAGAGGCCAGTCCTCCTCGGCCGGCCAGCACGACTCGGCGCTGAAGAGCCGGTCCCCCTCAGGACCAAGCCTGAGAGGATGCAGCTGGGCTGCCGTGTCCATGGCAACGCCACGGCCTGGTGAGTTAACAGCCCTGACCCTCAGGCGGGAGAGGCAAGTGGGCTCGGCTCCCTGAAATGTTGATGAGTCTCCCAGTGGCTGCCGGGGTCAGAGGCCCCAGTGCCATCTGGTGGCGGACTCGGCAGGCCCACTCCTGGGGCAGGCAGGCCTGAGTGAGACTGGGGCGGCCTGGCAGCCTCTGTCCCGGTGGGACGCAGAGGGTGGGTTCCCTCGGGCCTCCCGGTGTGGGCGGGCAGGGCTGCTCACTGCGGAGCTTAGACTTGGCGGGAACGGCTCTCAGAAAGATGCCAGCATCCACCGTGGACCAGACATTTGTGAGAACGCCGTTTGCATTCTCTACATCCCGGTTCTTCTGAATTATTTAAGACGGAGTACACTTAGGTAATGCGGGGAAATGAATGCAGGCGGTGCAGAGAATTGGAGAGAAATTCAGAGTGCATTCAGCGAAGCTGAGAGCTTCCCCAGGGCAGGGTGCTTGAGGGGCGGGCCCAGTCACGATGCCGCCTGTACTTCCTGGAAGCTCCACTCAGAAACTCGGCAAATATTCATCAGCCCGTGTTTACCGAGCCCTTGTTGTGTGCAGTGGTTTGCAGATAATTTGATTGCTTCCCCAGAAAATTCAAGAGAATAAGCCAGATTCCTACTCGTTTTCATGAGTGTTTAGTAATAAGGTCAAATAAGGTCTCATAAAAATGGTGCATTATCCCGTATGTCATTAATAACCTCTGGGAGGCAGGAAGGGGGAGGTCCCGTCCGCAGCAGCAGAACCAGACCTGACCGGATGCTGGGACGCGTGGGGAAAGGCACGGCAGCTCACGGGCGGGCGTAGGGGATCCTTGGGAAAGCAATATTAATTCTTCCCAACTTAACTGAAAGCCTCCCCATTATAAAACCGCAGTTAAAATCACAATAGGAAACTTAAAGTATATTTCCAAAACTGACGGGAAACAGGGAGCGATGGCTTGCATATGAAGTGGCCAGATCGATGCTACAGGCCACGTTTAACGAATGACCGTGCGACGCTGCCATGCACCTGGCCGCTGGGAGGGGCCCCATGGTCCCGGGGCACAGCTGTGCGGATCTGGAAGCTGGGGTGGTGAACTGAACTCCTCCCCCTCCTCCCCCTCCTCCTCCTCCTTCTCCTCCTCCTCCTCCTCCTCCTCCTCCTCCTCCTCCTCCTCCTCCTCCTCCTCCTCGCAGGAAGCCAGGAGGTAACACGCACCAGAGGAAGTAAAGGGCCAAATAAATCAATGGGACAGAAAGCAAACTACACTCACAGGCAGAGGCTGGCCGCACAGCGCCCTCCGGAAGGCAGTGAGGGCCTGGGAGCCACCTTCCCGCCTCCCACAGCAGCGCCACGCCCATCTCCCCAGAGCCCCGTCTGGAAGGGGGTGCTCTGCTCTGTGATTCCAGTGCACCCCAACACAGGACGGCACCCCAGCCCCATCAGACACGACTGCCCCGTGTGAGAGGCCGCCAGTGAAACGCATGAGCACCGGCTTCCTTTCCAGGCTCGTCAGCCTGGGGCTGTTCTCTCTGACGCCAGCACGGGGCGGGGGGGGGGGGGGGTGCACGGAGGGGCAGGGGGCTGCTCCTTTCTCTGCGGGCGCATCCGCCTGGGCCTCCCACCCTGTGTCCTTCCTGACACCCTTTCTGCCCCTTCCTCCCGCACGCCAAGGATCCACGTCGGGGGGGGGGGGGGGGGGGCTGAGACCCGTCTGCGCCCGCTCCCTTCCCGGTTCCGGCTTCACTCCCGGTCATCGTCACCGTCCCGTCTGGTGCCGGGGCAGAGGCCCGAGGCCTGGAGACACACTGCATGGGCTCGGCTTTCCCGGCAACACCGAGAGGCAAGCCACTGCACACAACAAGGGCTCGGTGAACACAGGCTCGTGAGACCCTCCAGGCCCAGGGCTGCCACTTCCTGCGAGACCTGAACCTGCAGTGGAGGGGGGGGAAGGGGCGCGGGGGGGGGGCACTCTCTGTCAGGCCCCAAGCCCTTCCCGTCCCAAGGGGCTCGCAGTTTCCTCCTTGTGCCCAGAAGTGTTTGAAAACCGGAGAATTCTCCCTCTCCCCAGACCCCCACGTGCCAGCAGCGGCTGTGGACGGCGGGCGGGGGACACACACGCAGACCTGCCGAGGAGAGGCACACGCAGAAGTGCTGGGCTCATCTCCCCGGGGTGGGTTGGCACACTGGCGGCACCGGCTCCGCTTCCACGGGGCCCACCCCGTCTCATCGGCCGTAATGGGATTGTCGCTCGGTCCACTGGCGGTGAAAATTGCATTGTCCTCATCAGCGGGGTCCGGAGCCCGAGGCTGCGAGGCAGGAGGTGCGTTTATTTCCTCAGCTCCTTCGAGATCATCTCTGCGGGGCCCCGAAGGGGACGCCTCACCGAGACCCTCACCCAGAAGGTGCCAAAACGTGGCCCGATTCAGAGACCTGTTGCTCAGCAGTGCTCTGGGGTCACCTGGGAAGAGCTGGGGTTCTAGACCTTCCCAGAGGGCAGTGCAGGGGGAGGGGAGGGGGGTGCACAGCGCCTTCCCAGCGGCCCTCGGTGGAGGTTTACCAGGAAAGCCCGCACACAGGCCCGGCCTCTGCTCTCCGGTGGCACAAAGCGAGGGTGACCTGCCTCCCCCATCGCCCGCCTTCCCGGGGCCGGGGCTGTGCTGCGAGCGGAGGGGTAGGGATCGGACCAGGGCAGGTGGCCTCCACGCCATGAAGATGGCAGCTGTGCTGTGCGCCCACGTGCCGGGCCCTGTGTGGCCCTCAGGGGCACCGTCTCAGGGACCCCGCACGCAGCTCGGAGGGTAGGCAGGGGAGGCAGCTGGTGGTTGCCCTGGGATGGGGGCCCGGTGGCGGGTGTGTGGGCGTGGTCTGGCCATGACGTCGTCAGTTGTTCCAAGCACCTGGTGAGCAGCGGCGCCGGGGCGGCCTCTGAAGCCGGGGCCTGGTGACGGGGGCCCTGGAGGTGCTCTCAGAGGCCCGCTCAGCGCTCAGCGTTGGGTCGGAACCACCCCAGGCCGGCAGGCTGGGCTCCAACAGGCTCGCTGGTCCCAGGACCGCCCTGGGGCATCTGTTAGAAGGTTCAGGGGTGAGTGTGACCCAGCGAACGCTGACCCTGAGGGGCTTTTGACACGACTGTGGGCGGCTGCACCACCAGCTCAGCCCCTGCCCGTCTTGGCCGCGCCTCTCACTGCTGTGGGCCGGTCAGTCCTGGCCACCTTCCCGAGACCTGGCTCCTTCTGCCCTCCCCCGGCTGCTGTGAGCGTGGAGTCCACACGAGGACCAGGAAGCACGAGGCAGCCGGGCTCAGTGGAAATGCTCAGCGAGTCATGAATATTAATGTTTATCAGGGTCTGTTATCTGAAGAAAAGGAACATGAGCGTGGACGAATTCTAGCTAGGCCTTTAGTTAGTACTCGGGGCTCCTGCAAACTCAGACTGTCCCACTGCCTGCATGTGTGTGTGCACGCGTCTGTGTGTGTGTGTGTGTGTGTGCGTGCGCAAGCGTGCACACACGTGCACATGGAACCACAGACTATTGACCATGCTTCCTGAAACTTAGCTAAGTGAGCTCCCTGCCGGGAATGCACGTGTGACCAAGCCAGGAATTTCACTCCCCTTCCTCTTAAACATTATGAAATTCCCTTCCCAGCAACATTTCTTTTGAATGCACTCTGTTTGAGTCAGTTTGAATGGGAGAAAGTCACTTAGATCCAAGTAAAAGAACCACTTTTAACAGCAAAAGAGAGTCTTTAGGGAAATGGGAGCGACCGGGGAAGTGTGTGTGTGTGTGTGTGTGTGTGTGTGGTGCCTTATTTAGCATAATGGTTATTCCGAGCGTCCTCTTACATTTCAGGATCGCCTGTTCCGCCCCCTGGGAGAGTGTTTAGCTCCACAGAGCATGAATTTTCACTTATCTAGCGATTATTTGGAATAAAAATCCCCTGTGGCGTGAGTTCCCACCTTTAACGGTCTCTTCAGGGAGCAGTTTTCTGTAAACATTACATACGCTTCTCCAGGGAACCGGGTGACCCACGTGGAGAGCCAGCGGGGGCACTAATGGGCCCGGTCTTGAGCCCCCTGTCCTTTGGGCTCCAGATTTCCTTGTTCTGATGGCATTTCCACAAGACCCTGATGTTTAGCTTGAATGCGGGCCCGTGAACAGGCTCTCTCTCTCTGCTTGTGCCCGCGGTGTGTGAGATGAAGGCTCTCAGCGGGGGCTACAGTGGGGTCAGGGTATTCACGAGTCAGGCACTCAGAAGTGCCCACCCACCAGACGTACTTCCTGCGGCAGCTTATTATAATACCCTCGACCTTCAGCCCACAGGAGGCGGCAATCCCCAATGGAGAGCCACCCTCCAGGGCACCGAGTGCGGCAGGGAGCGGCTGCCTGGGGTCGCTCGCTGTGTGGCCTTATCGTGAGGGTGGGGTGAGGCGTGAGTGTGAGGATAAGAACAGACACCGCCTCGCACGCACACAGCAGGTGTTGAAGAGCCGCCTGTAGGTCTTTCCCCTTAGCTCTTCAGCATCTCAACAAGCACAGCAAAACCGGTAGGTAACTGCATTCCTCCTCCATGTGCCCCCAGGCACTGCTCCAGCCTCAAGCAGGGGTCAGGGGTCCGTTACCAGGGACAGCGGGAGGGGAGGGTTCTCTCGGAGCGACGGGGCAGGGAGCAGACAGGGCAGTGAGTATCTATGTCGTGTGGCAATCACTGTGTGGGGAAATAAAGATGGAGAAGGGGTGGGAGAGCATTGTGGTCAGGATAGGAGAGGGGATGGTCCGATAGATGGGACGTGAGAGGGAGGGAAGCTCCCTTTTCCTCCAGTTTTCTCACCAGCCTGGGAGCTAGAAGCGCCTGAGGCATCGCACTTCAAGGCCAGATGGACTTGAGGGAATCATGGGGCACTGCTGACGAGGCCTGAAGGCTGCAGCCAGCTCCCCAGGTCACCTACAGCTTAGAGGTCGCCCTTCCCAGTGCAGCTCCCTGATTGGTTCAGAGAGCTGTCAGTCGCAGTCTCCAAACTGCTGACGCGGCACATGCGCTGATCAGTGCTCTGCACTGCTGGCTGCAGGCAGAGCGGTGGAGTGATTTGCTATTGTCCTCCTGAAGAGCAGTCCCTGGGCAAAGTAGTATTAGATTTGATTCTTTTTTCCCTAAAAAGCTGGGAGTGAAGCTATTTAATTAAGATTGTGTCAAAGCATAACTCCGTTTTCCCCGTTGGCCCTTTTCATTCCAAATATGAAAGGTTCCCTCTGGGAAGAATGCACAGAAGCTGGTTTGTCTCCATTATTGCCAAGCGATGTTTTATTTAATCGGCCTGCTGGCCATTCATCCTGGAAACTTGCTACCAGGCTCCTTTGTGCTGGAAATGCCCAATCAAACCTAATGCTGCACCCGCCTGGTCGGGCTTCATCTTGCCAGGCTCGCGAGGAAAGTCTGAGCGGGGACTTCATTTCCCTCTTCACATTTGTTCAGCTCCTTCGTTCACTCCTGGTAATGAGACCCGAATGTGAACCAGACTATTGGAGCCTTACTACACCAGCCATCATCCATCCATTCATTGTCCACCCTCCCACACCTCCATCCACCTACCTACCACCCATCCATCCATCATCATCCACCCTCCCACCCTCCTATCTATCCACTACCTGTCCATCTATCCATCATCCCCACCCTCTATCCACCTATCCACCACCCACCCCTCTATCCATCATCCACCCTCCCACACATCTATCCCTCCTTCTATCCATCAACCATCCATCTATTCACCTTTTCATTCACTATTTCTCTACCCATTCCTTTGTTCCCTAAGAAAAGTTTGTTAAAATTGGCTCCTTATGGCAAGATCTATAGTTTTTAAGTCCCTTTGCCTTATGACTCACAGTATTTGCTGCATCAGAAACGCTGAGAGAGGGAATCGGCACAGAAGGTGGTGGCAGGGGAGTGCGGGTGCAGCACAGACTGGCCCCGACGGCCTCTCTGGCTTCCCCGACGCAGGCGCGCGCTTGTTCCCAGAGGCCTCGGGAGGCGTCTTGTAAGCACCAGGCAGCAGTGCCCTGGCCCGGGAAGGCCCGGCTCTGCCTTCTCGGGATTTGCAGGCAATGGGCACCCATAATGACAGCCAACCGGCTTCCTCCACACGTTTTGTTTGAGCAACACACAGCGGCTGTCGATAGGATTGCTCCATTAAAATCGGTGCTCACTCAGCGTCCCGGGACTGCAGCCTTAACGGTCCCTGTTCATCACACGCAGGAGAACACGACCGGACGCTGTGTCTCTCACACACCAACAGCCGGGAAGAACAAAAGCGTGCCTGGCAGTTCCCCAGGAGCAGCAGCCAGCGGAGAGTGGCAGCAGGAGGACGGAGAGGGGGAGACGGAGGCAGGGCGTGCGGGAGGG
The DNA here is from genome assembly GCA_963693515.1 of Pipistrellus nathusii. Lineage (NCBI taxonomy): Eukaryota > Metazoa > Chordata > Mammalia > Chiroptera > Vespertilionidae > Pipistrellus > Pipistrellus nathusii. Next base: position 1,558,525 of record OY882872.1, read on the forward strand.
GAGAGGAAGGAGAGGTGTCGGAATGGCTAGGAAACCACGCTCGGAGGAGGGGGTGCGCCTGACCTTGTGGGGAGGCCCTGAGCTGCCGCTGGGGGAGCAACCACGGAGCCCAGTCTGCTCACCTGGCCGGCCGGCCTTGCAGTGTTGCCGTTCGGTTCTCACCGGGGCCACTCGGCCACACCTTTGCCATAGCGTCGCCTTATCTTCTTCCCCATCTTCCCTCCTCCCCCCACCCCCGTCTCCCCACCCCCGCGCTGCGGCCCCTCTGCTGGCTCACGGGACCCAGGCCAGCAGCAGCCAACACCAGTACTGCCTGACCGCCCTCATCCTCAGCTTTGCAGATGTGGAGGACAAAAAGCACCCGGAAGAGCAGCTAGAGAGAGGAAACTTCCCCTTTTATTCCTGGAGGCTCTGATCCCAGCCTTTGCAGAGCTGGGGGAGCTAGGACAGGGGGCGCTGGCAATCTGGGGGCGCTGACAATGTGCGAGAGGGTGACGGAGCCCAGGGGGTTCGTGCAACTCCGTGGACAGCGAGGGTGGTGTGCTGTCCAGCGGCCGCCCAGCCGGAGCCAGGCTGCCCGGAGAGGAGGGGCTGCCCAGGCGCCCGGGGGCCGTGTGGTCCTGTTCGCACCTCGCAGATCACCGAGCCGAGGCCCCTGTGAGGAAACACGTGAATGCACACATCTCCCTCCTGCTCCCGGTTCCGTCTGTCCCGCTGAGTGTAACCGCGTTACTGAAGCCCAGGGCTCCGCCGGACCGGCCAGGAGCTGGGGCCTGGGGAGGGCCAGCCCCACAGGCAGACCTCGCCGTGGCGTCCGTTCTCTCCCCAGGAAAAGACGCCACTCTGTTCTTTCTCTTGTTGGGGAGCACCGGCCAGTTCCTCACATCCTCTCTGCAGCCCCACGGGCAGAGCGTGATGAACAGAGACTCCGGGCCCCACAGCTCAGGGGCTGGACTGGCCTCTCCGCTCCGAGGAGACATAGCGGACGGAGGTTTGATGGCAGGAGGAAGGCACAACGGGGAGGTTCCCTGCAGCCTGTGCTTGGCTCCGGCAAGGCACCTCCCTGGGCAGCGGGGCTGGCAGCAGGCCTCGCTGGCGCTGACCACGGCACTCCAGGTGGCGGCGAGGGCACCTTCCTGGCAGAGGCTGGCACAGGCAGGTGTGGGTGCTGACAGGGCTGGCTGACCTTGGGCTTTGGGGCCCGCGTCTCACTTTCCTCTTTAGCAGCTCTGAGCTCTGTTCCCGAAGGAGTTCATCTCTCTTCACACAGCACACGTTCCCTGCCTGTTCACATCGCAGTGTTTACAGCCATGCCTAAGCGAGAGCCAGTTTATTCTAGATCATCTCTCTGATGTGATTCTTATCAGCAGCCCCTGACAAGAGCAAATGAAAAAAAAGCCTCAGCAGGTACGGTGCCCATGCTGGCTGTTCTTGGTTAGTCCTTCAGGTCGTGCTCCCGGGCTGGGCATTGGGCACCTTCTGCTTCACTGTTTTCCATCGGGAGACGGACCCCTTCGCCTCCATCTGGCGGTGCTTCCAATTGTGCTTTCCGCATGAATGCCCACTCTGAGCCCGTGATGAGGTATTGATTCTCCTTCCTGTCATTTTGTCCACGGCAAATGGCACCGATGCTGGACCTCGCTCCTGGAGTTTGGCTGAGAAAAGAATTCGGGGCCAAGGGACTCGGATACAAGCAGAAGCGTATTTAGAAAGTCACGGGGGGAGAAGGAGTGAGCCAGCTGGGCTGCATGGGCTCAGGACACAGGGTGCAGAGGCACCAGAAAGGCCTTGGAGCTTCGGAGAAAGAAGCCAAGCCACACGCCTGGGGGAAGGGGGGCAGGGCGGGTGCTCTAGAGGGAGGGCCTTGCTGGGAAAGACGGGGGAGGGGAGAGGTGTGAGGTGTGGGGAGGGAGGGAGGGAGGGAGAGGAGGAGGGGGGAGGGAGAGGGAGAGAAACACACGCTGGGTTCTTTTAAGGGCTTTTATCTGAGGTCTTAATAGAATACTCATCAGCTTCCCAGGTGTGTCGCCTCAGGTCTCACTGACTGGCGGGGGCGCTGTGACAGGCACTGATGGTCCTGCGTCACGGGCCTGATGCCGGCCATGGCTGGCCTTGTCTGGTTCGCTGACTCCTGGGCCTGGAGCTGAACACGCTGAGGCCTAGATGTTCCCTCCAATTTGACCAAAGCCTGTCTCTGGGGCCAGCAGACCCACAGCTTCGTTCCTCCGATCAGGGGTGTGGCTCAGAGCCGCATGGCCGAGGGCTACACGGTAGGGATGGTCCTGGGGGCTTGGACGGGAGCGTGTGGGGCTGTCCCCGCCCCCGCCCCCAGGTTCCTCCTCAAAGGGTCTGCCACAGGCCAGGGAGGGAAGGCCACCTGGGGTAAGCGCCCAGCCTGTGACTCACGTCAGACGGGGCACAGTTTCCTGGAAGATTTAAGTCCGGGAGCGTGTGCTCTGAGCAAGGGGCTGGGGTGGGGACAAGGGACCGTAACTGGGAGGTGCTTCTGGGCTGAGAGCAGAGCAGCCCCTCGGCCCCTGGCCCCCAAAGTCGGATACGCGCCCGCGACCAGGAGCTTCCGTTCCAGTTCCCTGTGAGCGAGAACTCGGCCCCTGAGCTGCGTCAGTCCTGCGCTGGCAGCGGGCGAGCGGAGGCATGGAGAGCTTGAGTGACTGCTCAGGTCACCCCCAGGAAGTGTGTCTGGGGGGGGGGGATGGGGACCCTGCCTGCCTCCAGGCTCCCTGAGCCCCTTCTTGTCTGCTTTGCACACACGACATAATTTACGCAGCCTTTTTGGAACTCAGCTTGACAAAATCTATTTTTAAGAAAACATTTTATTGATTTTTTTTTTTTACTGAGAGAAAGGGAGAGGGATGGAGAGTTAGAAACATCGATGAGAGAGAAACATCGATCAGCTGCCTCCTGCACACCCCCTACTGGGGATGTGCCCGCAACCAAGGTACATGCCCTTGGCCGGGATCGAACCTGGGACCCCTCTGTCCACAGGCCGACGCTCTATCCACTGAGCCACACCGGCCAGGGCTTGACAAAGTCTGAGTGCAGCACGCCTGTCCCCTGCCGCCGGCACTTCCATTTCAAGGAGTCCCTGAGCACAGAGGCCCCGCAGACAGGAGCACGGCTGGCCACGCGAAAGGCCGCCAGGAGCCACTGGGCCCCGCAGCAGGGGAGGTCGGCCACGCTGCTCCCCCCGCAGCCGGGAGCCCGCTGGGACACCTGGCCACGCGCATAGGCGGATTCACGTAAGGAAGCGGGAGCAGCGTGTGCGGGCCGAGAAGACCCGTGAGGGGCAGGCGGCGCAGAAAAGCACCCGGGACGGCAGCCCGGGCATCGCCAACTGACCGTCCCGGAGGTGAGGCCACGGCAGGGATGTGGTGGAGCTGCACTTACTGCGTCTCGATTCACTGGATGTTTAGTCCTACACCTGCCCCCCTAACTTCACTGCGAGAGCTCAGGTGTTGAGGGAAGTTCACATTTTTTTAAAAAAGAGCAAAGGGTCTGGCACAGGGCTCCCCGCACACAGCCCGCGGGTCCCCGGAGCGGCCACGGCGTCCGCGTCTCTCCTGTGAGCTGTCTCCTGCCTGTGGGGGGGGGGGCGGCGGTAAGACCCCGTCAGAGCCGGGGGGTATGGAAGGGAACTCGCACACTGACGAGCACAGCCCTGCCGTGAGGACTCTGCCTGGGGACGCCGGGCCCGTGGCAAACGAGTCACATTTCATTTTCCGCTCAGTTGCTCCCACGTTTTAATAAAGAGCCCTTTACTGATGGGCTCCTTCCCGGGGGAATTTAAGAATCCCATCAGACGCGCACAAAAGGACAGAGACGGATGGCAGGCAGCGAGCTGCCCCTCCCCCCCGGCACGGCCACGGGCACGGCGACGGGCACGGCGACGGGCACGGCGGCCCCCAACACAGCTCCCCGCCTGCCCTTCTGTCTGAGGCGCTAGGCTGGCTCCGGCGGGGGTCCCGGCGCCTGGCCTGGGAGAGGGGCTGTGGGTGCAGGTCTGCGCCGTGAGCCACCTCGTCTCCACACAGTCGCCCTCAGGGCTCCTCCTGCCTCCTTAATGGACTGCCTCACTGGCGTCCTGCTTTCATTTCTCGCTTTTAAAAAGCTGTCTTGTTGAAAGTATTACATCTGCCCCCTTCCCGCCCCCTTCTGGCCCGCCCCGCCCCGCCCCCGCCTTCGCCCCCTGTTGTCTGTGGCCGTGGCCCGGCATCTGCGCACACAGGTCTGGGCTGGTTTTAGCCCTTTAGTGCTGTCTGGTTCCATCCGCCCACGGCAGGGAATGCCGCCTGTCCCCGACCCAGCCGGGTGCCCTGGTCTTCAGTCTCCCCTCCGCTCTGAACCCCGTTTCTGGAAGGAGGGCGCTGCCCAAGGTGATGATGCGCGTCTTCATTCTAGAATTCAGAATCCATAGCTTCTCCCGTGAAAAGGTCCCTGGGCCCTGGCCAGGTGGCTTGGTTGGTTGGAGCCTCGTCCTGTACACCAGAAGGTTGCGGGTTCGATTCTCAAGTCAGGGCACATACCTACATTTTGGGTTGATCCCCGGGCGG
>OY882872.1:1568095-1643095 GCA_963693515.1 Pipistrellus nathusii
CCAGCCGTCAAACCTGCTGTGTCATTTGCCAGGCGAACAGGCGATGTCGCAGTAGATGCTGCTGGTGCCAGAGAACGTCCCGCTGGGAACGCGTCTGAGATGGCTCCTCAGGACCAGGAGCGAATGTGCCGGGAGGCCCGGTCGGCGGCGTGGATGCCAGCTTTCCTCCCCGGGTGGCGCAGGCGTGCTGTGTGCCTCGGACACAGGATGGGCTGCTCAGAAGACACCGGTGCCAGGGCCGGAGAACAGCCCGGAGCGCCCCGTGCGCCCAGGGACTGGCCAAGGACCGGAGGCTGGAGCCCGCGGTGGACACCAGCCTCCCCTGATGGGACGGGCACCGATGGGTGCAGTTGGTTTTTCCGGGGCCGGCTCAGTGTCTTGAACGTTTACATTGTGACCTAAATGGGAGTTAACGTTTGAGAATTTAGGCCCACTTTCAGGTGGCGCTGGTGGAGCTGAGCCCTGTAGCTGGAGAACGGACCCTGCAGAGGCTGGCCATGTCCTTGTTTATTTAACCACCTGCCCGGCGCTGTTGGCGTTCAGCCGGCCATCCTGGTTTGAGTGTGGGGTCCCAATCCCGATGTTTAAGGCACTCCTTTAAAAAAAATTTTTTTTTTTTTAAATTTACTTTAGAGGGAAGGATAGAGAATCATTGACCCGCTGCCGCCTGCACGCCCCCCACTGGGGATCAAACCCACAGCCCGGGCCTGTGCCCTCATGGGGGAATGGAACCATGACCTTCTGATTCATAGGTTGATGCTCAACCACTGAGTCACACCAGCCGGGTGTTGCCCCTTTAATAGTTGCCCCGCCCCTCAGTACCACCAGGGCAGACCCCGGGGGGTCAGCTTTGCATCTCCCCAGAGGCTTTGTAAATGATAAATATTCCCAAAGGGTCCCCGCCCCCGCCCCCCGCCATTTCTTCACCTTCGGGCTGGTCCCGGATGGGAGGGGAAGTCTGAAATGTGAAGAGAAGCCGTTCCATGTCCATTTTGAACTGCAGCTGCGGGAGGACCCCCCCCCCCGCCCCCGTTTCTGCTCGGTCTAATAGCGGGGAAGGCGGCGCTGCCATATCTCCCCGGAATGGCTCTCTCATGCATGACTGCCTTCTCAGTTAAAGGCTGGAGATGCTTCTCTGCTTCCCCGCTGTGGGATGATGACTGTTTTCATTGCCAGACACGTTGCTGTCAGAGCGCACGAGCTGATGGTCAGCTGGTTCTCCGCCGAGTCCCCCCTGCAGCCGGCTCTGCCCACTGCGTCCCTGAAACACCGGCTTGTGTCAGGGCAGCCGCGGGGGCCGGTGGCAGGTGACAGGTCCTGGAGCGAAGGGCCGGCTCTCGCCCTCCTTCGATCCTCACAACTCCTTCTGGGCCCGGCCGGTGTGGCTCAGGGGTTGAGCATCGACCTATGGACCAGGAGGTCAGGGTTCCATTCCCGGTCAGGGCACAGGCCCGGGTTGCGGGCTCCCTCCCCAGTGTGGAGCATGCAGGAGGCAGCCAGTCCATGACTCTCTCTCATTGTTGATATTTCCACCCCGCCCCGGCCCCCTAAAGGGACCCCTGCCCTTCCTCCGTGGTGGGTGAGGCGTTCAGCAGCCTTCCAGAAGGGGAGGCAGGCACCCAGTCCCGGACGTGGTGTGAACTGGGAGTGAACGGATGAAGGGTCTTCGAACTCCTGGGGAAGGGAGCATGCCCCGCAGGGAGCCCCCTGCCACCCCAGTGCGGTGGCAGCAGTGGCAGCGGCCAGCACCCCGAGTCTGGGGAGACGGGGCTCAGACTCCCCGTCCACGGGGTGTGTCTGCAGACCCTCCCGGCCCTGGCTCCGCACAGGACGCCGGCTCCTCTGGCTATTCTGAGCTGCGGTCCCCGCCGCCCTGTGCGCCTCTTCACGCTCGGCTCTCTGTTCTTCAAACAGGCGTCTGTTCTTCTCTAAAAATTCCTCTGTCCCTCGGAGCAGCGGCTGGGGCCCGGCTCCCGCCGTCCTCGGCACCGCCGGCTCTGAGGCCGTGTTCCGGGCCCTTCCGCGGAGCTTTGATGTCGCTGGCGAGGAAGCCGCCCGGCCTTTGTTCAGCGCTTGAAAGGACCGCGCGGCCGTCCCAGCTGCGAGGCGGGCGCGGGGCCGGCCGTGGCAGATGGCTTTCATTAGGTGTGCACCCCCTCCCCGGAGCCACCCCCTCGCTTGGGAGAGATGCGATTTCTCCGCAGATAATTACTCCCTTTCTTGTTGGGAGCCTTGCATCAAAGGGACCCCACAGTCAGGCTCTCGGGGCTCTCTCCCTTGCCGGGCTGGAAAGCTGGCACAGGCCGGATGGCACAGCTTTCTCTCCGACAGCCTGGCCTGGCCTCCAGGCCAGACCGAGGTCACCGGTGCTTGGCGGGGACTGCCCTGCAGAGCGGCTGGCATTCCTGCCCGTGAAAACCATCCTCGGCTCCAGGTCCCCTTTCCATCGCTCTCGGCAGCGCCGCACGCCGCACGGCAGGGCGCACAGAGGCCCTGACATCCTGCCTCTCCTTCCCAGTGTGTCCTGGCCTTTGGAGGAAGCTCAGGGATAGTCCAGCCCCCTCCCTGCCCGTCCTTTCACCTCCCCTCGTGAACTCCACCCACATCCACATTGTGGGCTCCAACCCCAGGCGGGGCGTGCAGGAGGCAGCCCGTCAATGATTCTCATCGCTAACGTTTCTATCTCTCCTCCTCCTTTCCTCTCTGAAATCAATAAAAAACATTAAAATAAATAAATAAATAAATAAAAAAGACAGGCATTGAGGCAGAGGGAGGATCCGCCTGGGAGGCACAGAGCAGCCAGTGAATCCCGGTGAAGCTGGGCTGCCTGTGCCGGCCACGGCTGCTCAGGGAACAGGGCAGCGATGTCCGGGGACGCCTCCCCCTTCAGGGCCGCCCACGGCCACGGCCTGGTTTGCACCGCGCACTCGGCGCACCTCAGGGCCTTCCCGTGGGACGGTGCCCGGCTCAGGCACCTATCACACTCTGTTCCCGGCTGCTCCAGGGCCCCCCTCCACCTGAGGGCGATGGCGGCAAGTCCTGTGCCAGGGAAGGCGCGGCTGTGTCCGCTCGCAGTGCTCACCGCGCCCGCCGCTTCCCGGGGGAAATGGCAGGACGCGAACCGAGCACACGCTCGCTCGTTGGTTAAATGAAGGATTTAATTTTAAAAGCGACTGGAACACGGTCGACTGGCTCGTACGGCTTCTCGCTCCTTCTCCCGCACTGAGTTCTAAGAGAGGATTTGAGGAGGACGCAGCCGTATGAAAGATTCAACAGGATAAAGGCAAGCAAGCGAGAAAGCAGCAGAGGGGAAACAGAACGAAACAGGATGCCGGTCACTTCTCGGTGGAAGCTTGCCAGCAGACAGCCGAGATGAACCCAGAACCTTTGCCAGGAACGCAGTCTTATTTCTGCCAGTGCGCCCTGGGCTCCAACGAGACACAGCTTGCATCTCGAGGGAGAGGTGGTGGGGGAAGATGGGGGAGAACGGGGGTGTCCCCTGGCCGGGCGCCTATGGGAGAGCCTGCGGGGCCTCCCTGGGACCCAGGCCCGGACCTCACTCCACAGCGTCCTGCTCTCCACGCGAGGGCCGCCCTGCTGGCTCCCGTCACCACGTCAGACCTGGCTCTTTCCGTTCTGCCTCGCCCCGGGATCTGCCTGCGTGTCCGAGAGGCCTTTCCCTGGACTTGGGGCACATGAGCAAGGGGCGCAGGGGTCCTTGGGAAACGGAGGGAGCCGTGCGAGGTGACAGCGCTGCTGGGGGCTGCCCGCCTCCCGTCAGCGTGGCCTCTGGGCCTATGACCGCTCCGGTGAGCAGCCCCCGCCGCCGGGCGCAGCCAGCCGTGCGGGCCGGTGAACTTGACCTGGACGGGGCCAGGCATCTCGTTTTATAAAAGCTCCTCAGATGACGTCCATCACGGTGGGAGGTGGAGCTGTGAGAAGCAGGGTGTCCGAGGGCTTTATCTACCTGACAGGAAGCTGTTCTCCGCAGGGAAATACCTGGAAATGGGAGGCGAAGAGGGGACACTCGGCTGACAGTGTCCAAAGCCGGTGCCTCTCAGCGCCCAGGGAGCGAGGGGCGTACAGGGCGGGCAAAGGGAGGCTACGGTCGTTCACAGGGGAGCGCAGGGCAATGACCGATAAGCATTTTTAAAAATATATATTTTATTGATTTTTTACAGAGAGGAAGGGAGAGTTAGAAACATCGATGAGAGAGAATCATCCATCAGCTGCCTCCTGCACACCCCCTACTGGGGATATGCCCGCAACCAAGGTACATGCCCTTGACCGGAATCGAACCCGGGACCTTTCAGTTCCCAAGCCGACGCTCTATCCATTGAGCCACACCGGTTTCGGCATGACCGATAAGCATTAACGCAAGAACAAGCTCAGTGTTTCGTGCGCTCTTGCCCTCCCCTGGGGACTCCTGGCCTGGCAGTGGTGTGTGTGCGCCTCGGTGAGGGCGGTGAGGGGAGATGCCCGGCCCCGGCTTGTCTGCGGAATTCCCGGGCTGGCTCCCGTGAGCGGGTTTTGTGCGAGTCACAGGCCACGCATGAGAACCATGACTCGGGAGGCGATGGGTCGGCCCGCAGCCGGGGGAGCCCGGCGCTTCCTAAGGGGCGGGGGGTCTGGGCTCCGCTGCAGGAGCCAGGTCTCACCGGGGCGTCGGGCAGCGGATTCCCGGCCCGGCGCTGGCCGCCCGCCGCGGCTCTGCGAAGAGTCCCCCCACCATGGTGAGCAGCTTCCCAGCCATTGATTCAGCCGGGAAAGTGCGGTGCCTGCTCTGTTGCCATAGAGACGGTGCGGCGCTGGTCTTTGTTGCTTTGGGAACCCACCCCCATCCCCTCACAGCACTCCCGTTGGGTATTTTGCTCCCAAGATAATGGTGTCTATTGTGGATTGAATGATAATGGGCCGCCCTCCTCAGCTCCCCCGCCCCATTGGGAAGGCTGGGTCCGGGTCCGAGTGCGTCTCAGCGAGATGAGGACCCTCCACCAGAGGGAGCGGGGCTGCGGGCGGGCGGGGTTCCTTCTGAAGGAGGAAGAGGAGCTCTGCTCCCGATGGTGAACAGGAGGCCGCGGTTCAGGCTGCAGCCGTGCGGGAAGGGCCTCGGTGAGAGGGACGGGAGGGCGATCGCAGGTAGGGCTTCCTGGGTGAGGACGCTGGGCTGGGCGCTGGGCTGAGGGCCTCAGCTCATTCAGTCCCCATTTGGCAGAGGGGCACAGGGGTACGTGGCCTGTCCACTGCCCCACAGCTCGCACGCAGCCCAGATGCAGGTCACTGCCGACTGCTCGCCCGAAGGCGCGGAAGGACCCACTGTCAGAGTCCTCACACCCAGAGCAGAGAGACACATGGATTGGTTGCCTCCCGCACACACCCTGACTGGGGCCGGGGACTGAACCTGCAACCAAGGTACGTTCCCTTGACCGGAATCGAACACGAGAGCCTTTGGGCTGCAGGCCGGCGCTCTAACCACTGAGCCACCAGCCACGGAGGAGAAAGAAATCCCATACAGAAAAAGTGAGAGGGTAACGCCTCACAGGGTGTGGCTACGTGCGGGTTCGGCCCGGTGCCCGCCCACAGGCTGGGGTGAGCACAGAAGCCACAGCAGGCTCTACGGGACGGACCAGAGACGCCGAGGGAGAGGATGCTCTGCAGCGACAGGGTCAGGCGGTGCTTAACCCGCGCCCTCCGGCTCACACACCTCTCACTGCTCAGCCCGGGAAGCCGCACCTCCTCCTCCTCCCCGTCCTCCAGCCGCAGGAGCCTCCCGGATCTCCCTTCACACACACACACACACACACACACACAACATACAGACACACACACAGACACACACACAGACACACAGATACACACACACAGACAGACACAGACACACACACACATGCAGACACACACACGCAGACAGACAGACACAGACAGACAGACAGACAGACACACACACAACACACAGACACACACACAGACACACACACAGACACAACACACAGACAGACACACACACACACAACACACAGACACACACAACACACAGACACACACACACAGACACACACACAGACAGACACACAGACACACACACAGACACACACACACACAACACACACAGAGACACACACAGACAGACACACAGACACACAGACACACACACACAACATACAGACACACACACAACACACAGACACACACACAACACACACAGACACACACACAGACAGACACACAGACACACAGACACACACACACAACATACAGACACACACACACATACAGACACACACACAGACACACACACAGACAGACACACACACACAGACACACAGACAGACACACACACACATACAGGCACACACAGACACAACACACAGACACACACACAGACACACACACAGACACACACACAGACAGACACACACACAGACACAGACACACACACACAGATAGACACACAACACACAGACACACACACAGAGACACACACACACACACAGACACACACACACACAGGAAGCTTCGTGTAACATTGTCTTACTTTTTATGGTTCTCAATTTCACAATCCAATAATCCTCCTTGCTGTCCAAGTGAAATTTTTTTAGCCATCTCGAGTCCTCATGGCGTTAAGTGGAGTATAAATCTTAAGAAATACAGTTTTTATGGTGTCTTGATTTTTTAAAAATCTGAATTATGACACTTAGACTTGTCCCTGCCTGTCTTCTGACTGACCCCCCTTCCCCGCCCTTTTACCCCCACCCCGCCCCGGGGCGTGGAGCCGAGGCCGGGGCTGGAGGGACCCGCCCCTCCCGGCCCTGATGAACACACCGCTCTCCAAGGGGAACTCAGGGCAGGCGCCCACCTCCCGCCTCCCCTCCGCCTACCTCCCCCCCAAAGCAACTGAGTGGTTCTCAGCTCAGAGCTCTCTCCAGTCATCTCAAAGGACATAAAACATGCTCAGCTGCCAGAGCCAAATGAATACAAACTTGTTTTTAATTTGTAGCTCGTGTGTGTGTGTCTGCGTGTGCGTGTATGTGTGTGTGTATGCGTGTGTGTGTATGTGCGTGTGTATGCGTGTGTGTGTGTGCATGTCTGCATGTGTGTGTGTGTGTCGGGGGGGGGGTCAGCAAGTCTTAGGGGAAGGAAGGCAAAGGCGCATCTCAGGGAGCCGCTGTGGCTGGGCTGTGAGTGCGACCACCTGCACTTGGACCCAGCTTCTCTGCCTCTGTCTGCGTCTCTTCCTCTCTCCCTGTCTCCCCCCCCCGCCCCCCGTCTGTCTGTCTCCCTCTGTCTCTCTCTCTCCCTCCCTCCCTCTGTCTCTGTGTCTGTCTCTCTGTCTCTCTCTCTCTCCCTCTGTCTCTCTCTCTCTGTCTCTGTCTCTCTCCCTGTCTCTCTGTCTCTCTTCCCCCCCTCCATTTCTCTCTCTCCCCCTCCCCCCTGTCTGTTTCCCTCTGTCTCTCTCCCTCCCTCTGTCTCTGTCTCTCTGTCTTTCTCACTCTGTGTCTGTCTCTCTGTCTCTCTCTCCCTCTGTCTCTCTCTCTCCCTCCCTCCCTCTGTCTCTGTCTCTCTGTCTCTCTCCCTCTGTGTCTCTCTGTCTCTCTCTCTCTCCCTCTGTTTCTCTCTCCCTCTGTCTCTCTCTTCCTCCTTTCTCTCCCTCCCTCCCTCTGTCTCTGTCTCTCTGTCTCTCTCACTCTGTGTCTGCCTCTCTGTCTCTCCCTCCCTCTGTCTCTCTCTCTCCCCCTCCCCCCATCTGTTTCCCTCTGTCTCTTTGTCGCTCTCTCTCTCTCCCTCTGTCTCTCTCCCTCCCTCCCTCCCTCTGTCTGTGTCTCTCTCTGTCTCTCTCCTCTCTCCTGGCTCCTCTCTCCCAGCAGCTGTGAGCCCTGAGAGCCGGCACTTCTTGCTCTCCAGCCTCGGTGTTGTCGTGTGCACACGGGGAAGCGTGCAGGTCACAGGGGGCAGCGCGCCTGCCCACGGGCTGAGCGAGCGAAGGCTTTCATTCCTGAAAGGGCGGGGGCCAGAGGTCTCTCGCAGGCGAGCTTCCTCCGGTCGGTCGGCGTAGCCTGTAGCGGCTCCTGCCCCACCGACACTCACGGCCATGGAGTTCCGTGGGTGCAGGGCATCCTCCGGGCAAGCCCTCCGCCCAGGCCTCTCTCCGTGGTCCTGACCTCCCCCCTCCCGGGGAGGATTGATTTGTCAGAGGCTCTTGCCGGCGCCGGCAGTGACATTTGTGCCGGGGCCTGGCGAGGCCTTGTGACTTTCCAGAAATGGAGCTGGGTAATGGCCTGTCATTATGAGCAATCAGCATTGGGGATCTGAGGAGACCGGAAACTTGATCACCCTTGGCACTCCTCCTGGGGTGCCCTGGGTGAGGGCGAGGCGAGAGCCTGGCTGTCCCTCTGTTAACCCTTCACCCCCCGGGAAGGAACGAGCACCCGCCTCCCCTGCAGACGCTTCCGGGGGAGCCGCACTGAGCAGTGGCATTTGGGGGCAGAGAAGAGCCGCAGCTTTTGTTTATTGGCCATGGTGTTCGGTCACCCACCGGGGCCCGCGCGTGCTCGCTGCCCCCAGACGACGATTTGCAGGATGTTGGGAACGGAAGGAGCTGAGATGCTGACGTGCTCAGGCCTCTCCTTTTACAGATGAAAACGCCAGCGCCCCCCGAAGATGCCGCGACGGTGTTTCAGTCCACAGGTCATGCAGCCCCGGAGCGGGGTGGCCTTTTCACTCTCCCCGGACCCCCGGCCTCCGGGGCGGAGGCTGTAAGCCGGCCCCAGCGGGGTTTGTGCGCTCGCACAGTGTTCTCAGGCTTGTTCTGTTCAGGCCGATTCCGGCGTGTTCTCCCCGGGTCACCGAGGGGCGGACAGGAAGCGCCGTGTCTGTGCTGGGGGCTGCGCTGCCTGGGGTCCATCGGGTGAGCTTCTGACTCCGTCACCTGGGAGACACATACCTTGGGGAACTCGGGTTCGGTTGGGGTACCTGCCTGCTCAGAGGATTGTTCCAATCACCAAAGGAAATGATACAAGCACATTTTAAACCGTGTTCAGCTGGTTATAAAATACCAGCTGGTTATAAAATACCAGCTCTAAGAAAGCAGAGGTTTTTGTCCGATGGTTACGCCCCAGAACCTGGGACGCTGCCAGCTCACTGCGGGCCCCTGGACAGACGTAGACGAATGGCTTCTGGTGACTCAGCAGACTCAGGCAGGCCCAGCGCGTTCAGGCGTGACCCGGCCCCCCCTCCTCCAGGGCGTGGGCAGGAGAACCTACCCTCTGAGGCTGCAGCTGCCGAGAGGTAATCCATTTCAAGTTCCCGACCTTGGCTGACCGTTGAGGGCGGCTACGTTATTGGCCGGAAGCTTGGAAGCTGAAGGCAGCATTGCCCGTGGCCACAGACAATGTGGTGGTGAGGGACTGGGGCCGGAGGACTGGGTGGGAGGGTGAGGGGACGAGGGGGACGAGGGGCGCCTCTGTAACGCTCTCCACAGGAAGATTAGGGAAAACCTGAAGGGAGAGCAGCACAGAAAGCGCAGGCCTGCATTCTGGAGTCCTCAACGTTTCCGGAGACCGGATGGGACGGAGACATGCCTTCCAGAAAACAGAGCACAGGGTACGCGTCGTTTGTAGAGTCTTGGCAGAATCTCCCCGTTCATCGCAAGCGATCTGTGGGCCCGCAGTCATTGACTTTTTAAAGGCGTGATTAAAAGAATAGTCCTTGGTTGGGGAAAAAATGCAAACAAGACAGAAAAGGACAAATGCTGAAGCAACACATGAACTCCCCGCGCTGCCCGGAAACAGCCAGCGGCACTCCGCGGAGGGCATGTTCCCGACGCCCCTGGTGGCTGTCCGTGTGTCTGAGGAACCTGCTTCAGAGAACACAAACCTGTTTGCGTTTAACTCCGCGTTAATCTAATGGAAGGAAAAGAAACGGATGCAAAATGGAAGGAGTTTTTTCCCGGCCGGTGTCGCTCAGGGGTTAGGGTCCAGTTATGAACCTGGAGGTCACGGTTCGATTCCCGGTCAGGGCACAGGCCCAGGTTGCGGGTTTGATCCCCAGTGGGGGGCGTGCAGGAGGCAGCCGATCAGTGATTCTCTCTTATTGATGTTTCTATCTATCCCTCTCTTTCTTCCCCTTTCTCTCTCTGAAATAAATAAAAACATTTAAAAAATTGAAGGAATTTTCAAACTTGTATTAATGCTTTTATCACAGCTGTTGTGAATTCCCGAAAGATTCCTTAATTCCCAAAAGATCCTTCTTCCGTCAAAGTAGAAGCCGTTTAAGAGTTAACTCCGGGGCTCAGGCTGTTTCCACCTCACGGGTCCCTTTGGTTCCTGCTGCCGGAGTTGAGTCGCTGCTCCTGGGTGTGCTCCTCCTTCCTCCCCTCGCCACTCCACTCCGCTGGCTTTTGATCGGCCAGGATGCTGTGTGTTTGTGGAGCCATGATCCTCTCAGGAACATGTCTGATCTATGTTCATGAATTCTTGCCCGCTTTTTATAGTGTTTATTCTGTTTTATCACACATCAGGTTTTATTGGGATAATAGACCGGGGCGTCAGACCATAGCTGCTGTTTTGTCAAGTGGCCTTGAGGTGCCGAATGTTAACCCAAAGCATTGGGGCCTCAGGACGGGAAGTTGGGGCGTCGCCTGAGCCAGCGATGGAGGGGAGCAGGCGAAGGCCCGGCGGGCAGCCCCCTGGCGGGTACCACTCCCGGGAGGCCTCCTCCGCCCCAGCCTCGCCCGCTCCGGAGTCCCCGGGAAGGCTGCTTCCTGCACACCCTCTCTAGGCTGGCGCAGGGCCCGAGGGAGGCAGATCTCTCCTTTTCTGCAAAGGCCGACAAGATACTTAAAACAGGCGGAGTGACGGGGTGGGGGTCCCAGCACCCGGGGGCATGTTCCGGGAAGCGCCTGAGGGGCCCAGGACGAATTGGGCAAACCCTTTTCCAGGGTCACCCCGGCTGCGTGCCCGTCCTCCCAGCTCTGCAGGATCACAGCTGGGACACCGCATCCGAGGGGCTGAAGGTGCAGCCGCAGCCTCACCTCGATCCTGAGAAATGGGGGGCGGGGTCCCGCTGGGCTCAGCAACAAGCAGAAGTCAGGCCTGGGATGGGGCTCAGCCTGTACAGACTGTGACTTAGCAAGATGGACTGAAGGTCAGGCTGGGGTTTCTCCGCTAAACCGAGGGCGGGAGGGAGAGGGAGGGAGGGGGAGGGGAAAACAGAGAGAGGGAGGGGGAGGGAAGGAGGGGGAATGGGAGGGGAGAAGAGAGAGAGGGAGGAGGAGAGAGGGGGAGAGAAGGGAAGAGGAGAGAAAGAAGAGGGAAGAGAGGGAGAGGGAGGGGGAAGAGGAGAGGGAAGAGAGGGGGAGGGAGGGAGAGAGGAGGGGAAGAAGGAGGGAGAAGGGGGGAGGAAGAGGAGGAGGCAGAGGAGGGAGGCAGAGGAGGTCTCTCCTGACCACGTCCCCTCGTTCTTTTAACTCCGGAGCTCGTGCTGGGGAACCAGAGGAATTCCCATTAAGCCCTTCCGCTTGGTTTCTCATTAGGGCCTAGCATGTCTGCGGGAAATTAAATGGAGCCGGGCCTCCAGCCGGGCCTTATCTGATTTCACGTTATGAAAGAGACTTATTATCTTGTCAGGAATAATTCGAGAGTCCAAATAGGAGCAATTGAATCAGCAGAATTCAGGCCTCGAGATAACTATCATTCTTACTACCGGCCGCAGCACTTAAACCGCTGAACCTGCGTTTCCAGGTGCAGCTCCGAGACCCGGCCCTCCCCACGGCCCTCCCCTCGCTCCCACAGCCCTCCCCTGTCCCCCACAGCCCCCCTCACTCCCACAGCCCACCCCTCACTCCCAAAGCCCTCCCTCACTCCCACAGCCCTCCCCTCACTCCCACAGCCCCCCTCACTCCCACAGCCCTCCCCTCGCTCCCACAGCCCACCCCTCACTCCCACAGCCCTCCCCTCGCTCCCACAGCCCTCCCCTCGCTCCCACAGCCCTCCCCACAGCCCACCCCTCACTCCCACAGCCCTCCCCTCATTCCCACAGCCCTCCCCTCGCTCCCCCAGTCCTCGCCTCACTCCCCCAGCCCTCCCCTCACTCCCACAGCCCTCCCCTCGCTCCCCCAGCCCTCCCCTCACTCCCCCAGCCCTCCCCTCACTCCCACAGCCCTCCCCTCACTCCCACAGCCCTCCCCTGTCCCCCACAGCCCTCCCCTCGCTCCCCCAGCCCTCCCCTCACTCCCACAGCCCTCCCCTCACTCCCACAGCCCTCCCCTCGCTCCCACAGCCCTCCCCTCACTCCCACAGCCCCCCCTCATTCCCACAGCCCTCCCCTCGCTCCCACAGCCCTCCCCTCACTCCCACAGCCCTCCCCTCGCTCCCACAGCCCTCCCCTCACTCCCACAGCCCCCCCTCATTCCCACAGCCCTCCCCTCGCTCCCCCAGTCCTCGCCTCACTCCCCCAGCCCTCCCCTCGCTCCCACAGCCCTCCCCTCGCTCCCCCAGCCCTCCCCTCACTCCCCCAGCCCTCCCCTCACTCCCACAGCCCTCCCCTGTCCCCCACAGCCCTCCCCTGTCCCCCACAGCCCTCCCCTCGCTCCCCCAGCCCTCCCCTCACTCCCACAGCCCCCCCTCATTCCCACAGCCCTCCCCTGTCCCCCACAGCCCTCCCCCAGTTCCCAGGGTGATGCCGGGGGCAGGGTGGGAGTTGGGGGGGCGTCCTTGCTCCCTCCTGGAAGAATCTGGTCTGAGCCCGTTGAGCATGGCTCTTCCTGTGGAGCCTGCGGGGACCCGGGTCAGAGGGCACACTGGGCAGTGTCCCAGCCGCCCCTCCCACTGTCCCTCCCGGCCAGCAGCTCCAAAGCTGAGGGAGGAGAGGTGTGTGGCTCACGCCTCTGAGAAGTCACTCGCCCTGGGCTCCTCTTCTTCCTCATTTTCCTGATCCTGTCATCCTTCTGAAACCGGCCAGAGGCGGCGTGGAGGGAGGGCTGGGGCGTGTGTCCCTGGCACTCCCCCTGCAGGTGCCCCGCAGCGACGCCCCTGTGCCCAGCCCCCCATGCCTGAACCCACACAGCCCTTCCTTCATGGACCCGCCACTCAGCTTGTTACCATGGAAACAGCTGCCTGTGTCAGCCCTCAGAGAGGGTAAGAGGAGGCCTGAGCAGTTGCCATGGCAACTCGCATCTCCCCAGCAGCAGCCCTTGCTCGGTGCCATCTTGACTCTCGGGAGGGAGGAGGGATCCCAGGGGATGCTCGTCGCCCCCGCTGGGAGTGGGGCTCACGTATCTGCAGCTCTGCCTGCAGGCGCTCAGAGCAGCCCCTGCCAAGTCCTGCGGCGGTCCCGGGGCCAGCGCCCACTGAGCCACACTTCCCCGCCAGGGCACCGCTGCTCTGTACGACACTAGTCCTGATGCTTCTCGGAGCCTCGTCCTTCACGGGTCACAGGGACCCGGGGAAGGGACAGGGCAGCCAGGCCCGTCTGGCCTCCCTCCCTACGCACAAGAGCACGCACGAGGGGTGGGGCCAGGGACTCTTCTAGAAGCTTTGGCTGCCGGTGGCCGCTTTGGCTCGGCCAGGGAGGGGCCACGTGGCAGTTTTCCCCGCAGGAGGGTCGGGACCTGCCGGCTCTGCACATCCCTCCCCGACCGAGGGTACGTGGGGCTGCCCGGAGAGGCGCCTGCCCCTGCCCCGAGCCCAGCCCCGGAGCACGCCCTCGCCAGCACCGGGGCGTCGGCGTTTCACCGATCCCTTCGGCCTCCGCGAGGCAGGCGGCTCTTCCCGCTCCGCTTGGGGAGCCAGCACCGAGCGCGTCCTCCCGAGCTGCACCCGGGGCCTGTGCGCTGGCCCGACTGTCCCGGCCCCGGTGGGAAGGGGCAGCGGAGGGGCGGGAGGGGGCGGTGGCTGAGACGGTCGGTTTGCCCAGCAGCTCTTTGATGGCAGACAAACAGGGCAGGCTGCTCTCCCTCGGCGCCGCCACTGGACAGACGCCCAGCTCCAGGTCCCGAGCCGACACCCGCTGCCCTCTGTCCGTCCTGGGCTGTCCCGGCTCCCCGCCCGCCTCCCTCTGCGAATCCTCATTTCCGGCTGCATCTGCCCCACAGCTGGGCCTCGGCGTGGAGCCCTGGGCGTCCGTCATGGCTGTTCTACAAGGGCCCCTGGGGCGCCCCTCCCCTTGTGCAGGTCCCTGGCACTGCACAGACCTCAGCTCAGGGCCTGCCTGAGGGGTCAGTGTCACGCCGTTTGCAAATGACAAACTTTGTGCAGCTCAGAGCCTGGTGTTTGACAGCGAGTCCCGGGGCCCCTGAGCCCCCGCCCTCTAATCACTTATTCGCTCACAAAGGTGCTGGCTGAGTGTGAAGCGAGGCAGGGGGAGCGGGGAAGGAGGCAGACAGGGGGGTCCTGATGTGGCAAGCGCCGTCCCCGGGCTGCTGATGTGGGCACAGGGCTGGGCCAGCAGGAGGCGGCGGTGCCACGTCTCAGCCCTGGCCTCCTGCCATCTGTCGCAAAGGTGAGCGATGTGGTGCGGCCAGGCCACCTGAGTTTTCTAAAGAAGCCAGAGCTGGGCATGCAGGGCAGTCTCCTGGGGAGCCGCCGAGGTGCTGACAGGGAGCCCAGGAGGAGGCTGTGCCCTTCGGCAGCAGAGCGGGCGGCCGTGGCAGGGTCACTTTGGCACCGAGCAGAGGGAGGCCAGTGGGGTGAGGGGTGTGCCTCCGAGGAACTGGAGAAGCAAGACGGGCGGTGCAGCCCCCAGGCCCGGCCTCTGGTCTTCTCGGGGGAGACGTCAGCCAGCCCTGGGCATGCTCTCCTGCGAAGACCTCAGTCCGAGGCCTGGCAGCCGCACTGCAGGCCACCCGGTTCTCAGGAAAAGCGATGCTGTGTGCTCAGTGTTTGTTCTTAAGGTGTTTTATTCTCCCGTGATATTTCTGAGCTCATTTCCTCCCCCTCCACTGCAGGGTCAGACGTCAGAGGCTCATGCAGCCTCCGAGGGCCTGGCTGGCGAGGTGCCCTGGGCTGGGAACGGTGCAGAGATGGTGAAAAAGAAGGTGCTCCACCAGCAGGGAGGGCTGACGGGCTTCCCAGAGTGTGCATGGGTGCTCCGGGGAGCATCCAGCTGGGAGGTCTGCTCAGAGAGCGGGGGCACCCGCCGGAGACAGGATGGGGGTCCAGACCCTTCTCCTCAGATGGCGTCTGAGTAAAGTGTGTACTGACTGTGGCCCCCCTGCGGCGCTGTCCCTGGTGCTGACTGTGGTGCTGTCCGTGGTGCTGCCCCGGTCCTGACCCTGGTACTCTCCGTGGTGCTGCAGGTGGAAACCTTCAAGGAGGTGAAGCTAAAACACGACCTGAAAGCGGGAACCTCAGCACCTGCATGCGCTCTGCTCCCGCTTTTCGTGTTCCTCCTTGTCGCCTCGATTCTCACGGCCCCCGCTTCCCTTCCCGCTGCATTTCCCCAGACGGTGTCCGCGCCTCCTTCCTGCTCCCCACCCTGCCGTGGCCTTCCTCCGTCCTCCCTGAGTCCACGTGCTGTCCGTGGTTCAGTCCTCTTCCTACCACAGAGGATTCATTGCGTGGACCTTCCTGCCGAGGGGGCCATGAGAGGCCAGTCACTTCCTTCCCTCACATCTGGAAGGAAGCCGGTGTACACAGGAAAGGTGACTCGTGGGAGGCCACCAGGACCGGAGCCGGGGCAGGACAAGAGTCCATGCCATCTGTACCAGCACCTGCCCCCGCCCCCACCCCGGGTGACCTGGGGCTGGAGAGGCCCCTGGACAGCAGCGTCGGGGCCGGCAGAGGCACAGGCTCTCTCACATGCTCTCTGCGTCAGACTGGTGTCCTCTGAGACTGTCCAGGAACACGGTTCCTGGGGGGCCCTGGGCTTGTGACCAGACCATGTGGTCGGGACCAGGTAGATTGCTCTCCTCGGGTTCTGCAAGGCGGTCCCTAATTTACTTGCTTTTTGCGACCTTGTCTCGTCAGAGTGAAGTCAGTGTTGGGACTGGCGAGCCACCCTTCCCCCCGCCTCCCAGAGGGAACGTCCGACCTGTAATAGCCACTTGTCCAGGTCAAGGTCTGTCCTTGGCCTAGAGCTTCCTCCGTCCGATAGCCTGCCCGCCCCTCCACGCCACCCGGGAGGGCCTCCCGGCATGGGAACTGCGCAGGGAACCTTCACTGATCTCCCAGAGAGCGTTAGTTCTGGAACCTTCCACAACAGTCGGTGAGTGGCGGTACAGCTGTGGAGATGGCTGCTGTGGGCAGTGGAGCTGGCCTGCCTCACGCACCCTCTGCCCTTCCCAGAGACCTCCCGGCGGGAGACGCCATGCGCTCACCCGTGGCCTCCATCGGAGCTTTCCCCCGGGGCCTTCACCAAGCTGACTTCCAGAACGGTCCCGCCCACATTGCTTAGTCCCTTCCTCTCTCAGTTCAGCCTCAGAAACCCGAATGGCTGCTCCACTTGTTCCTTCTCCGCTTGCAGACAGCCTTGTGGCGTTTGAGACGGGCCTGAGGCCTCGGGGTGAAGGCAGCTTGCGGGGAGGGCTCCCGGCTCTGTTCCCACGGGAGCCGTGCACCTGCTGCCCCGCGCACGGCCAGTTCCCGTGTTTGAACCTGTGCTCGCAGCTCCTAATTAAGCAATAACTTTCCCTCTGCTGCCTGCAGCCGGCCCGCCTCTCCGCACCTCCTCCCCTGGAGTCCAAATTACAGCCTGTCACTTCCTGGGTTTTGCATAAATGCAGGCATTAAATCGCACCCACACGCGCCCGTTAGTAACTTCTCTTCGTGGTGGGTGTTTAAATGCCTTCCTGCGATCCCTTCCACTTCCCACCCCTCTCAGAATGTTAATGAATTCCACCGGGTACCAGAGTTCCCATCTGGCTTTTCTCCTCCTTTCTTGCTGAATGTGGATCTGATGTTTACAGAGCTCTTTCTCCCTCCTCTTTGGGAAAGGCAGAGAGAAATCTCTCTCTTGTGCAGTTACCATCGTATTGGAAGGGGGGAATGGGAGGGGGCGTCACCTTCCCCGTTTCAGGTTGTGCTTGAGCAGAAGTGCAGGCAGATGGGCCCACCCTCTCCCCCCCTCCCCCCTGGGCCTTCAATCAGGTGTGCCACTCGGTCACACTTCAGTGACAACACTTATGCCCGGGAAGCTTTATACGTAGTGACTGGTTTCATCCCCACAAAAACCTGATGCGCCCATTTTGCCGATGAGGAAACTGAGGCAAAGAGATTCCTGAACTTCCTGAAGGTCACACGGCAAGCACCAGAGGCAGATTGCAGCTGAG
Source organism: Pipistrellus nathusii (assembly GCA_963693515.1). Taxonomy (NCBI): domain Eukaryota; kingdom Metazoa; phylum Chordata; class Mammalia; order Chiroptera; family Vespertilionidae; genus Pipistrellus; species Pipistrellus nathusii. The sequence continues at coordinate 1,585,359 of OY882872.1, forward strand.
TGGTCCGGCCCCAGAGTGCACTGTTCGCTGGGGCGTTTCTGAGTTACAAGGGAGAGAAGCTCAGCACCAGGCGGAAAGGGGACAGAGCAGGGAGGGAGCTGCTCCGGGGGCGGCTGAGGCTGAGCTCTCTGCCTCGTCCCTGCCTTCGGCTGGCTCGATGGTTCCTTCAGGCTGGCGTCTTCCCCGAGGCTGGAGGCTGGAGGCTGGAGGCTGGGGGCAGGAGGCTGGAGGCAGGAGGCAGGAGGCAGGAGGCAGGAGACAGGAGGCAGGAGGCAGGAGGCTGGAGGCAGGAGGCAGGAGGCTGGAGGCAGGAGGCTGGAGGCTGGAGGCTGGAGGCTGGAGACAGGAGGCAGGAGGCTGGAGGCTGAAGGCAGGAGGCTGGAGGCTGGAGGCTGGAGGCAGGAGGCTGGAGGCTGGAGGCTGGAGGCTGAAGGCTGGAGGCAGGAGGCTGGAGGCTGGAGGCCGGAGGTTGAGGCAGGACCCCGTTATCTCTCAGTGATGCCTCCCAGCTCCGCGGTGAAAGAAGGTGCAAGGACCCTGAGTGGCCGCTTTGGGCCCGCAGGTCCAGTCCCTGGGCCCCTCGCTGTGGTCAGGAGGGTGAGGGACCAGCATCAGCCAGCCAGCCAGCCTGGGCTGGGTCAGGTGCTCACCCTTGGAGAAGTTTAGTCTCCTCAGGAATAGAGTCACTTCCGGTAAGTCACATTTAGAGCCACGGAATACGAGAGAAACGAAACAGAAATATGGCGCAGTTACGGCACTGGAGTAATTACCGCAAGCACACGCCTCAGGAGCAACAATTATGTGCCCGTCTGTTTCTCTGGGTGTTTATTCCAGAATCAGATGGAGCAGAACCGCAGGGCGGGGTCTCCAGCCCTGCACCCCCGGTCAGCGGGGCTGGGGACCAGGCTCTCCATCCCAGCAGAGTGGGTGGGTGGGCACTGTCCACTCTGCCAACGCCGCCGCCAGCCTCTCTGCTCCTGTCCGTGGGCTGCGGCCTCTCCGGGCCCCGGCGCTGGAGGCAGGTGGGCAGGAGTCACTGGTGACCAGTGAGAGCATCGTGTCCCTCAGCATCTTTGGCCAACAGCCAGAGATTAATGCTCCGAGGAGGGCGGGGGAGGGCAGAGGAGGGCGGAGGAGGGCGGAGGAGGGCGGAGGAGGGCCGAGGAGGGCGGAGGAGGGCGGAGGAGGGCAGAGGAGGGCGGAGGAGGGCGGAGGAGGGCGGAGGAGGGCGGAGGAGGGCGGAGGAGGGCGGAGGAGGGCCGAGGAGGGCGGAGGAGGGCGGAGGAGGGCCGAGGAGGGCGGAGGAGGGCCGAGGAGGGCGGAGGAGGGCGGAGGAGGGCGGAGGAGGGCGGAGGAGGGCGGAGGAGGGCCGAGGAGGGCCGAGGAGGGCGGAGGCTCTGGCAGGTGAACAGTTTTCCTGACCGCCCGCTCTGGGATCTGACAGGGTTTCCAGGCGCAGAAAACAGTGTGACAGCGAGCGTTCAGCGAGCTGCGGAGACGGCCCGTGGATTGCACAGCCCGTCACGCCAGCCTTTGTGCTCGGAGGGAGGCCTTGCTCTCCTCCTTCCTTCTCTCTGCCCAGAGCTCAGCCTGCCCTCTGCAGGTGGTTGAAAGAAATAAGCGAAGCCATGTCTCTTATGTTAAAAAAGATATTTTTATCCATTTCAGGGAGGAAGGGAGAGAGAGAGAGAGAAACATTCGTGATGAGAGAGAATCATGGGTCAGCTGCCTCCTGCACGCCCCCCGCTGGGGATCCAGCTCACAACCGGGGCCCGTGCCCTGACCGGGAATCAAACCGTGACCTTCTGGATCCTAGGTCGATGCTCAACCACTGAGCCGCGCCGGCCGGCTCCTCTCTCCCAGCAAAACCCGCGTCTGTGCAGAGGCTCAGTGCCCCGACAGCGTCGCTGCCCCTCTGCACTGCTGCCCTCCTCAGCCTGTGGAGCCACATCCCTCAGGACCTGGGGCCCTTGTGACTGAGTCTTCCTCTCGTTGCCCAGAGAGACAAGATGCTGCCGTTCCCTCGCTGCCTCCGAATGAGTCCCAGCCCCGCTCCTTACCCAGCTGAGCCCGTCATGTTCAGCCCGTGTCACAGTCAAGAAGCGTTACCATTGGCCATTGGCCAGCAATAAAGGAATATATGTTTTCTCTCTCTCTCTCTCCCTCCTCCTCTCCCTCTCCCTCTCCCTCTCCCTCCTCCTCTCCCTCTCCCTCTCCCTCCCTCTCCCTCTCCCTCCCTCTCCCTCTCTCCCTCCCCTCTCTCTCCCTCTCTCTTCCATTTTAAATTTATAACTTGACAAGTGATTCTCTGTCACCTCAGATTAGTTATCCACCCACCCACCCTCCCAGCCAGCCTGCCAGCCATTTCTCATTCATCTTTTTGTCACCCATCCATCATTCACACATGTACCCACCCACTCAGCCATCTCGCCACCTGCCCAGCCAGCCATGTAACAAACAGTGTTTGGAGTGAAGTGTGTGCCATTTCTGAACAGGTTTATTACTCTTCCCAGCAATTAACATTCGGATAGAAACATCCAATCAAAGACTCATCTCTTTCGGTTTGGAATCCATCCCAGGACCACGTGGGGTCAGATGCATCACCAGGCATAGCTCATGTAAGTAGACTTCTCTGGAGAGGATGATTCCCAGGCCTTTAAAGGCAATGTTCAGTTGCGGAAGGAAAGCGTGACTATATTTCTTCAAAAGAAAAATGGAAGGAAGGAAGGAAGGGGGAGATGGAAGGAGGAGAGAGACGTGAGAGCCCTAGCCAAGGTCCCTGTGCTCCCCAGGCCCCACGTGGGCCCCTCCCTTCTCCTCAAAGGCCACTTTGTTCTGCGATGAGACCTGCAGGCCTTTGTAGGTGCATTTATAGAAATTTATAAAAACATTCAATTGTACGATGCAGTTTACATTACAATGCACAAAAGAATGCCGCCTGTTTCTCCATGGGTCCGTGAAAACCCTAGGATGTTTTTTGACAAGGAGTTGCAGAGATTGCCTGTAGTTTCTGTAGAAGTAGGTGGGATACTCGCGTGATTTCTCCCTTGCTTTTTAAAAATGTATATGGCTCTAAGAATTTATTTCAGAGAGAGAGAGAGACATCAATGATGAGAGAGAATCACAGATCGGCTGCCTCCTGCACGCCCCACACTGGGGATCAAGTCCACAACCTGGGCCTGTGCCCCGACCGGGAATCGAACCGTGACCTCCTGGTCCATAGGTTGATGCTCTCCCACTGAGCCACGCCGGCCGGGCACCTTTCTCCCTTGCTTTTTTGGCCTAAACTTGAAAGGCCCTGGGTAAACACCAGTGCTGTGGATGGCAGGATACTGAGCTAAGGCCAGAAGGTTGGCATAAACTTGGAGAATTGTGATTTGCCCAGATCAATAAAATATGAAAGCACCCACTTTTACAGAAGGTCCCGCGCCATCCGAGCGCCTTCCTGGGGAGAGGCAGCCTTTCGTCGCCGATTCCCCGCAGCCACCTGCTCTCGCTCACTGTCCCCCAATGAGCGCAGACAAATGGCCGCCCAGAGACACATAACCTGGGGGAGAGAGCCGTAAAGCGCCCAGCTGTCACCGCATCCCGCCCAGACGGGGGCGGGGGCGGCATAAGCCCCGTCTTAAGGCGCAGCGCTGAGCGGCTGTCCCCCGGAGCCTGTCCTGCGGCTCCTCCCGCACGCGTGGATTCACCGTCCACCCACTCTGCTTCGCCCCGTCACACGGAGCATCATACTTTCATTTGCCCTGGACACAGGCGCCCACCCTTCACCCTCTGCCCCAAACCCGCCACCAGCTCTGCGCCCCAACGGGCGTTACGGAAGCCTGGGCTCACCCTTCCCAGGCTGAACCCACCGAGGCTTCCCAAGTGGCAGGTCTCTGAGCTTTAAAACATGTGCCCAGCCCGGCCGGCATGGCTCCGTGGCTGAGCGCCACTGATGAGCCAGAGGAGGTCAAGGTGTGATGCTCGGTCAGGGCACAGGCCCGGGTTGTGAGCTGTATGGCGTGCAGGGGGCAGCCCATCTGTGATTCTCTCTCATCGTGGATGTTTCTCTCTCTCCCCCTCTCCCTTCCTCTCTGAAATCAATAAAACTGTTTTTTATAAAAGTATGTATCAAGCCCTGGCCCATGTGGCTCGGTAGTTAGAGTGCTGGCCTGCGCACCGAGGGTCTCGGGTTCGGTTCCCAGTCAGGGCGCTTACCAGGCTCGGTCCTCTGGCCGCCCTCCTGCTCATCCGCCTGTCGTTGGAGAGCAAAGGGTGGTAAAGAGAGCAAGAGATGGCTCCCCAGAGGCAAACCCTCCCCAGGCCGCACCCTGCCCTCTGCACACAGGGCCGGATTGGATGGACCACAAACCTCCCACTATCGGGGGCCGGACAGACACCCCAGCACGCTTGGCTCCAGGCCCCCGGTCCCTCGAGGAGGCGCCAGCTGTGTGTCCCCCAGCCTTTGTGCCCAGGAGGGCTGTGTGCCCGGGAGAGCTGTGTCCCCGGGAGGGCTGTGTCCCCCAGCCTGTGTGCCCGGGAGGGCTGTGTCCCCGGGAGATCTGTGTGCCCGGGAGGGCTGTGTCCCCGGGAGGGCTGTGTCCCCGGGAGGGCTGTGTGTCCCCCAGCCTGTGTGCCCGGGAGGGCTGTGTGTCCCCCAGCCTGTGCCCTGGGGAGGGCTGTGTGTCCCCCAGCCTGTGTGCCCGGGAGGGCCGTGTGCCCGGGAGGGCTGGGTGCCTGGGAGAGCTGTGTGTCCCCCAGCCTGTGTGCCCGGGAGGGCTGTGTGTCCCCCAGCCTGTGCCCTGGGGAGGGCTGTGTGTCCCCCAGCCTGTGTGCCCGGGAGGGCCATGTGCCCGGGAGGGCTGTGTCCCCAGGAGGGCTGTGTGTCCCCCAGCCTGTGTCCCCGTGAGAGCTGTGTGCCCTGGAGGGCTGTGTGTCCCCCAGCCTGTGTGCCCGGGAGGGCTGCGGAGCGGGTGTGGGACCCCCCGGCGCCTGCGCCGCCCCCGCAGAGCGGAGCGGGAGCAGTTGTGGGCCCGGAGCCGCGGTGGCTAACAGCTGACTCAGGCTTCCTGGGTAGGAGAACTGGTCTGTTTTGTTTCACGTTGAAAAGAGCTGAATTGGCCGCAGCGATGCGTGTCCCCTGTGGCCGATGGCGCACGCGGGCAGCAATCAAACAGCGATGAAACAGCGATGGTAACAGGGCCACCCACGGCGGCCTCCCAACCACAGGAGGAGGCCCCTCTCACCAGCTCCCGGGTGATCCCGCCGCAGGGCAGAGCTTGGCGCCCCCCCCTTCAGTCCCAGCTTCCCCCCAGGCCTGCCTCCTGGAAGACCCAGCTCCAGGCCCCCGCCCACGTGCAGGCCTCGCCTGCTCCCCCAGCTCCCGGAGCGGCGTGTTCCGAAGCCTCCGGCTCTCCCGCACGCCCCTGCCTCCGGGCACCTGCCTCCCGCTCGCCCTCAGCTCCCCTGGGCATTGCTGACGGAGGGCGAGGGCCACTGCACGTGGAGCTGCGCAGGAGCCGGGCTGGGCCAGAGGCAGTCACTGGCAGCTCCCTGTCCTGGCCTCAGCCCCGCGAGCATCGCTGTGTGTGAGAAGCACTGATCAGCCCTCGCACCCCCAGGCTAGTTTGCTCCTGCCCACGTTCATCCCTCGCCGTGCACTGGGGGTCCCACCCCACTCCCCGCCTTTTCTCCCTGCCCCAGCGCCCGTGGGTGACAGCGTCGCAGCTCTTGCTGGGAAGACCCCAGTGCAGAGCTTTCCGGTCGCAGGGTCTGGGGAGTGCCGGGGCCCCAGGAAGCAGACTGGACGTCATTGGTTTGGAAGATTACTTTCAGCCAGGTCTGGGGTCCCTCTCTGTGAGCCATGGGCAGGTTTCCCTCGAGGTCTCCCCAGCGGAGCCGCCCGGAGCCTCGGGAAATGCTCGGCTGACTTTGACCGGCGTCCGAGTGTGGGCCCCGGGCTCCCAGCCAGCACCTCCAGGGCACGGCAGCTCCGTGACCCCTGTCCGGGCGGAGGGGAGGGGACTGACGGTGCCGGGATCAGGGGCGAACGGGGCTGACACAGGCGCTGGCCGCGCGGGCGGAGGCCTCGCTGGGAATAGCCCAGTTCCTGGTGTCCCGGCCGCGCTGCAGACGAGGCGCAGTCACTGTGGTTCCGGGGAGCCGAGGGCACAGCGACTCTTCCTGGATGAGCCCGGCTCCCAGGGGGCCGTGGGGACGCGGCCGCGGAGCCTCCGGCCGAACACATTGGTGGAAACGGGTTCGAGCTGGTGGTGGTCGGCGGGTGAGACTGATGCTAACAAGGCTGGCGTCCCGGCCCCCGCCCTCTGGAGTGATGACGTGGCTGGTTCCGCGTGGAGCCCCAGCCTCCCAGCACCTGGGGGCTCCCCCAGCGCCGGGTGAGGGCGTGAGAGTGCAGGTGGCTGTCCCTGCTGTGCTGGGACACTCTGTCCCCGTGACGCGGCCCGCGGTCACAGCCACACCCCAAGACCGGGCCGATTCTGCCTTTTGCGCAGCCTCGTCTGAGGAATGGCCCTGGTCCGAGGGCACAGGCCCCAGGCAGCTCCCCCTTCCTCAGTCCAGCCTCCACTCACAGCCACGGCCGCAGGGGCGGGCTGAGGAGACCAGGGCAGGGCCGAGTGTCGGGGTCGGCGGAAGGGCCGTGGTCGGAGCACAGCCCGGGGGTCTCCGCCCTGTGTGCAGGCCCCCAGCCTGACACGTCTCCGTCTCCAGCCCGTTTCCATAATAATATTATAGTAACAGTGAGGACCCCAGAGTGCCCTGGCTCAGGGCAGGGGAATCATGGGAACGGTGGCATCGAGGGGCCTCAGTGGCTTTTGTATGATCAGGAGTTTGACCCAGATCCTCGCTCCTCGCGGCCCGGCCTGTTATCACAGTTACTGATTGGCCTGTGGGGAGAGCAGCCGGGGGTGTGAGGCAGCGGTGCAGGCGCTGGGACCGGCAGCGAAAGAATTGCAGGCGGCGTTTCGGGGTGGGTTAATTTCCGACTGCATTTTAATGACCAGCAGAGAAGATAGGAAAAATGTCGTTTATAGAGGAACGCCAGCATCTTGCTTTCCTGGTTACTATCAGGGATCAAATGGCACATGCAATATGATTTTTCCCAAAGGCTTTTTGCTAAACATTGTAATCAGTCTTTCGTGCTACAGGCACGCATGGTTATGCGCACCTCGCACTCAAGATCTGTGTCAGGACAGGAGTCAGATGGGGAGAAACTCGGCTCTTTGCCCTCCTGACACCGAGGCAGGACACCTTTGCAAACTCCCTCCCAGGGATTTGCCCGTTCTGCTTTCTTTGACCAGTTTTTATCTTGAAAGTGGCTACTTTTCAGGCTCGGAGGTGGTATTGATGAGGACGGTGAGGGGCCTTTGGGGGGTCAGGATATGAGGGGCAGTTGTCAACCCACTGCCTCCACCTGCCTCTGTTCCACCACACAACCAGCCCCGGCTGCCCAGGGAGGTCAGGGGGCATGGCTCGGGCGAGGCAGGGAGGCCACCTCTGCTCAGCTCAGCCTGGGTCGGGGTGGGAGGGCCGTGGACCAGGGCCGCCTGCGGGGGTGAGGGCCCTCCCCCGAAGGCTCCTCCAGATCCTCCTCCTCCCAGTCTGCTGGCCCTTCACGCTCGGACTTTGTTCTCCTCTGCCAGGAGCATGGCGAACGCAGAGCCCGGCTTCTCAGCCAGGACTTCGGGCTTGTCAAACTCAACCACCTGCACGTCAGGGGAGGAGAGCTGCGCTTGTCAGCGACCGTCCCCCCCCCCCCTCCCGCCAAACCACCGAGGCCGGGGGAGGCCACGGCTGCCTCACCTTCCCGTTCTCCATGACCAGGACCAGGTCGCAGTTGAGGACCGTGTTGAGGCGGTGGGCGATGGTCAGCACCGTGCAGCCTTTGAAGGCGTCTTTGATGGTGCTCTGCACGAGGCTGTCAGTCTTGGAGTCCATGGAGGCCGTGGCTTCATCAAGGAGAATGATCTGTGGGGGGAGGAATGTGGTAAACAATAAGCCAAAGCTGTACCTAGAGGCAAATTCATAGTCTTAGCCCTATTGACTGATCCGTTGATTGATTGATTGATTGATTGATTGATTGATTGATTTAGAAGGGCTGAAAAGTAATGCACTACGTATCCATCTCAAAAAGGTTAGGAAAAGAACGGCAAAAATGAAAGTCACATCGCACCACCTTCTTCTTCAGAGGGACTGGCTGCGGAACAAGACTGCAGCCTTCCCTCCTCTTTGGGTTTATTCCAATCCTGCAAACTGGTAGGACGAAGCACCCAGGCCTTTCTCCCACGCTGACAGCGAGTCTGTGTGCAGCAGTTGTCTGAGCTTCCTGAACAACACTTACATGAGCTTCCTGCTCTTACACATTCACGCAAGTTCAGAGGCTGAACACACACAAATGGAAAGAAACCGGGCCCCGCGTCTCCAGCCTCGGGACGCAGCCCACGCTCCTTGGCCCGCAGCCATGTCCTGGCATCCTCCTCGCCTCCATGGTCAGAGCTGCTCTCCCGCCTCTCAGAAAGGCCGGGCCACCCGGGGGACCCGGGAGACCCTCGCGCCTCAAGACCCTCGACGAGTGGACTAGGCAGCGCCCTCTCCCAGGTGGGGTAACACACTTCGGGTGCCAGGGTCAGGGCGTGGGCCTCTTGGGGGGCCTGGGGCGTCCTTCTGCCTCCCACAGGGCCGCTCCGCCCGACCCTGGCTGGTCACTCCGCTTCCCCGGGCTCTGTTTCCTGGCTCGGCAGCCAGCACTGAGGGGCCGGCCCCTCCTGCCTTTAGCACAGCAGGGAGCCCCACTTTGCCCGGGTCAGAGAGGAGAAACGACGACGCCAGCCCCCTCCTTCAGCCCCAGCAGGGCCTTCCGCGTCCCTCCACAGAACAAGCAGGCATCTTGCCACTCTCAGACCTCCCGTCCTTGAGGGTCCCGGGCCCTGTGCACCCGCCCGGACATCAGAGACCAAGGGAAGGCGCCCAGAGGGCACCCTCTCAGACCCAGACGGCGGCAGCGGGGAGACAGAGCCTCCCAGAGCAGGTTCCCGGGGGGCGGCCCCGACCCCCAACCCCCGACCCCGACCCCGGGAGAGGCAGGTGCCCTTGTGGAGATGCTGCCGTGACTCAGTTCTTTCCTCTCTCGGCTTTGTTTTAAGAAAAGGGCTCAGTGGCTCTCCCGGCTGGAGGAGGGAGGAGGCACCCCCGCCCCCAGCCCCCGCCGGTGGAGGGCGCCGCGGGAGGTGCGTCCGGCCCGCCGCTCCCGGTCTGCCTACTTTGGAGTCTCGGAGCAGCGCCCGGGCCATGCAGAGCAGCTGCCGCTCCCCCACCGAGAAGTTCTCCCCGTTCTCGGCGACTTCGGCCTGCAGCCTGTCCGGGAGCCTCATTATCTGGAAAACACAGGCGAGGCCTCGTTGGCGCTGAAGATGCATAAGAGCATCCTGTGTCGTCTGTATCGATTGCCCCTCCTCCGCGCTCCTCCGCGGCCCTGTTTTACTGCGGGGAACAAAGCCAAGAACAACAGTGGCTTCGGGGGCGGGCGGGCGGGCGCCGATCATTTAGAATCGCGGCGTGAGGCCTGATTCCGCCTGAAGAATCCCGAGGAGGCCCGCGGGGGCCAGAGGAGCGCAGGCCGGTGTTGGTTCCTTCCAGGCTGGTTTCCGGGACGGAGCAGACACGGAGGTCCTGTGAGCTGCACAGGAGGCCAAACCCCGCGGGCGGGGCCAGCCCCAGGGCCCCCCCCAGCCTCCTGCCCACCGCCCCTGGAGATGCCACACCCTCTCCACCCGGCTCATTGCTTCCCAAGGCAGGTGAGGCTACGGGCCCAGCCGCGGGGCCCTCCCTCGGCTCTAAGGCAGGTGGACCCGGGTTCGAGGCTCCATTTTCCCACGCGCTAGCCTGCACCCGCCCTCTCCGAGGCTTCATTTCTGCTCCCTTAGAGGAGGGCGGCACCAGCCCGCGGGCGGCAGCCAGGCCCACAGGTGGCGGTCTCGGCTGCCTGCTGGCTGCGGAGACCTCACCTCGCCTGTGGTTGCTTTTCATCGTAGCATCCCACCAGGCTTGTGCCCCTCACAAGCGTGGGGCCAACGAATAAGCAGGCCGGGCGCCGGGGGCGCGGTGAACCAGACGCCCCTGCAGCCCAGCCTTACCGTGTCTCGCATGAACGCCCGCTCCAGCACCTGCCAGAGCTTCTCGTCCGTGTGGCTCTGGAAGGGGTCCAGGTTGAACCTGCGCGGGGACGAGAGGCAGCTGATGCCGAGAGGCCTGGGGAGCAGGCTTCGCAGCTCGGGGCGGGGGGGAGGGGGACAGGAGGCGGTGGGGGCTCCAGGGCAGGCTCACTTAGCCCCTCAGACACCAACCTCAGATCAAGAGACCAGGACCCACCGAGCCCACCAAGGGGTGTGCGAGCCGCGGGGCCCCAGCCCGAGGGATAAGGCTGTGTTATTGCTCCGCCCGGGCTCCTCGGAGTGGCATTGCTAACCCTGACGGGATGCTGAGCCGCAGGCGTGAGCCAGGGTTCTGTTCACCGCGTGAGAGCGGCCTGCTTGCTAGCGGGGGTCTGTAAACTACACGTCACGTCAGGGCCCCGGTTCTCGGCTCCTCCCAGGCCTCCCTGGGAGCCGGTGCCCGCCCCTGGGGAGCTGCTTCCCTCGGCCCGGCCGGGCCGGCCGCACCGTGAGCGCCTCCCACAGTTCCTTGCGGCCTGACTTCACTCTCCGGAAACAGGGCTGCACAGCGGTCCAACAGCTACCTTACTGTACCTACAAACAGCACGGGGTCCTGGGGGATGGCGGTCAGCTTGGTCCTCAGGTCCTGCAGCCCCACCGTGCAGATGTCCACCCCGTCGATGAGGATGGTGCCGCCCGCCGGCTCCACCAGGCGGAACAGGGCCATTCCCAGCGAGGACTTGCCTGGGGGCGGGGACGAGGCCACACATGGCGTTACGTACGCTCCCATCTGGGCGTCTTCTAAGCGGTGAACGCTCATGAGGATGTGCAGACAGAAACTGCCTGCACTGCTGGGGCCAGCGATACCCCAACACGACTAAGCACCCCAACACGGCTAACTGCCCCAACATGGCTAAGCATCCCAACATGGCTAAGCACCCCAACACGACTAACTGCCCCAACATGGCTAACTGCCCCAACACGGCTAAGCATCCCAACACGGCTAACTGCCCCAACACGGCTAAGCATCCCAACACGGCTAACTGCCCCAACATGGCTAAGCATCCCAACATGGCTAAGCACCCCAACACGGCTAACTGCCCCAACATGGCTAACTGCCCCAACACGGCTAAGCACCCCAACACGGCTAACTGCCCCAACATGGCTAACTGCCCCAACACGGCTAAGCACCCCAACACGACTAACTGCCCCAACATGGCTAACTGCCCCAACACGGCTAAGCATCCCAACACGGCTAACTGCCCCAACACGGCTAAGCATCCCAACACGGCTAACTGCCCCAACATGGCTAAGCATCCCAACATGGCTAAGTGCCCCGACATGGCTAACCAGCCCAAACATGGCTAATAACCACCCCAACATGGCTAATCACCCCAATACAGCTAACCCTAGCCCAACACAGCTAACCCTAACTCAACATGGCTCACACTAACCCAACACGGCAAATAACCACCCCAACATGGCTAATCACCCCAATACAGCCAACCCTAACCCAACATGGCTAACCCGCCCCAACACGGGTAAACCAACACGGCTAACGCCCCTGCCGCAGTGCTGTGCGCACGGCTCATCCTCTGGGTCTCGTTTCTCCCGAAAGGCCCTCACGTAATGAACTCAAAAACGGGGGTGTGTTCGCTTCCATCGCTGCACACCCGTGCGGCCTGAACCCGGGATCCTCAGCGCAGACGTGAGGGGGAAGCATGGCGGCCGCGGCCGGAGCGCCGCCGAGTGCTGCCGCGTGACGGCCCCGGAGGCTGTGCGGGGCCTGGGAGCGTGGGGGGGGGGGGGTCCTCACCGGAGCCTGTTCTCCCCACGATGCCCACCGTCTGCCCGCTCTGGATGTGCAGGCTCAGCCCCTGGAGGACGAGGGGCGTGCCGTCCCTGTATCTCATCCCGTAGTCTCGGAACGTGATCTCCCCGCGGCTGGGCCAGTCCTGCGGGCAGGGCGCCGCCGGGAGGGGCTGGGCGCTCTCGGGAGTGCAGGCCTGCAGAGCAGAGGGGCGTGATGGCCAACGCGCGCCTTCGCTTTTCCATCCGTTCGTCCGTTCGCACGGTTCCAGGTACGAGAGTTCACGGCCGACCCGGTCAGTAAGGACCCGGCACTCACGAAGCTCGCGTGCCCGTGGGAACGAGGGGGTGGGGGAGCAAAGACGGCAGGGAGACAACACAGCAGAGGCGTGCGATAGAACGGAGGGTGCCTGTGCGCAGCGGGGAGGGAGGAGGCGGGCCTGAGACCAGGGAGGCTGAGGAGGTGCCGCCACACGGGGATTTGAGAGGGTCGCCAGGGCAGAGGCCCCGAGGCCAGAGCTAGCTGGGGCGCGGGAGGCAGAGAAAGAACCCAGTGGCTGGGCGTGGAGAGTAGAGATGGAGGACTGCGGGGACAGCCGGGGCCTGCGGACCGGGGCACGTGTCCGCAGCGCGCCCTCGCGGCCTGGAAGCCGTGCAACCCGGGGACGGGCGTCTGCGAGTCACCACGGGGCGGGAGCAGGCAGAGGCAGGGTGCAGCGTGCCGGTTCAGGGCCTTTAGGGCCCGTGGAAAGGACGGTTACGTTTCCAAAGAGCCAGGAAATGGGATGTGATATTAGGGACAGAGTGGCCCGCCCCCGAAGGTAAGAAGTTCCCATGGGGCAGAGAAACAGGGGGTGGCGGGCCAGCCACATTCCTGTCCACAGCAACCCCAGTTAGCCAAGGAAGCGGGCGAGTGTTTGGAACCCACGGAAGGCCCAGAGTCCTCTCTAATAAAAGGCCAATATGCAAACAGACCGGACGGCGGAACAACCGGTCGCTATGATGGGCACTGACCACCAGGGGGCAAATGCTCAGCACAGGAGGTGTCATTCGGGCTCCCAGACTGCGAGAGGGCACAGACTGGGCTGAGGGACCCCGCCCCCCCCCACCACCTCCAGTGCACTGGGCCTCTAGTTAACAACAAAGGTATTTGAGAGAAGCAACAGGGTCACAGTAATATTTTCAGTTTAAGGAATCTGGATATTTGGCGTTTTAAGGTTTCATAATATTAGTAACATCTGGACTGGTGACTCTAACTTAAAATCATAATGGAATAACTTACTTAAACGTGATTTTAAGTTTATATGTGACATGGCATTGGGATTGTTAGGCAACGTCAAAGCTGTGAGTTACTTAAACCTACAATTATTAGCTGTAACCGCAGGGGGGGGGGTGTTTGTTAAATGGGATAGATGAGGTTCTTAAAAAGGAGAGGTAATCAATTAAATTTTAAAATGCAGTTTTTAAGTAATTAAGTTTGTAAAAGGGCCAAATGCTGTTGAAAGGCCTTTTAAAAGGATTGCTAGAATTAACTAGCCTTCCGTTCATTTGAAAGTTGGACATAAAAGTGTTACAAGAGTTAGGCCACGATTGGCCACCTGCTTCTCTCTCCTGCTACGGAAACAGCCCTGAGCAAGCTGCTTTCCAAAACAACCTCTCTCTCAACACCACGGGCCTCAGGTTGGTGCAAACATGGGTTTTGAGGGGAGAGATCGTGGTCTGAGTTCTGTTTTTAAAAAGTTCCCTTCGCGTGTAAAAGATGAGATGAGCCCACGAATTCTGCCGGTTAGCCCGTCCGCTGGCTCTTACCGAGATGTAGGCCCGGAGCATCTCCACGGAGGTGAACTTGGCCTGGGTCTCGGTCCCCGTGCGCACGCACACCTGCAGCAGCCCGCTGAGCTGAGGAGAGCAGGCACGTCAGGGCCCAGCGGAACCTCCCCCACTTCCCCCTCCCCGCACCTCACACACAGCGGCCTGGGCCCCAGCCAGTGCCAGCAGGGAGGCTCCGGTGTGGTGTGGGTGGGTGTGTCTGCAAACACTTCCTCTGTTTAGAGACGTGGTGCTGCTGTTTCCTGGCCTCCAGATGGTGACAGCCGTCCACCCACCCCCCCACCCCCCGCCTTCCACCTGATCCCGCCTCCTGGTGGGAGCAGCGGCTGTGGGCCGGGTTCCCAGCCTGCAGGCGGCCAGCCACAGGCCCCTAGCCGCCCGGGGGGTCCTGCACCTGCCTGCCCTCCCTGCCTTACCCACCGCAGCCCGGAGGCATCACGGGGATCAGAGGTGGAAGGGGCACCGAGCCCAGCTGCTTGCTTCCCCGCGTGAGAGAATCTAGGCCCAGACTGGGGTGTGGCTTCATGAGGTCGCCCACAGGCACCTGCCCACCCCGCCCGTCCTGACGCCTGCACAGGCGCCCTCAGGACGAACGGACTTCCCGGTGCCTGCCAGCCCCTGGGGCGTTCCCAGCCCCTCCCTGCCCCTGCCCCTGTCTGCCCTGCTGGCTCTTCATCACCTCTGGCAGGTCTCTATCAGGTCCAGTGTCACTCCCCTGCCGACAGCCACGTCACCCCCCTTTGTCGTCCGCGTAACGCAGAGCCTTTCCCAGTCTCCGCACTCGTGGACTCGGGCCCTCCTCATGCCCCCCACGCGGTACCCTCTAGAGCCAACGGGGATACAGGCTCCCGGAGGGCGGGGTCACTGCCGTGCACTCGGGGGGGAGGAGGGGGGCCTGGGGGTGGCCGTGAACCTGACCTCGGGAGGGCATCTGCACACTGAAGCTCAGGGCCATCGCTCCTGAGGCCTCGGCCGCCCTCCGCGGGTCTGGAATGGCCCCAGCGGGCTTCCCTCCGCGACCTTAGTGGATGCTCCTTTCCATCCTCTCTCCCCAGCACGGACGCCACCCCAGGGTCCCACCCATCGGGGAGCCTCTCGGTTCCCGGGGGACGCTCTGCGGTTGGGGTTCCGTGTTCTCCGAAGGGGGCTGCGCCCCATAAGCATCCCGGGATCTCGGTGTGCGCACAGCCCGCCCCGAGTGTTTGCGGACAGTCTCTGGGGACGCTGCTCCTGCGGGAGTGAGGACATGGTGCAGCGTCACCTGTTTCGTGATTTACTGTGAATGCCAGCATCCTTTTCCCCACGTGAGAGCGTGTCCTGAGGATATGTTTCTGTTCCTCCTTCCCAAACACCATTAGGGGACACCGGTACCCCAGAAAGAAGGCGTTTCACAGCCAGGGGAGGTGTCACTGCGCGACGGAGCTTCCGGGAGCTGGCCCGCGCCCGAGCTGTGCGGAGCGAGGCAGAGCGTCCTGCGGGGCTCAGGGGCCACGGCCTCGCAGAACTGGGGGCCCCTCGCAGAAACAGGGGGGCCCCTCGCAGAAACAGGGGGGCCCCTCGCAGAAACAGGGGGGCCCCTCGCAGAACTGGGGGCTCCGGTGGAGAAGGACCACAAAGAGGCCAAGGAGCAGCCTGTCTGCAGACAAGGCTCCTCGGGACTCGTCACCTCTCCTTCCTGCTGAGCCCCGACCAGAGGGAGGCGGGACACACACACTCTCTAAAGACATCGCTCGGACCCCTGGGAGGGAGGGGGGCTCCTGAGCAGCGCCCTGGATAGAGCCCTTTAGAACCTAGCGTTCGGGGGTGGCTGCCTCGCCAGCATTCTCCTCCGGCTCCTCATGCGGGCAACTCCGTGCCCCGGGGGCCAGGGGGTGTGTGACTTCACCTCTGGGCCTAAACCCAGGACCCCGATCCCACCCAGCTGCTCGTCGGTTCCGGGGCGCCGACATGAGCCGTGAACCGAGGCAGAGAATGCTTGCTGGTCACCACGGCCATGACCACGGGCGCCCATTCGCGTCTGAGGCCCACTCCTGCCTGGGCCGCCAGGCCTTCCACGACGGGGGCCGCCAAGCTCTCTCTGCTGTCCGACCCACGGGGCCGCCCTCCCTCCCGCGCGCTGGGGGAGCCTGCAGGCCGAGCCGTCCCCGCGCGGCGGTACCTGGATGATGTAGGACAGGGACAGGCCTTTGGAGGAGGTGCTGACCGAGAAGAAGCTCAGCGTCACCATCAGGGCCACCAGGAAGGTGGCGATGTTCATGAGGACGTCCATGCGCAGGGCGAACCAGCGCAGGGCGCAGTTGAAGTACAGGAGGTGGCTGGAGTTCTCGTCGTTGAGCATCTTGAACCTGGAACGGAGAGCGGGCGGGCGGGGTCAGCGGGGGCCGTGGACCGGGCCCCGGGCTCCGGAGGGAGCAGGCCAGGGCCGTCTGAAGGGCGAACGCGCTCGTACAGAAACCAACGTCCGTCCGTGCTCCTGGAAACCTGCTGCCGCAGACACCCGAGAGGGAGGGCGAGGGTGCGCGAGAGAGCGGACCAGGTGCTTCCCACCTGCCCTTCCTCCCCCTCCTCCCACCCCCCAGCCCGGACACCTGCACTCAGCACAGGCTGACCTTGCCCAGCCCGGGGAGAGGGGCTGTGCCCTCCATACACTCAGGATGGACATTTTAACTGACTGAGCTAGCCCGTAACCAAGAGGGACACGGGGTCCAGTTGCTACGGAAGCTTCCCTGACTGGGAACAGCTGGTAGAGACTATTGCGGGGGAGTGAAAGCCTTCCGACACTTAACCCCAGAGAGCTCCAGTCCCCCCCCCCCCCCTGCGGCTCGGCCACCACCGTCCTGGGGCCCCCTGCTCCCTCCCGCTGCTCAGAGGCTCTCTTCCGAGGCCCCTCCTCCCGCCGGTCCCCAGAGCCTGGGCCAGGTGTCCTTGCAGACACCACGGTGCTTCTGTGGTGTCGCCACACGACCTACAAACTCCACCGACGGCTTCCGGGACTCGGCAGCCATCCGGGGCCTCGCTGTGAGGGTGGGTGGGTCGGGCGGACGCAGAATCCCTGGCAGGGATCCCCGTGGGATCTGACCCCACGCCTCTAGCTCACGCTAGCGTTTTTGTCTGTTGGCGGGAGCAGTGCCTCTAGCAGACAGCGCTCCCGGAAGCCCAGGACGGGCCAGAGCAGTGCCTCTAGCAGACAGCGCTCCCGGAAGCCCAGGACGGGCCAGAGGTGGTGGAAGAGGGGAGAGGCGTCCCTCGCGCAGGGCTCGCCGCCGGGAGCCTCGTGGAGGCCTGGGGGAGGCAGGGCGGGCTGCCCCGTCTGCCGGGATCGGGGAGCGGCCGCTGTGTGGCCCGGGGCTGCTGACACGTGGCTTTCAGACAGAGCGGTGACAGGACCGGCTGAGGACTGAACCAAAGGACGCCGAGCCCGTGGAGAGCCCGGTGGCCAAGGGCAGAGAGAGAAAGAATGAGATGCCAACGTTGAAGTGTGCGCAGGTCTGCAGGGGAGGAAGAGCTAGGAGACGGACACTCTCGTCACTCCAGGATCTAGTGAGGAGCACGGAAGGCCCTCGGTGCGTGTCGGGTGAGTAAAGGAGAGAGGAGGCTGCCGGAGACCTGCGAGTGTGCGACGGAGGCCGCTTGACCAAGGACCCTGGTCTGTCCACTCGGTGGCCTTGACGAGGACTGTGCAATAACCCAGAGATGCTGTTTGAAAGTAAAGCTGGACAACCGTGGTCGTAAGCATTCCAGAGAGGGGCGGGGGGGGGGAGACTGGAAGGAAATCTGCAACAATATTAATAGGATGTGGGTTGTGGGGGCCTGTGCGTGCCTTTTTGCTTTTCTGTTTCCTGTTGTCTCCTGCTTCCCTAGCTTGAACACGTTTTGCTGGTAGTGGGGGAAGCCGCGTCAGCCCACGCTGAGGGCTCACTGAAGGGGCTCGCGTCGCCGGGCCCCAGACGCCGGGGAGAAAGGCGGGTAGGCGAGGGCTGCTCCTGCCTCGGCCAGCCCCCCCCCTGCCCCCCGGGTCTCACTTGGTGATGCACAGCTCCTGCCGGTCGTAGGCGTGGATGACGCCCAGGCCCTGCATGGACGAGGTGATGTGTGAGAACCAGGGCGAGCGGCTCGCGTTCTCCACCTTCTTGAGCTCCTGGACACCTCTGTAGAAGATGCTGCAGGAGAGCGAGAGGGCGGCAGGCCGGGCTCAGGCCCCGTGTGCTGAGGGGCGTCCTGGGTGTGCGTGTGCGTGTGTGTGCGTGTGTGTGTGTGCGTGTGTGTGTGTGTCCGGGCCGGGCGGGGGTGGGGGGAGGTTGGATCTGGGAAGGGTGGTCCAGAACTGAGAGCCGTTGCCCGTGGTCTCAGTTCTGCGTGCTCCTCCATGGGAGGACGGCCCACGACTGAGCCACACCGGCCGGGCAGGAGCCGACTTTACCACCGAACCCTCCACGGGGCGCTGCTGCCCCGGGCGTGGGGCCCCAGGACACAGCCCGCGGTGCCGCCTGCGAGGCCGGCCCCCGGGCAGCGGGACCAGCTGGGCGGTCGCGTGCTCCTCCTCGTCCCCGGCCGCCACCTACCAGAGCAGCACCAGGAAGGCCACGGCGAGGCCGGCCAGCACCAGGAGGACGGCGGGGAACACGGCGGCCAGGACCACGAGGATGAAGGCCACGAGGATGACCTGCTGCAGGAAGCTCTCCGTGTGGAAGGGCAGCCGCACGTCCAGCTCGTCCATGTCCTTGGAGAACTGGTTCATGAGCCGGCCGCTGGGCGTCATGTCGAAGAAGCTCATGGGGCTCTGGGAGATCTGCGGGCACCGCGGCGCCGAGTCCGGGGCTCAGGGGGCGCGCCGGGCACCCCTCGCCCCCTGCTGGGCTGGGGTGGCGAGTGCGGGGCCCCACCCTCCTTCCAGGGCCCACGAGAGGCGCCAGGGTGCCGGGCAGGTGAGGGAGCCCCCTCTGTGGCCTCCGTGTGCACGCAGCTCCCTTCCAGACCCGCGCAGCCTGGGGCCCCTTCGGAGGAGAAGGAGGAGGGAGCTGTGCCCGAGATGGGCTGCCCCTGTGCCCCGGCCAGGCCCTTCGGGGGGCCCTGGATGGAGCGGGCTCTTTGGAGCAGGAGGTGCCCTCTTGGCCTGCTCCTGTCGGCTCCGGGGCAGAGGAACTGCCCTGGGCACCCCCAGCCGGGTCCGAGGGCCCACGTCCCCCCACCCTGTTCCCTGGAGCCCGCTCCCCTGCGGCGATGAGATCCTGGGGCGCCTTGGTCGGTTCCTGCGGGCGCGGGGCGCCCCGGCGGCTGCCCCGGCGTCACGGCGGCCCGCGCACCTTGTCGAACACGCGGTCGAGCAGCAGGGAGGACGCCATCAGGGTGGTCTTGGTGAAGGCGAAGCCCTTGATGACGCCGAACGCCAGCACGGACACCATGCTGCCCGTGTACGCCCACAAGTACACGCCGTCCCCCATGTCCGCCAGCACCTCGCCGATCTCGCATGGGCCGTCGCCGCTCTGCGGCCCGCAGGTCATCTTGGGAAGAAGCAAGAGAAAAATCGCCGCGAATTGCTGAGCGGCCTGGGGGGGGGGGGGGGGGGCGCGTGGCAGAAAGAGGGGAGGAAAGAGGCTGTCGTTGTGCAGAATGAGTCGGTGAAACGAGGCAGTGCCCTTCGGGGCTGCTGACTTAGGAGGCACGGGAGACAATGAGGCGGGCGCGAGGCAGCTGTCCCAGGGGCCAGCTGAGCCTCCGGACGCTGGAGGTGACACCAGGCGACACAGGAGGGGGACAGGAGCGGGGACATGTGCTCCGCCCGGCAGCTGTCCGGCAGGAGCCAGCAGGCCTGGGAGGCCCTGGCCTGGGAGGCGGGGCCTCGGTGTGGTAGCCCGGCCAGGCCCCTCCCTCCCCGGTGCTCCGGCCTCGGTCCCGCAGTCCCCGGGGAGGCGGGTGGGGGGGGGGGGAAGCCTGCTGGGCCGAGGGCTCTGGGCGGCCAGGGGGCCCGCGTGGCTCCATCCGCCGGGGAGAGCCCCACGGTTGCAGCAGTTCCGGGAGAGATGGTCCGTCTCCCTCGGAGACACCGGCCGTCGGCTTCCCTGTGAGCCGCGTGCAAAAGGCGAGCTTGTGTTTGAGGAGCCAATGGGGCTTCTTTCTCCAAACGCCGCTCCGCTGGGGACGGCACCCCGGGGTGCAAGCCGGAGGTGGCCGGCCGGACACCTCTAAACGCCGGTGCGTCCCCGGGGCTGACAAAGGAGAGGCCTGGCGGTGCCTCCGCTGCCTGCTCCACCCGCCACGGGCCCTGCCCGGGAGGAGCCTGCCCCTGACCAGACCCAGGCTGTCCGGGGAGGGGCTCTGCTGCAGGGCCGGCTCTCCAGCAGCTCCGAGCGCCCTCCCGTCCCCCTCCCGCTGCTCCCCGGAGAACAGCCGCCTCCAGGGGCTGCAACGCCTCTCTCTGCCACATCCCCCAGTGCCTCCTCTCTGGTTGTCACGGCAACAGGACTGTGCCCAGATGTAACCTTGGCAGATGGGCAGGCAACCCCATGGCGCTCCCCGGGCTCCGGAGAGAGCTGGCCAACCGTGGGCGGGCTGGAGCGAGAGCGGGCGGATCCGTCCTTCCCCGGAGGGCCCGGCCCAGGCGAGGGCCTCGGGCAGAGACCCAACCCTGCCCCCCGCGGCCTGCGCACAGCCAGGTGGGCTTTGGGGAGCAGAGCCGTGGAGCTGGAGCCCTCTGCGCGGGGCGGGGTCCGCCACACGTTGCCGGTTCCCCTTCAGAGGCAGGAAGACTCCCCCCTGCGCCCTCCGCCTCTCCTCGCGGCCCTTACAGCTGAGGCTGCAGAGCGGCCCTGTCCCGCTCCTTCGTGACCCACGGGCCCGCTGGGTCTGCCTGGCACACCCCCGCGGCCCTAGCCGGTGTGGCTCAGTGGATAGAATGTCGGCCTGCAGAGTGAAGGGCCCCCGATTCTATTCTGCTCAAGGGCACGGGCTTGGGTGTGGGCTCGATTCCAGCGGGAGGCATGCAGGAGGCAGCGGATCAGTGATTCTCTCTCGTCATTGGTGTTTCTCTCCCTCCCTCACCCTTCCTCCAGAAATCAATAAAAATGTATAATTTTTAAAAGCTGGAAGTGGCACACGGAACCCGATGCCGTGTGTCTTGACCAGCGGAAGGGGCTGCAGGCTCTGAACCGCGTGGGGTGAGCTGGGGCCACAGGGGAGGGGGAGCTTGTGGGGCGTCGGGTGGGGTCAGGCTCCCGGGAGCCGGTGCCCGAGGGCCGCTCACCTCGGAGGCCCTGTCCAGCCAGAAGCTCAGCCACCAGTTGCTGAAGGCGGTGCTGCCGATCACGAGCAGGAAGAGTGTCACGATGAGGAGGGAGAGGAGGTAGCCTGCGAGGGACGGACGGAGAGGCCGGTGCAGGGCGCAGCGGCGGCTCCCGGGGCCCGGCCCGCTGGGGAGGGACCTGCAGGGGAGCCCCCCCCCCTCGGAGCCGCCCTCCGGGCTGGCGGGACGGGGCTGGGGTTGGGCCCCAAAGCCCACGTGGGGTGCCTGTCCGCCCGGCTGAGAAGGAGGTCCAAGGTGTCAACGTGGGGGAAAGCAGCAGGGCCCCCTGAGTCAGGAGTGACTGCGACTTCCTCGGGAGCCACGGGCCGCGCCCAGGCGTGCTGGGAGGGAAGGGGAGTGCCTGGAGGTGAGCTCTGCACCCCGAGCTGCTGGGGGCAGTGCTCCCAGACGGACAGGAGGCATGGAGGCCCTCCCTCATTTCCTTCCCACACACAGCCCAGCAGCCTAGGGGCCGTGGGAAAGGCCGTATCTTTTGACTTTAGATTCTCGGGGGGCAGGTGGGGGGGGGGCTTTGCTAAACGGTTCGCCGAGAGAGACGCGTTGTTAGAGAAATCGTAAACACGGGCGCCCAGGCGTCTGAGGAGGACGGGCGTTCAGGTGCAGAGTCCGGGGAGAAATCCGTTTGCTGCCGAACCTCCGGCCGCCTTAATGTACGTGTGGTAGGTCCTCCAGGTCACGCCTCCTTCCTGGGGCAACTGGTCCTGGCCGAGCTGGTGCAGAGGGGCTGTGGGGACAAACACCAGTCCTGGGCTCCCCTGGGGGAGAGGGACCCCCCCATTCCCCAGGCCCCCCCCAGGGCAGGCTCAGTCCTTCCCGCCCTTCCCCCCCCCTCCCCCCCCCCCCCCCCCCCCCCCCCGCGCCTTCAAATCCCCAGCACTCTCTGGCTCCTTTGATTTTGTTTGGCCCGCGGGACAGTGGGAGGCAGGTGGCGCCTGAGAGCTATTCACTGAGCACCTGCTGTGCGCTCAGCCCTGGGAGGCAGGGGGGAGGCTCCGAAGGCTGCAGCTCCTGCAGGAGCTGGAGGGCCTGGGGGCAGGAGGAGGCGCAGGGAGGCATGCGCAGGCCCAGCTGACTGGGTCCCCATGGAGAATCCCGAGACAGGGCAGGCCCCACAGCCCAGAGGCGAGCCGTGTGACCCGGGGTTCAGGCTCGACCCCCAGTGCGGGGCGTGCAGGAGGCAGCCAGTCGATGATTCTCTCTCATCGCGGGTGTTCCTATGTCTGTGTCACTCTCCCTTCCTCTCCGAACTCAATGGGAAAACATTTTTACAAAAAATGTTGCAAAAGCCCATGAGATTGTGCCGGGACTGGTTTGGCTCCGTGGATAGAGCGTCGGCTTGGGGACTGAAGGATCCCAGGTTCGATTCCGGTCAAGGGCATGTACCTTGGTTACGGGCACATCCCCAGTAGGGGGTGTGCAAGAGGCAGCTGATCGATGACTCTCTCTCATCGATGTTTCTAACTATCTCTCTCCCTCCCTCTCTGTATAAAAATCAATAATATATATATATATATATATATATATATATATATATATTTTTTTTTTAAAAAAAAAAAAAAAAACCACGAGATTGGTGTCATTGCCCCATTTTACAGGTTGATAAACTAAGGTCCACAGGAGGCAAGTTGTCTGGCTCCACGTCAGAAAACTAGTAGGTGGCTGGGCCAGGGTCGGACTCAGGCAGCTGCCCCCGAGGCTCATGGAATCGATCCGTAAACCGTGGAATTGGTCGCCCCAAAGACACGCACCGCGCGTGTCCTTCTCTGTCCGAGCGGTGGGAGCGCAGCCAGCACGGCGGCGCGCAGAGCTGGGGGAGTAGGTGGCACGCACCTGGCATGTCTATGAATTCCGAGTCTCTGTCGGAATCTTTTCCTTCCTCTTTCTCACCGGGAGCCAGAGCTAGTGTGAGAAAGGGAGAGTCTGTGTCCCCTGAGCCGCAGGTGCCACCAGGCGTGACTCCAGCTGGGCTCGGACCCGCACCTTCGTCTCTGTCCGCGGGGCCCTCTGGCAGGGCCTCCACCAGCGCCGCGTTGTAGATGTGCTCGGGGTCCTGGGGAGGAACAGTGCCTGCTGCAGGCGCAGCCGGGACCCGGGGAGGCGATCCCGCCCAGACCCAGGCCCCTCAGACCCCAGGTTCCAGGCTTTCAGGCCCCCAGCCTCCAGACCCCGGCCTCCAGACCCCAGGCTCCAGCCCCCAGGCCCCTCAGACCCCAGGCCCCCAGCCCCCGGTTCCAGGCCCCCAGGCCCCCAGCCTCCAGACCCCAGACCCCGACCCCAGGCTCCAGACCCCAGGCCTCCAGCCCCCAGGCCCCAGCCCCCGGTTCCAGGCCCCCAGGCCCCCAGCCTCCAGGCCCCCAGCCTCCAGATCCCGGCCCCCAGGCCCCCAGCCTCCAGACCCCAGGCCTCCAGCCCCCACGCCCCAGCCCCCGGTTCCAGGCCCCCAGGCCTCCAGCCTCCAGACCCCGGCCCCCAGGCCCCTCAGACTCCAGGTCCCAGGCCCCCAGCTGCCCAGGCCCCCAGGCCCCAGACCCCAGACCTAGCCCCCAGTTCCCAGACCCCAGGTCCCCCAGACCCCAGACCCCGGCCCCCAGCCCCCAGGCTCCAGCCCCAGCCCCCAGCCCCCAGGCCCCGGCCCCCAGACCCCAGACCCCCACGCACGCTCGCACGCCGCCACCTTGAACTGCAGCCCCCGGAGGTTGTGCACCAGCTTCGCATAGCGCCCTCTCTTCTCCATTAGCTCTTCGTGGGTCCCCTTCTCACAGATCTCCCCGAACTCCAGCAGAATGACCTCATCACAGGACTCCAGGAGCTGCGGGGGGGGGGGGGGGGGGCGCCGCCGTGAGCGCCTGCCGCCTGAGGGGGCCACGGGCTGCGGGCACAGTGTCCCCTGGCCCCGCTGCCGCCCTGACTGCCGCACGGGCCGCCCGGGGCCGGGGAGGAGGCGGCAGCGCGGAGTCCTGCGCCCGTCACCTGCAGCTGGTGCGTCACCAGCACCACCGTCTTGCCCCGCAGCGCCTTCCGGATGCACTCCTGGAAGATGTGCCGCCCCACGTGGGCGTCCACGGCCGACAGCGGGTCGTCCAGCAGGTAGGTCTCGCGGTCCGAGTAGACGGCGCGGGCCAGGCTGATCCTCTGCCTCTGCCCGCCCGAGAGGTTGAGGCCCCGCTCCCCGATCTGCGGACGGGGCAGCGTGCCTGCTCGTCACCGCAGGGATCCCGACAGCACCCATGCGCCGGGGTGCTGGGAGCCTGCGGGCAGAGGGGACTGGGGCGCAGCTCTTCCCAGCACTGAGGGAGGGGCGCCTGGCTCACCATCCCAGGTGCGGTCCCATGGGGGGGCCGGGAGAGTGGAGGGCAGAAAGCTCGGGGAGGGGGCAGGCTCCCCAGAGGGGGCGTGGCTGGCGCAGAGGGACCAGCTTGGGGCAGTGCCTGGAGGGGACCTGGTACTCCTGGGCCTCAGAGGCAGAGAGGGGCCCTCGGACCAGCCACAAACCAGCACCTGGACCCCCGTCCGCAGAGGATGAGCCACCCTGGAGGCCAGCAGGCAGCGTGGGCCAGAAACCCTCCCGATGGGAAGGGTTGGTGCCACGTCCGCTGTGCCGTCCCCGAGCACAGTCCGAGACGGCGGGACCTGCCTTTCCCACAGGTCCCGGCACCGTCTGGCCCGGGCGTCGGTGCGGAGGGAGCCGGGCTGCCCTGGGGCCCCGGGCCGTCGGGCGATGCTGCTGTGGGGCCCAGCCCGCTCCACGCACCTCCGTCAGGTCCCCGTAAGGCAGGCTGCGCAGGTCCTCCTGGAGGGCGCAGACGCGCACCGCGTGCTGGTACCTGTGGGCGTGAGGGTCAGAGGTCAGCGCGGAGAGGGGGAGGGGGGCCGCCGCCCGGGCTGTGCCCCGGACCCGGACGCCGCCCGCCTGCCCTGCGCTGGCGCTACCTTTGGTGGTCGTACTTGGCTCCGAACAGGATGTTCTCCCGCACGCTCCCGTGGAAGATCCACGCCTGCTGGGACACGTAGGCCAGGGTCCCGCTGACCGCCACCACCCCGTGCTGCAGCTGCATCTGCAGGCACAGAACCAGGACCCTCAGAGCGGACGGCGGTTCCGGCTGCGGCTGCCAAGCACCTGAGCCTCACCGACACGATCATGACCTCGGTGCCGGCTGCGGGGGCCGCCGCTCTCATGGACCCAGCACACGGCAGCAGCCCTGACATCCAGGGTCCACCCTCCCGGCGCCCCGCACCTCACCTGGCCCAGCAGAGCTGCGATGAGGGAGCTCTTGCCGCTTCCAATGTTCCCGCAAATCCCCAGGACCTTCCCCTGCGGAGAAACAGGAAGGAGACTGACGTCCCCCAGTCCTCACAGGGTCTGGGACCACGGTGCCGCCCCCCACCGTGCAGCGGGGACCATGGCGGCTCCCAGGAGTGGCGGGGTAACCTCAGACCCGGCCGGACTCAGCGGGCGGAGGCAGGGCCCGATGGTAGTGCAGCGCCTCCCCTCGGGCCCTGCGGGGCGCCTGGAGGGCCCGGAGGTGTCCGCTGCGGGCACTGGAGTGGAGCAGCCTCGCCCAGGCCGGACACACGCCCTGGACGCGCGGCTGGGCCTGCGCCCGAGCTCGTTGGGCTGGACGGAGCCCCAGGCGCCTCCCCGTTACCTTCCTCCCCGCCTTCGGAGGAAGCCAGGAGGCCTGGGCTTCTGATGACTCGCTTGTTTAAAATTAAATTAAATTAAAAAATTAAATATAAAATTAAAATTAAAAAATAAAATAAAATAAAAATAAATAAATAAATACAATAAATAAAATTAAATAAAATAAAATAGAGACTCTGTCCTGTGAGCGGCGGGCGGGCAGCAGCCCAGGCCCTGGCTGGCTCCATACTGGCTGGAGTGGGTGGGTTGGTTTGCTTTAAGCAGAGCAGCACTGCAGGGCGGCGAAGGGCAGCGCCGGCCAGGCGCCTGGGGCGATGCCGGGCCGCGCCGGGCAATGCCCTAACTCCTGGGCCTTAGGCTCCTGACCGTGACGCGGGGTAGCCATGGCCTCCTGCGGGATGAGCAGGTGGTCGAAGGCGCTAGCGCTGTCCCTGCCCAGGAACGTCAGCCGTGACCCGCCCTGCTCCGTGGCCAGCGGGGAGCGCTCCGAGGACGCTCCCGGAAGCTGGTCCGGCCCCTGGTGGACGGTGGGGGCCGATTGACATGGGCTTGACGATGGGCACTGACATGGCCCCCAGCTTCCCTCAGCTCGGAGACAGGTCTCCGGTGTCGGGTCCATACCTTTGACCTTGGGGAAGTGCTGGTTTGTCTCAGGGCTGAGAGCATCGGCCTACGGACTGGCGGGTCACCAGTTCAATTCCTGCCAAGGGCACGCACGTACCTGGGTTGCAGGTTTGATGCCTGGTGGGTGCGTGCAGGAGGCAACCAACGGAGGAGTCTCTCTCACATCAGTGTGTCGCTCGGTGTCCCCCTCCCTTCCGCTCACAAATCCAATAGGAAAATACCCCGCCTCTAGAGGGCGCAGGGCAGAGCGCGGGCCGCCGGGAGCCGGACCCACCTTCCTCACCGCGAAGCTGATGTTGTGCAGCACCGACTTGCTGCCGTGGCGCCGGCCCTCCCGGCCCGCGGCGCTGGGGGCCGAGGCGCCCAGGCGGTACGCCTCCGAGCTCTGCTTCCCCGCCTTCTTTATGTCGCTGTCGCCCTCCCAGCCGGCCTCCTGCGCCCACGTCAGGGTGGCATTTGCTAAAAGCAAGACAGTGTCTGGGCCTTCTGGCTGGGTGACGTAGGACGGGGGGCTGGTGGCTATGAGAATTTTCTAAGATCAAAGAAACAAAATCAACTGGGTAGATGGCGTCCATTGGCGAGGACCACCCCGGCGCACCTTCCCGCCGCCCCCAAGCACCCAGTCTCGGCGGCTCTCCCCAGGACGTCTGAGGCTGCTCCCCAGGGGGACCTGCAGCAAACGGGGTCCCCCGGCCCGGACACGGAGGATGATGGCTCTTTAACCACCAGGCCTGTGTGGGTCACCCACGGAGAGCCCTCCCCCCCCCCCGCCCCTGAGCTGCGTTTCCACCCTCATGCCCAGGTAGCAGCTTTTTAAAAAAAATATATATTTTTTATTGATTTCAGAGAAAAGGGGAGAGGGAGAGAGAGAGCCATCAGCGATCAGAGATGACGGCACGGGAAAGGCTCTGGGGCCTGGGCGTGCGCCTGGGAGTGAGGGGGACAGTTCGGGGAGGCGCTGGGCCCTGCGATCGTGCAGACGAGGTGACGAGGCATCGAGTGAAGGTGAGGGCCCGGGGGCCGGGGGCCGGAAGGAGTCACAGAGAGAGGCGCGCCCTCTGGTCTGAGACATCGGCCTCAGCATGCACGCAGGTCACGTGACGGCGTCCACTCTTGTCTTTCGGTCACAAAGGGACCATTTGATAGTGTGCCTCCTGGACTGTCTCACACACGGTGGCTTTTACTGAGGGACTGCGTGGCGGGGAGGCGGGGCAGCAGGGCCCTTGGGGGCAGGTGTGGACGGTGCGGGGGAGAGGGAGAGGACATGAGCACGCACAGCTGGCCTCTGGCCGCAGTGAGTTAGGGCTTTCCATCCGTTTGCAGATATGTGAGCCTGCTGCGTTCTCTCTCTCTCTCTCTCTCTCTCTCTCTCTCTCTCTCTCTCTGTCGCCCTCGCTCTGCCTCTGTCTCTCGTTGGTGCTTTGATCAGGAATCAGACTGGTGACCTGGTGCCCTCTTGGTTCATGGGTTAAGCCCAACCACTGAGCCACACCAAAGGTGAGCCTGCTGCTCTCCTGACCGGAGCATCCCCCTCCCTTTCCTGTCCTCACCTCAACGTCAGAACCACCGCATCTGCCCTTCCCACGCGCCACACATTCCCTCACGTGTACGGCCGGTCCTGCGTACCTCGTCCTACTCTACCCCGTCAACACTCTCTCTTCTAGGTCTTCACATTTCAGTCAGTCACTCCCATCACCACCCCTTGTAGCACCAGCCAGACAGGCCATGCGGGGGCGGAGGGTGGAGGACTCTGCGCACACCCAGCCCCCACTCCCGGAACCCCCCCGCACGCCTACGGCTGGGACAGGAGTGGAGGTTCAGGGGTGTCTCCGTAGAGACTCCATCTCCTTTTCCCTAAAGGGCGGGCCACCAGGAGGCGCTGCCCGCCCTCCGCCTCCCACAGGCCTGCACCCCCCTCCTGGGGCCTTCTCCCCGGCCCACCTCGCCAGGGCCACCCTCCTGTGGCTGGGCTCAGCTTCCCTCATCGGGATCTCCCCCCCCAGAAAGGAGGCCTCTCTTCCCAACTCACCCAGCGTGAGCTATACCTTCATTCTCCTCAGCGAGACGCTGGCCTCGGCCGCCGCCTTGACGGAGAAGGGCAGGATGGCGATGGAGAACTTCATCACGTTGAACATGGCGATCACGCTGAACGCCTGCGGGCAGGGGGCCGGGTCAGGCCGGGGTGAGGACGGGGTCAGGCCGGGGTGGCCTCGGCTGGGCTCTGAGGTTGTGGGGAGCCAGCGGCAGTGGCTTGTGTGGTCTGCGTGTGCGTTTCCAGGTTGTGTGGCAGCGTTCACTGTGCCCCCGGCCCCGCCGTGGACCCGAAGGGCCGCTGTGAGCCTGGCCCCCGCCTTGGGGGGTCCGGGCCGGGGCGGGCGAAGGCGGGAGCCGTCCTTACCACGGCGGCCGTGAGCTGGCGCCGCAGCAGGATGTGGCAGGTGAAGGTGGACACGATGGCGATGGTGGAGGCGATGGGGGCCAGCGTCGAGTTCCCGCTCTGGACAAAGCCCGCCTTCTCCAGCAGCTTCCTCTCTCGCCTCCTGATGTCTGCAGGCAGAACAGGGCCGACTCAGCCGCACGCCCAGTCCCGCTGTCCTCCGAGGCAGCGGGCACGGCCCCGCCACGAGGGGCAGATGGGGGAGCAGAGTCCGGGCACTGAGCCGGCACTGGCCACTCAGGGCTGGCTGCGGCGGGAGCGGTGCAGGGCGCCAGGGTCATGTCCTGGGCCCCTGCATCTGGGTGTGGGGAGTCCGACCCTCGGGCCCCCTCGGGGGCCAGGGTGCTGCCCACGGGAGCCTGTGGGCACCGAGGGGCTGTGTGTCTCGGGAGAGGGCGCCAGTGCCAGCAGCACCCGCTGCTCCGAGTCCCCACGTGGACGGAGGGGGATGGGGGTGAAGGGGGGCGAGCGGCAGGCCGCGCCCACACGCTCCAGAGTAAAGCCAGCGTGCTCGCTTTGGGGCTGTGTTTTAGCTTAGCTCAGCCTTCACCTTCTCTTTAAAAGATTTTTAAAATAGAAAGAGGAAGGGAGAGGGAGAGAGAGGGAAGCATCCACGGCTGCCTCCCGCGCGCCCCCTGCTGGGAGTCGGGTCACGGCCTTTCGGTGTGGGGTGATGTGCAGCCACGGAGCCACGCCGGCCGGGCTCCCGCCTTAAATGCGGGGCCTCGTGCCGATCACGTGTGCAGTCTGGTGGCCGTGCGCACAGTAGCCCTTGGTAAGTATGCACGGGCTTAACCTGACCTGACCAGTGCACGGAACCAAATTTATTCAGACCAAGTCGGTGTCTTGAAGTGAGTTCAGGGGCGAGTGAGGAAGCTTTTCTGGGTCCTCAGTGTGGGTCCCCGGGGCGGGCTGCGTCTGCACGGGGTCTCTGCCCTGGGCAGCGGGAAACGGGTCCTCGGGGCCGCCCGAAGCGCAGCACGCAGCTGCAGGCCAATTCCACGCCGGCCGGGAGTGTGATTGTGGGCCGGGAGCTGCTGTACCGGGCTCAGGTCATTAACCGGCCAGGCACCCGAGGCTCCTCAGTGATTATGTACATGTCCCCGCAGCCAGATTTGCATTTAGATGGGGCAGAGATGGGTCCGGTGCCCTCTCCTCTGTCTCCCCTCTCTGTCTCCTCTAGGAGAGAAGCCTGTGGAGCCTGTTACCTGAGTGAGGCATGTCAGCCTGCGGGCCACCAGGGGGCGACGAGGCAATGCAGGCACCGAGGGTTTGTGTGTATGGGGGTGTGGGATGGTGTGTGTGTGTGTGTGTGTGTGTGTGTGTGTGTGAGAGAGCGAGAGAGAGTGTGTACATGAGTGCATATGAGCATGTGTGTGTGCGAGTATGTGTGTGCGTGTGTGTGTACATATGAGTGTGTGTATGAGCTTATGTGTGGGCGTACATGTGTGCATGTGAGTGCTTATGAGTGTGTGTCAGTGTGTGTACAAGAGTGTGTAAGAGATGGTGTGTGTGTACATGAGTGCATATGCGTGTGTACGAGTATGAGTGTATGAGAGTGAGTGTGTGTATGAGTATGTGGGTGTGCATGTGTGCATGTGAGCGCTTATAAGTGTATGAGTGCTTATGCATGTGTGTTTCGTGTGTCTCGTGTGTCTCGTGTGCGTGTGTGCGTGTGTGTGTGTGTGTGTGTGTGTGTAGAAATCTAAGTCAAGGAAATAGCTTGAGGCCGCTCTTCTGCTCACACGTTTAGTGGGCTGGTTCTGTGAAAGGGAGCTGAGTGGTCAGCGCCAGCACCCACACGCCCGGCCAAGGCTAACCACACGGGGCCGCCCACTGAGCCACTCCCCAGCGCAGACGCCGCTTCTATGATGGGAGCTCTGAGCAGGGCGCTCCGGGGGCCCCTCCTGGACCCTGTGCCCCGGGACAAGTCCCCCAGCGGCGCCCCCTACCTCGGATGGTCTGGGTGAAGGGCTTCTCCCAGGCATACATCTTAATCAGCTTGATGCAGGTCACAAACTCGCTCATGGTCTGCACCCGCTTGTCCGTCACGGAGACGGCCGACCTCCGGAAAGCAGAGTTGAGCTTCGCCATGAACACCTGGAGGCAGGGTGCCCACGCTGGTTCCGGGCGCAGCGCGGGCCTAGCCGGCCTCAACACCCCCCCCCCCCCGGGGCAAGTCCGGGGCGGCACAGCCTGAGAAGCTGGCGGGCACTCTCCCTGGGCCGGCGCGGTCGGGGCACAGGGGCCAGGGTCACCAGGCTTCAGAGGCGGTGTCGGCGACTGTGACAAACAGGGGGGGCGTGCCCTGCCCCCTCCCCAGGGCGTCCCCATTCAAGTTTTAAAAACACTACACTGTGCCCTGGCGCCGTGGCTCAACAAACCAGGAGGTCAGGGTTCGATTCCCGGTCGGGGCACAGGCCCGGGTCAGGGGCTTGTTCCCCATGCGGGGTGTGCAGGAGGCAGCAATCGATGGTTCCCTCTCCCTCTCCCTCTCCCCCTCTCTCTCTCTCTCCCTCCCCCCCCCCCGCCCCCGCCCCTCTCCTTTCCTCTCTGAAGCCAATCAGAGCGGGAAGCACACCTGTGGGCGCCACGGGGCCGGGCGCACAGTCACCTGGATGGGGACGAAGATGACGTAGACGGAGATCCCGACGAGGGCCGTGGGCCCCAGGATGAAGAAGGAGAACACGGCGCAGACGACCATGAGGATGGGGATGGTGACCGGCAAAGGGCAGAACAAAGCGGCTTCGAACAGGGAGCAGCTGTCGCTGGACAGCACGTTGAGCACCTGGAGGAGAGCCCGGTCCGGGCGGGGGTCAGCGGCATCGTCCCCGAGGCCCAGGGTCCCACCGGGCTCCTCGCGGCCCCTCTGCTTTGTCGGGGGCGGCCTGCCCCGCCCAAGACTGCGGCGCGCCTGGCGGAGGCAGGTGCTCACAGGCCTGGTGCCCGGGGCCGGGGCTTCCTGGGTGCGTGGTGCCGACTGCGTCGCTCAGGATTAAGGCGTGAGAAATGTCCACTGGGGTCCTGGCCGGGGGGGTGTCCCAGCATGCCAGGGGTGGGGGGGGGGGTCATCCTGGTCAGCCATGTGCCAGAATCACCGATGGACGCATCAAAAAGTGGAACGCCCATCTCTCTCTCTCCCCTCTTCCTCTCTCTCTCAAAATCAATCAATACTTTTTTTTAAAAAGAAAGGAAAATGTCAACTCTGAGGCCCCCCCAGGCGGTCTTTGGCCCCCCAAGCACCACAGCGATGGACTCGCCGGCTGTAGGGGTCCATCCGCTCGATGCCATGGCTGCAGCCGGCTCTGTGTCGCCGCTGGCCCTCACTGTCAGTCCAAGCCACGGGATGAGGGCCCTGCGCCCAGCTGGACAGAGAAGACCCCAAGCCCCCCAGCGTGAAGGAGCCCGGAGTGCCCGCCTCACCCCGCGGGGAGACGGGCCTGGTGGGCAGGACCGGCCACAGGGAGGCGCTGCCCCGCCCCGGCCCGCCGGCTCACCTCGCCCACGGAGATGCGCGTCAGCGTCTTGAAGGACATCAGGTTCTCGAAGACCAGCGTGGACACGGCCACCTTCAGCCGGACGGCCGTGCGGTAGTTGATGGCCCAGGCCAGGGCCCAGAAGAGCACTTTGGTGAACTCGGTGGCGAAGAGGGCGGCGCACAGGCCCAGGCCCACCCACACGCTGCGGGCGTCGCTCTCCGTGTGCCGGAGGAGCTGGTGGATGAGGACGGTCTGCAGGGCGGCGGGGCGGGGAGAGGGGAGAGCGCGCTGGGGAGGGCCCCTCACCGGCTCCCGGCGGCGGCACACTTTCTCTCGGCGAGGGTTCTCTTCGTGGAAATTCGCCCCAGGAGCGCGGGGGTCATGGCCGAGTCAGAGGGAGGTGCTCGCCCTCCCTCGCCGAGGCCTGGGGACCAGGCAGGAGGCGCCACTCACCGGCCCGATGGCTGCCATGATGACGCACAGGATGTTGACCACCGTGTCCATCAGCACGCGCGTCCGCTGGAACTGCCAGACCACGCGGCCCAGAGAGGCCTTCTCGGGGCCCGCCATCGCCACCTCCAGGTCCCAGAGCACGCGGAGCCTGCGCGGGAGGGGAGTGGAGGGGAGGGGAGGGAGGGGAGGGGAGGGGGCCGGGCCTTCCGTGTCTGCTTGCTGCTCAGGGCCTCGCTGGTGGGAGAGTCTCTGAAGGGAGAGTCGCAGGCCCTGGCTGGGGTGGCTCAGTGGGTAGAGCACCCGTCTGCGGACTGGAGGACCCCAGGTTCAATTCCGGCCAAGGGCGCGTCCCTCGGCTGCAGGCTCCATCCCAGCCTCATGTGGGAGGCAACCAACCAATCTATCCATTTCTCTCCCCACCCACCTGAAAATCATTGGAAAAATATCCTTGGGGGGGAGGATTAAAAAATAATGAATAAAATAAAGCACGCATCCCAGGATGAGCCACACCCAACCGGAAACGGCCACGCAGGAGCCGCGAGGGGCCCGGTGGCGGGCGTGGACGGAGCCCGGGGCGGGCGGGGCGGCCGGGCGAGCAGGTGGGGCGGGAGCCGGGCGGGGGCTCAGATTCAGATGGAGGCCCGGCTTGAGGGAGCCCGCAGCGGGGCGGGGACAAGGGAACTCCCTGGGGGCTCCCGGTCCCTTCCCCGGCCGGCTCCTCTCCCTCGGGGACCCCCGGGGAGCCCTGGCACCTTTGGGCGTTGGTGTCGGAGGAGTCGTACGGCGACAGCGGGGGCAGAGTGTCCACCGTGAGCGTGTGCCGGTAGCTCTTCACCATCATGGGCGTGAACCAGGAGAAGGTGGCAAAGGAGAGCAGCCCGGCATCGTCCATGGGGTTGGGCGCCAGCCTAGGGCGACAGGGGTGCCGCTCCAGGACGCCGGGCCCCGGCCTGCCCTCCGTGCCTGGCGTGCGTCCCTAACCAGGGCGGTGACCGCAGCCGCTCCGCGCGGGCGCCCCCAGCCCTCTGAGCAGCCGCGGGAGCGGACCTGCGCGTGGGAGCCAGGGGGACCCTGGCAGGAGCTTTGCAGAGGGCTGATGCCTAGGCCATGTTAGAACCCAGTGGCACGCACTTGTGTCAGTTATCACAGACAGAGGCAGGACGTCTGGGAAGGCATCACTTCCTGGTTATTTATGGGGTGTCACCAGCACCTCTGCTCTTGGGATTGGGTGAGACTCGTGCGTCTGCGTGGAGCCAGCACCCCACGTCCCAGGGAGCTGCCGAGCACCTCCTGAGCTTCAGCTGTGGCCTCCCCTCACCCAAGGACAGGAGGGGGCAGGAGTGAGGGCTCCACCAATGAGTAATGGCGGATGCATTGGTGGGTGGTGGGCAGACGGATGATGGATGATGGATGGATAGATGGGTGAGTAAACAATTGAGGACGGATGGACGGATGGTTGGATGGATGGATGAATGAGTGGACAATTGGAGGAAGGGTGGATAAGTGGACAATTGGAGGATGGATGGATGGATGGATGGTTGGATGATGGATGGGTGGAAAGATAGATGGGTGAATGGACAATTGGAGGATGGATGGATGGATGGATGGTGGATGGATGAACCGATAGAGGGGTGAGTGGATAAATGGAGGATGGGAGGATGGATGGTGGATGAGTAGACAGAAAGATGAGTGGACAATTGGAGGGTGGATGGAAGGATGGATGGATTGAAGGATGGGTGGACAGGCAGCTGGGTGAGTGGACAATTGGAGG
Organism: Pipistrellus nathusii; assembly: GCA_963693515.1. Classification (NCBI taxonomy): domain Eukaryota; kingdom Metazoa; phylum Chordata; class Mammalia; order Chiroptera; family Vespertilionidae; genus Pipistrellus; species Pipistrellus nathusii. The sequence continues at coordinate 1,619,861 of OY882872.1, forward strand.
GTGGATGGATGGGTTGAAGGATGGGTGGATGGGAAGACAGGAGGACAAGCATACAGGGCACAGCATGGGGAGCAGGGGCAGTGCCCACTCCTCTGATGGACCAGAAACGGGTCGTGGAGCTGGGCCTGCCCCGTCCTCCCGCCGCCCCGGTTACCTGGCGGAGGGCCTCATGGGGATCATGGTCTTCAGGCTGTGGTCATATCTCTCGGCAAAGGACCTGCGCCGGCTCCGCTTGTCCAGGTCGGAGATGAGGTAGGGGCTTTCGCCCACCATCCTGGTGGCGGTCCGGAGCCCTGGGCTCGTGGCCGAGGGGCACTGTCACTGCGGCAGAGACGGGGGGGGGGGGGGTCCCTGACACCAGGACACCCTGGAAAGCATCAGGCAGCCCAGGCCCCTGGCCAGCTCCCTCCTGACCCTCCCCCATGGGCTCACCAGCAGCCACGGGGAGTGACTAATAGGGTGAAAGTACAGGATTGGCGAAGGGCCCCTCTCCCCAGAGTGCTGTGCCCCCGGCTCCCGGCTTCTCTGCAGGGAGACGGGGCTGCGGCTCCTGCAGTGGTGCTCAGACCACGGTGGGGGTGGGGGAGCATTCCACAGTAAAGGCCACTAAAGAGACGTGGCAGCGAAAGCAGCACGCGGCTGCGTTCCGTGCTGCACCAGGAGAAACGGAGGGTGTCACTGCTGCCCTGGCCGGTGTGGCTCCGTGGAGGGCCCAGGGGAGCCGGACCCTGCGGTGGCTGGTGGCACGGCAGCTGTGACGCATGGGGCCCATCCAGCAGTCCCGGGGAAACGCTGCTTTATGCCAGGAAGGCGGCCTGGGCCAACCTCTGCCAGGAGCGAGGCGCTGCCTGGAGGGCCGAGTCTGCTTCCTGCGGTCGTGGGGCGGCGAGGGCTGCTGATGGAGCGGGGAGCCCCTGAGGCCCAGACCGCGCCCCAGGACCCTTCCTGGCTGCCTCCTGCCCTGGGGCACCGGGGAAGGCAGGCCCGGCATCCTCTGCTCGCCCGTGCGGTCCTCACCTGGCCACAGGCCGGACACACAGACACAGCAAGGCCTCTGCTCAGAGCAGAGTCCAAACTGGAGCATCTCGGACCCCGTGCCATGCCCAGGCCGTGTTCTGTGGGCTGCACGTGTTTTCAGAGGTTTTGAATGTGAGTTAGAAGAGATCACAACAACAGGAAAGATCTGTGGGCGTGTGTCACGCGGTGGGGACCCGGGATGTGTGTCATGTGGTGGGGACCCGGGCCTGGGTCAGACCCCAGGAGCACCCGCGGCTCCATCGGCCCGTGCTGGGCACTGTCCGCCCTCTGGAGGCTCCGATCTGCCGCAGGCCCTACCCTTCCCCATTGTCCCCCTGGCTCCGGGTCCGGGCACACGGCCCACCTGCCGGGGGGCGTTTGCCATCACATGTCCTCCTGGGAGCAGGTCTGCTCCCTCTCTCCTGGGTTCGCTCCAGAGAGGGGACCCAGGCCCGGAGGGCGGCGGGAGGAGGCGTCCCCGAGGCTCGGGCTGTGCTATTTCTGCCTCTAGCCCAGAAAACGAGCTGCGAGCGAGCGCGTCTCGTTAGGGAACTGCAGTCTGAGTTCTCCTTCTGCCATCGCGGACACCTCTCCCACAAAGCAAGTGCCCTCCCACCCCACCGTCCTGTCCCTGTAACAGCCCATCCTCAGTTCCCAGGGACCCGATGGTCTCACGCCCCCCCCCCCAGCCCCTCCTGGCACTGAGCGGCCTCCGCTCGGAGGGAAGCTGACCTCAGTCCCTGTCCTCACGCTCCGCCTCCCCAATGGCGTCTCCAGCACCCACGTTGGCATGGACCCCGGGGAAGGGCCCTGATGTTGGAGAGGGAGCAGGGTGCAGGGAAGAGGGAGGAGGGGATGGGAGGAGGGAGGAGGGAGGAGAACAGAGCCTGGCTGCAGGGGGAGGGGCTGTGCTAAGGTGCCCTCAGCCCTGAGGCCCCACGGTCACCAGTGACGGGTCCCGGTGAGGCCCCTCCAGCTAGAGAGGTCGGGGCAGGACTGGAGGGAAGGGGAAGTTCCCTGCCTGAGGCCTAAGCCTGAGCCACAAGGTTTTTAGCCATAAACCGCGCAATTAAATTGGGAACAGGACAGTGTGTGTGTGTGTGTGTGTGTGTGTGTGTGTGTGTGTGTCACTGTGAGGTGTGTGAGTGTGACTGAGGTGTGAGTGTATGAGTGTGAGTGTGTGATTATAAGGTGTGTGCTGTGTGAGTGAATGTGTGTGTGTGACTGAGGTGTGTGTCTATGTATGACGGAGATGTGTGTGTGTGTGTGAGTGAATGGGTGTGAGTGAATGTGTGTGAATGTGACTGTGAATGAATGAGTGAGTGTGAGTGAGTGTGAGTGAATGTGTGTGACTGTGACTGTGAGTGAATGTGTGAGTGTGAGTGAGTGTGTGTGTGAGTGAATGTGTGTGAATGAGTGTGAGTGAATGTGAGTGAATGAGTGAGTGTGAGTGTGTGTGAATGTGACTGTGAGTGAATGAGTGAGTGAGTGTGAGTGTGTGTGAGTGAATGTGAGTGAATGTGTGTGACTGTGAGTGAATGAGTGAATGTGTGTGAATGTGAGTGTGTGTGTGAGTGAATGTGTGTGAGTGTAAGTGAATGTGTGTGAATGTGACTGTGAGTGAATGAATGTGAGTGAGTGTGTGTGTGAGTGAATGTGTGTGAGTGTGACTGTGAGTGAATGTGTGAGTGTGTGTGTGTGTGTGTGTGTGAGTGAATGTGTGTGACTGTGAGTAAATGTGTGAGTGTGTGTGTGTGTGTGTGAGTGAATGTGTGTGACTGTGAGTGAATGAGTGAGTGTGAGTGAATGTGTGTGAATGTGAGTGAATGTGTGTGAATGAGTGTGAGTGAATGAGTGAGTGTGAGTGAGTGTGTGTGTGAGTGAATGTGTGTGACTGTGAGTGAATGTGTGTGAGTGAATGTGTGTGACTGTGAGTGAATGTGTGTGAATGAGTGTGAGTGAATGTGTGAGTGTGTGTGTGAGTGAGTGTGAGTGTGAGGTGAGTGTGAGGACCCTGGTGGGGAGCCTGCTGGCACTGCCCCTTTTAGTTGATGAGGCCGAGGCTCCAAGGGGCAGAGGCAGGCTGTTGGCTGGGGGCATCCCCGCGGCCCTGGGCCAGGGCCCTCACCGGGAGGGTTACCTGGGCAGGAACCGCCGGTCCCAGGAGGGCGGTGAGGGCAGCGCGCGGCCCCAGAGGCCCGGCCCCTCTCCCCACGACTCACACCGCTGGCCTCCTCCCGCTGCTGGAGTCCCTCCAACTGCCCACTCAACTGCCGCCCCCGCGGAGGGAACTCTGGGGGCCCAGCATTCCTTCTGCCGCGTTAAAGGGCACTGCCCCCGGGGCCACCGGCCGTCCCGGCCCCCGGAGGAGGAGCGGCCCCCAGCCCCAGCACTGCCCCCTGCACCGGCCCCGGCGCCCGCAGAGCAGAGGCCACCAGTCGGGGCGGGGAGGCCCCTCGGACCCCGCTCCTCACTGAGCCCCGGGCAGCGGCAGTGTGAGCTCCGGTTTTGCTTGTTGTGAAGCAGAGGCCTGGCTGCCTGTTGGCTGTGCCCGTGCTGTCGGCCTCACGTCGGGGCTCTCGCCCGGGGCGGGGCCTCTCCGTCTCCTGGCCCACGGGCTGCCCCTCAGAGCCGCTGACCCCGCGCGGCCAGGGGTGGGAGGGAGGGAGCGGACTGTGGGTCCAGGTGGAGCAGCCTCGATCTGCTTTAAGCCTCATGTGGACCCTGAGGCCTCCAGGCCCCGCAGGCTGTGTGAGAGCTGCGGCAGCGCGGTGAGCTGCCAGGCCCTCGCCCACTCGCACCCTGGCCGTGCCTCCCCGCGGCGATTCTGGGGGTGCAGTTCCCAGGGGAGGACGCTTCTCCCCCTGCCCGGGGGGGGGTGTGGGGGGCGGCGGGCGGGGGTAGCGGAGCCAGTGTCCGCGCGGAACACAGACCCGCCAGCAGGTTCAGAGGCCTCCCGTTCGCTGGCTCAGGACAGCGTTTCTAACGTGAGGCTTAGAGGAGCCCGGTCACTCTGACTCGGGTCATCAGGACGGGCGCTGAAGCCTGGGCAGCTCAGTGGCTGAACGCGGCCCCCAGGACTGAAGGTCCGGGGTTGTTGCTGGTCGAGGGCTGGATCCGGCCCTGGCTGGGGTGCGTGCAGGAAGCTGAAGTGTGTCTCTCACATGGATGTTTCTCTCTGTGTCCCCCCCCCCTCCACTCTGTTTAATATCGATGGAGCCGCCGAGCTGGGCTGGCTCCTGGATGGAGCGGTGGCCCGCGGACGTCAGGGTTTCAGAACAGGGCGCCTGCCAGGCACCGCCCCGGCAGAGGGAGGCCCCGGGCGGGGAGCTGCTGCGAGGGGAGGAGGGTGGGGCCTGAGGACCAGTGGGAGTGGGTCCCTTTCCTGCCCTGGGCCTGGGGTGGGGCTGGGGGTGAGCACTGTCCGCGGTGGATTTCAGGGGATCGGCCGCCGTCTGAAGCCCAGGCCGCCTCCCCCGCGTTGGCTGGGAGGAGACTGCCACCTGCTGGCTGCTGTGAGGAGCAGGTGTCGGCAGAGGGCTTTCTCCCAGGGCCGCTCGGGGAGGGGACAGGCAGGGGAGCAGGGGCCTGCAGACCCTGCAGGGTTGAGAGGAGGGGGAGGGGCCCGGGCACTCCTCCAGGCCCAAGTGAAAGGCGGGCAGAGAGGGAAAGGGCTCAGGGGGCACAGGGGCACAGGGACCTGTGAGAGCAGGAGGGCAATCCCTGGACGTGCCCTCTGGAGCCTGGGCAGGAGCAGGCGTGAGGTGAGACACGCTGCCAGGAACAGGGCTGGGCCTCCTCCTGGGCGGTGCTGCCCACGGGAAGTGCTGGCTGTGCTCCGCCGGGAGCGGTCTCCGTCCCCGAGCCATTTCCCTCCCAGGTCTCAGCTCCCCACGGCTCCCCGCGGCTCCCCGCGGCTCCCTCCACCAGGAAGCCCGCCGGACTGTCCTCGCCTCCGCCCCCTGTCCCTGGTTCCGCTCCCTCATTTGCTGCTCACTCCCGCTCACCAGGACAACCCCACGAGGGCAGAGGGGCCTGCCCCCAGCACCCCTCAGTGCCAGAGCAGGAAGTGGCTGTGCTAGGGGCTGACCTCACTCAGACACTGCGACCTGCACGCACAGACAATAAAACACCGGGACGGACGTCTGTCTCCCCCGACGGTGAGGCCGCCCTAGGAGTAAGTGGAAAACTGTTGCCTTTTCCTTTGTTCACGAGAGGCCGGTGCACAAAATTCGTGCAAGACGAGGCCTTCCTTCCCCGGCTGCCCGCACCGGCTTCCCTCCTGCACCCGGACCCCGGCTTCCCTCGCAGGAAGGATGTCCAGGAGGATATTGGTCTAATTAGCATATCATGTTTCCTTATTACAGATCTGTAGCCACTGTGTGCGAGGCTTTATTTACAGTTGACATACGTTGCGAGTGAATGCTTTATTCCCGGGGTCGGCAAACCCATCCGTCCACAGACCCAAACATCACCGGGACAACGGCGGGCATGCCTTCGGAGAGCCACGTTTTTTAAACGTCAACTCCTTCCAACGCCGCTTCTTCAACACAGACTCGCCGGGGCCGTGGTGTCTCGTGGGAGAGCCACACTCCAGGGCTCAGAGAGCCGCCTGTGGCTCTGGAGCCGCAGTGTGCCGACCACTGTTTTATTCTGCCCACCTGCGCTCTCACCGGGAAGCAAACCTGTGGCGGACCGCTCCTCCGTGTGGAAGGGGCACCTCTTCCGCTCTCCGGCCTGGGATTCGGGGCAACTGAGCCGTCCGTGGGAGGGGCCGCCCGGGAGCGCCCACGGGAAGGAGCCGGGCGGCGGGGGAGAGCCCGGGGCTGCCAGCAGCCGCTCTGCGCCCAGAGGGGGCGGGAGGCAGCCGCCCCGCACGCCCCGGAGCTGCCCTCCCCGAGCCCGCCAGCCCCGCTACGGAGTCAGTGAGGGGCCTCCCCGCCGCCAACACGGAAAGCAGGACCACATGTGGCTTCTCCGACTTTTATTCTTTTTACAAAACCATCCATCACCTCCCACGGCCGGGGCCACGGCGCCAGCCCTCCCGCCGGGAGGGGCCTGGGCTCGCCCTCGTGGTCTCGGAGGACGCCGGGGTCTCAGGCTTGGGGGCTTCACTCCCCAGCCTCCCCTCCCCCTCCCCACCCCCCTGCGCCCTCTGCCACGTCCGCCCAGCTCTCTGCCGCCTCTGCCCCCGCGGGCCACGGCCGTCCGCGGGTGACCGTGAGCCGGCCCGGTCCGTGGCCTCAGCCCAGCGCCGTGGCCGTCCTGAGCAGGCCTGCGAACATGGAGCCCGGCTCCCGCTGCAGGGCCTCGGGGCTGTCGAACTCCACCACCTGAGAGGAGGGAGGAGGGAGGAGGGAGGAGGGAGGCACTGAGCCCAGCCTGCGGGGCCGCAGGCCTGGCGCCCCCCTCCCCGGGCCCGGCCGCCCGGACCTTCCCGTTGTCCATGACCAGGATGCGGTCGCAGGCCAGCACGGTGGCGACGCGGTGGGCGATGATGAGCACCGTGCAGCCCCGGAAGGCCTCCCGGACGGTGCGCTGGATCAGCGTCTCGGTCTCCGTGTCGATGGAGGCCGTGGCCTCGTCAATGAGGACGATCTGGTGGGGACAGGACAGGTGGCAGCAAGCCCGGGCTGGCGTGGCTCAGTGGACAGAGCGGCGGCCTGCAGACCCAAGGGTCCCAGGTGCGATTCTCGGTCAGGGCACAGGCCCGGGTTGTGGGCTTGATCCCCAGTAGGGGGCGTGCAGGAGGCAGCCGATCTGTGATTCTTTCTAATCAAGGATGTTCCTATCTCTCTGAAATCAATAAAATATATTTTAAAATAAATAAAATGAAACAAAACATATTTTATGGATTTTTTTACAGAGAGGAAGGGAGAGGGATAGAGAGTTAGAAACATCGACGAGAGAGAATCATCCATCAGCTGCCTCTTGCACACCCCCCACTGGGGATGTGCCCGCAACCAAGGTACGTGCCCCTGACCGGAATCGAACCCGTGACCTTTCAGTCTGCAGGCCGACTCTCTATCCACTGAGCCACACCGGCTTCGGCTAAAATAAAACAAAATAAAAACCAGGTGGAGGCGGCCTCATGAGCCTGGGACTGGGCCTGGTCCTGGGCCGGCCAGCAGTTCGCCGAGACACGGAGCACTTTGGACGGAGCCCAGACCCCTCCGCCCCGCCCGCCGAGAGGGACACGCTTAGTGACCGAGGGCTCGTTCTTGGCGGCGGGCGGGGCGGGTCTGGTTCTAGGAGCCCCTCCCCTTTGCAGACGGACGCAGAGCAGTGTCCCCGCCTCCGGCGAGCACACCCGGCCACGTATGTTCCTGCTGCAGCACCGCTGTGTCTGTCCCCCTGACCCGCACAGGGGCGGGGCCGGCCCACGAGGGGCCCGAGTGTCACAGGTTAAGGTCAGGGACCCTTAGAAAGAGGGCGTCGTGAGGAAGGCAGGGGCCACGGGTGTGACCAAAGTCACGCGTGCACGTGTGAGTGCGGAGGCGCGTGTCCGTGTGTGTCCATGTTTATGTGTGTCCTTGTGCACATTTCACACGTGCACGTCTGAGCGTGTGTGCTTACATGCTTGCGTTTTGCTTGCTGGTGAGGGGAAGCATGCTCCTAAGAGCCCGCCGGCCGCTGCGCGGTGGCCGGGACACCGTCTGGGCAGCGGTGAGTCCCGGGCCAGGGAGCCCCTGGACGGCCGGCCGCGCACGGCCCCCAGCAGGCGGGGACGTGCTCTCAGGGACCGCGAGGTGGCGACTGCGAGGCTCCGGCTCGCACCCTGGCTCTGGGTTGGACGGACTTCAGCGCGGGGGCGGGGGTGGGGGGCTGAGGGCCTGGCCGAGCCCCGTCACGCCCCCCCCCCCGCCTCGATCCCACCCCACACCTCTCCCCGCCACGCCTCGCCCCCCACGCCTCACCCCCCACGCCCCGCCCCCCCACGCCCCGCCCCCCCACGCCTCGCCCCCACGCCTCGCCCCCGCGCCTCGCCCCCCCACACCTCGATCCCACCCCACGCCTCGCCCCCCCCACGCCTCGCCCCCACGCAGGCCGGTGCTGGGCCACACCTTGGAGTTGCGTAGGAGGGCGCGGGCGATGCAGAGCAGCTGCCTCTCCCCCACCGAGAAGTTCTCGCCGTTCTCCTCCACCTCCGCCTGCAGCCTCTGCGGGAACTTCTGGATCTGAGGCCGGGCAGACACGGGGGGTCACTCAGGGTGCGGGCAGGGGGAAAGACCCCCGGGCGGCGCCTGTGCACGGCGCCCTCCTCCGTCTCTCTGTGCAGCTCTCCCCGCCCACACCCCCAGGATCCCGCGGCCAGTGTCGGCCCAGCGGGCCCTCCCCCTCCCGCCTCCCCGCCTCCGCTGTGTCCTCAGCCCACCGAGCCTGCCCCGGCGTCCAGTGTGGTCCCTCGCGTGAGCCGGCCCCCCGTGCCCAGCGCGTCGAGTCTGTAGTGCCAGGGGAGGCGCCTGCGGGAGAGGCGGCCACGCCCGGAGCCTCGCTCACCGTGTGGCTCAGGAAGGTCCTCTCCAGGGCGCCCCAGATCTCCTCGTCCGAGTGCTGGCCAAAGGGGTCCAGGTTCAGCCTGCCAGGAGGAGGCCGTGCTCACCATCACCCGCCGGGGCAGCCTGCCCGCCCACGGCGAGGGCGAGGGCCGGGTTACAGACCCCCGTGGGCCCTGCGAGCGGGCATTTCCCTGGCAGCAGCCCCAGGTTTTTGGGGGGGCCACCTGTGTCCCCAGCCCCCGAGCCCAGGGGCTGAGGTGGGGCTCTCTCTCGGGGGTGAGCCAGTCACTGTGTTTGTCACTGCCGCCATCTGTGAGTCTACCACTCCGGGCATAAGTGCACTCGCCGCGTGCGTGGCCATCACTGCCCCTCCCCGTCTCAACGAACACTCCGCCTCCAACAAGCGCCTCAAAACCTAAACGCGTCCACTTCCCAGAAAACGCGGGGCTGCACCTGAGCGGGCGGAGGACAGGCGTGGCCTCAGGCGGGGAGGGGGGGGGTATGGCGTGTTCCTGCGAACGTGTGGAGCCGGGAGAGAGCCCAGTGGGCGTGGCTCAGGGGGTCAGCCTCGCCCTGTGGACCAGGAGGCCACGGCTCCATTCCCGGTCAGGGCACAGGCCCGGGTTGCAGGCTCCCCAGGAGGGAGTGTGCAGGAGGCAGCCGTCCCATGATTCGCTCTCATCCTTGACGTTTCTCTCTCTCTCTCCCACTCCCTTCCTCTCTGAGACAAATAAAAATATATCTTAAAACAAACGACGATGACATCTTGCAAATGCACCGGGGTCTCCGTCGCCCTTTAGGGACAGCTCAGTGGTTGGAGGGGCCCCGAAACGGACGGCCCCCGGCCAGCACGCACCGGATGGTCCCCGAGAACAGGACGGGGTCCTGAGGGATGACGGACAGCTTGGACCGCAGGTCCTCCAGGCTGACGCTGCTGATGTCCACACCGTCGATGAGGATGCAGCCCGCCGTGGGCTCCGCCAGGCGAAAGAGCGCCATCCCCAAGGAGGACTTCCCTGTTGGGGCCGGGCATCGCCTGCTGAACCCGCCCGGGGCCGGCCCGGGCCACACCCGCCTGCTCCGCCAGCCCCCGGGCCTCCCCGACGCTCCCACCTGCCATTCCCTCGTCTGTTCCCCGGCCAGTGTCCGGGGCAGGGCCCGGCGTGTCAGGAGGGCCAGCACCCCCGGGGGCGCCTGTGCGAACCCCGGCCTGAGAGCAGGCGGATGCCCGCGGCCCGGGGGAGGGAGGGCGCTGGGCGTGCTGCTCACCGGAGCCGGTACGGCCCACGATGCCCACCACCTCCTGGCCACGGACGGTCAGGCTGATGCCCTTGAGGACGACGGGCGTGTTGTAGCGGTAGCGCATCTGGTAGTCCTGGAAGCACAGCTCCCCGTGCTGCGGCCACACGGCCGGGCGGCCCGCGCCCCTCCCGGACGGCCCCTGCCGCGGAGCCTCCGGGACGCACAGCTCGTGTTCGGAGAAAGAGGAAGCCGCCGTTACCCTCCGCGCGGCTGCGCCCGGGCCTGTGGCCACCCCGCTGCCCGGCCCCGGCGGTGCGACCGGAGGGGCCCCCAGGCCATCCCTGCCCCGGCTCTAGCCCCGACGAAGGGGGAGCCCAGAGCTGCCTCCTGTCTGCTAACGTGGAGGACTCTGGTGGGTGCCTGGCGCGCTGAAGACAGAACCTGAGCAGCCAGCACGGGCAGCCAGGTGTCCCCCGCGGGGCGGGCTCAGCTCGGAGCCCTGGCCGTGGGCTCTCTGTCCTCCCCCGCGAGGCGGGCTTTCTCGCACGCGTCTCACAGGCAAGGGCCAGGCTCAGACGGCGCAGAGGATGGCTCCGGGCGGCACAGCTGGGGGCGGGGGGTGGGGGGGCAGCGCGGACTCTAGCCCAGGCCGCCTGAGCCACACCCCAACGTTGGCCACGCGCAGTGGGCGTGTTGGGAGGAGACAGCGAGGGCAAGAAGCAGGGTCCCGGCCGGGCTGCTCGCACAGCGTCCCCACAGCGTCCCGCGGGGTTAGACCCAAGCTCTGCGGCTCCCAAGTCCCGCTCCCGGAACCCGTGGGGGCCATGCCCGGGGCGGGGGGACGAGGAGGGGGGGGCTCCGCCGGCCGGCTGTGTCACCGTGAGCCAGCGCTCAGGGGCCAGCCTCGGCGCCCTCTCCTGGGTAACGGCTTGAGAGCGTGACAGCCTTACGCAGGGGCTTTGTGCTCCTGAGATAACCTGTGTAATGTGGCCCCGAGCCCCTCCCCGGGCCGGGCCAGCCCAGAGCTGCGTGTGTCCGTCCGCTCACCGCTGTGACCCCCAGGCGAGTAGCTGCTGCGAGCCGTCCCGCTCAGAGACGGGACAGAGGCCGCCGAGGCTGCCCCAGCTGCACCGCCCCTTCAGGGGCGAAGCTTACACTTGAACGGGGTGACCTGGCTCCAAAGCCTGCGCCCAGCCACTGCGCCTGAGCAGGTGCGGCCGTCAGGCCCGGCCTCGCTGCCGGCCTCGCTCTCAGACCGGCCAGACTGCCGCTTCTACAAAGGGCAGCTTCCTCCCTGCGCACCGGACGCGGCCGGCGGGGAGGAGCCAGAGAGGAGACAGCCCGGAGGCGGGAGGGCGGACGGGGGCAGAGCCGGGGAAAGCCTCGGGGCCAGGCCAAGCGGAGCCCCCCGTCCCACCTTCTGGTACTGCAGCAGCCGCTCCGCCGCTGTGAAGTAGGCTTCCGTCTCCGAGCCCATGCGCACCATGGCCTGGAAGGTGGACGCCAGCTGGCCGGGGGAGGCCGCGGGTCAGGCTGCGGCAGCAGGAGGCTCCCCCGAGCCCCCGCGCCTGCCCTCCCTCACCTGCAGGATGAGGCTGATGGTCAGGGCTTGGTAGGAGTGGGGGGCCGAGGACGCCCCGAGGGCTATGAACAAGGCCACGGCCAAGGTCACCAGGTTGACCAGGAGCTCCATCCGCAGGGACACCCAGCGCGTGGAGGACAGGTACATCAGCTGGTAGTTGATCTGCTTGTCGTTCAGCCTGTTAAACCTCGGGGGACAGGACACCGGAGCCGCCGCGTCGGTCTGCCCAAGGCCGCCCTCTCGGCCGCTGCCCCTCCACATGACCCCCGGCCGTCCTGCCCCACGGCCCTGCCGCCCCCCGCTGCCCCCGTCCTGCCCCATGTCCCCACTGCCCCCCCACTACCCACCCCCATCCTGCCCCACGGCCCTGCCGCCCCCCGCTACCCCCGTCCTGCCCCATGTCCCCACTGCCCCCCCACTACTCACCCCCATCCTGCCCCCCGGCCCTGCCGCCCCCCGCTATCCCCGTCCTGCCCCATGTCCCCACTGCCCCCCCACTACTCACCCCCATCCTGCCCCCCGGCCCTGCCGCCCCCCGCTATCCCCGTCCTGCCCCATGTCCCCACTGCCCCCCCACTACCCACCCCCATCCTGCCCCCCGGCCCTGCCGCCCCCCGCTGCCCCCCGTCCTGCCCCATGTCCCCACTGCCCCCCCACTACTCACCCCCATCCTGCCCCACGGCCCTGCCGCCCCCCGCTACCCCCGTCCTGCCCCATGTCCCCACTGCCCCCCCACTGAGGCTTTCACCCCCATCCTGCCCCCCGGCCCTGCCGCCCCCCGCTACCCCCCCATCCTGCCCCAGGGCCCTGCTGCCCCATGGTCCCCCCGCCGCCCCCTGCTACCCCCCCGTCCTGCCCCACAGCCCCACCGCCCCCCACTACCCCCCTCCCGTCCTGCCCCACGGCCCCACCGTCCCCTGCCACCCCCCCCCATCCTGCCCCACAGCCCCGCCGCCCCCCGCCACCCCCCCCCGTCCTGCCCCACGGCCCTGCTGCCACCCCCCCCCCATCCTGCCCCACGGCCTTCCGCCCCCGCCCCCCCCGTCCTGCCCCACGGCCTTCCGCCCGCTGCCACCCGCCCCCAGCCTGCCCCACGGCTGCAGGGACTCACTGGCGTACAAAGTCCTCGGCCTTCCCGTAGACGTGGATGGAGCTGAGGCCGCGCAGCGCGGTGAGGATGTGGGAGAAGACCGGGGAGCGGCTGTAGCTCTCCAGCCTCTTGAACACGGTCAAGGCCCACTTCACCTTCCTGCGGGGGAGAGGCTGCGGTGTCTGCCCGGGCCGTCCCCCCCGACACCCCCCGGCGGGGAGACCCTCCCGCGGAGGAGAGGATGGAGGAGAGGATGGAGGAGAGGATGGAGGAGAGGCTGGAGGAGAGGCTGGAGGAGAGGCTGGAGGAGAGGATGGAGGAGAGGATGGAGGAGAGGATGGAGGAGAGGATGGAGGAGAGGCTGGAGGAGAGGCTGGAGGAGAGGATGGAGGAGAGGATGGAGGAGAGGATGGAGGAGAGGCTGGAGGAGAGGATGGAGGAGAGGCTGGAGGAGAGGATGGAGGAGAGGATGGAGGAGAGGCTGGAGGATAGGCTGCGGCCGTCCCGTCTGGACCGTCCCCCTTGCCCCCTGGCCGGGGAGACCCTCACACGTAGAAGAGGATGGAGGAGAGGATGGAGGAGAGGATGGAGGAGAGGATGGAGGAGAGGCTGCAGCCGTCCCGTCCGGGCCGTCCCCCCGCCCCCCGGCCGGGGAGACCCTCACACGTAGAAGAGGATGGAGGAGAGGATGGAGGAGAGGCTGGAGGAGAGGATGGAGGAGAGGCTGCGGCCGTCCCGTCCGGGCCGTCCCCCCGCCCCCCGGCCGGGGAGACCCTCACACGTAGAAGAGGATGGAGGAGAGGATGGAGGAGAGGATGGAGGAAGGATGGAGGAAGGATGGAGGAGAGGATGGAGGAAGGATGGAGGAGAGGCTGGAGGAGAGGATGGAGGAGAGGATGGAGGAGAGGATGGAGGAGAGGCTGCAGCCGTCCCGTCCGGGCCGTCCCCCCGCCCCCCGGCCGGGGAGACCCTCACACGTAGAAGAGGATGGAGGAGAGGATGGAGGAGAGGATGGAGGAAGGATGGAGGAGAGGCTGGAGGAGAGGATGGAGGAAGGATGGAGGAGAGGCTGGAGGAGAGGATGGAGGAGAGGCTGGAGGAGAGGATGGAGGAGAGGATGGAGGAGAGGCTGGAGGAGAGGATGGAGGAGAGGATGGAGGAGAGGCTGCGGCCGTCCCGTCCGGGCCGTCCCCCCGCCCCCCGGCCGGGGAGACCCTCACACGTAGAAGAGGATGGAGGAGAGGATGGAGGAAGGATGGAGGAGAGGATGGAGGAGAGGATGGAGGAAGGATGGAGGAAGGATGGAGGAAGGATGGAGGAGAGGATGGAGGAAGGATGGAGGAGAGGATGGAGGAGAGGATGGAGGAGAGGATGGAGGAGAGGCTGGAGGAGAGGATGGAGGAGAGGCTGGAGGAGAGGATGGAGGAGAGGCTGCGGCCGTCCGTCCGGGCCGTCCCCCCGCCCCCCGGCCGGGGAGACCCTCACACGTAGAAGAGGATGGAGGAGAGGATGGAGGAGAGGATGGAGGAGAGGATGGAGGAAAGGATGGAGGAGAGGATGGAGGAGAGGCTGGAGGAGAGGATGGAGGAGAGGCTGCGGCCGTCCCGTCCGGGCCGTCCCCCCGCCCCCCGGCCGGGGAGACCCTCACACGTAGAAGAGGATGGAGGAGAGGATGGAGGAGAGGATGGAGGAGAGGATGGAGGAGAGGATGGAGGAGAGGATGGAGGAGAGGCTGGAGGAGAGGATGGAGGAGAGGCTGCGGCCGTCCCGTCCGGGCCGTCCCCCCGCCCCCCGGCCGGGGAGACCCTCACACGTAGAAGAGGATGGAGGAGAGGATGGAGGAGAGGATGGAGGAGAGGATGGAGGAGAGGATGGAGGAGAGGCTGGAGGAGAGGATGGAGGAGAGGCTGCGGCCGTCCCGTCCGGGCCGTCCCCCCGCCCCCCGGCCGGGGAGACCCTCACACGTAGAAGAGGATGGAGGAGAGGATGGAGGAGAGGATGGAGGAGAGGATGGAGGAGAGGATGGAGGAGAGGCTGGAGGAGAGGATGGAGGAGAGGCTGCGGCCGTCCCGTCCGGGCCGTCCCCCCGCCCCCCGGCCGGGGAGACCCTCACACGTAGAAGAGGATGGAGGAGAGGATGGAGGAGAGGATGGAGGAAGGATGGAGGAAGGATGGAGGAGAGGCTGGAGGAGAGGCTGGAGGAGAGGCTGGAGGAGAGGATGGAGGAGAGGCTGCGGCCGTCCCGTCCGGGCCGTCCCCCCGCCCCCCGGCCGGGGAGACCCTCACACGTAGAAGAGGATGCAGCCGGCGAACAGGACGGCGCCGATGGCCAGGATGTAGGGCGACAGCACGCTGACGATGACCATGTTGATGAGCACCAGCAGCAGCAGCAGCAGGAACTCCTCGGCCACGATGGGCAGCTGCTGGTCCAGCTGGTCCAGGTCCCCCGCGAAGCAGTTGAGCAGCCGGCCCGTGGGCGTCGTGTCGAAGAAGCTCATGGGGCAGAGGGAGACCTGCAGGGACGGCGCGGCCTTGGGGGGGGCTCTGCATCGGGGAGGCCTGGGGGCAGCGCCGGGCTCCAGAGTGCGGACGCCTCCCCCTGCTCTGGGTGGCCCTGGGCAGGTGGCCTCCCTCTGAGCCTGAACAAATCCCGAGCCAAGCGGACCGGACCACGCCTGCGTGCTGCCCTCGCCATCGGAAGCCTGACGCCCCCCACGTGGCACACGGGGACATGTGACGTGCGAGAGGGAGCCGGGACATCCCTCCGACGTCATCGGCTGCCACCCGGCGGGATGGACATCACAGGCCGCTTGGAATTCTAGCCAGGACGCCTGGTGCTGCCACCGCAGTGTGAGGGCAATGCCAGGGAGCTTGGGACAGTCCCACGTGACCCTGTGTGTGACAGTGCTTGGCCCACCGAGGCCAGCGCTGGTGTGACTCTGACCCTCAGCAAGGCCAGTGAACGGCTAGGACCCGCCGCCAGCGGCAGGGGTGACCGGCCCCCGTCCACCTGGGGGCCTGCTGTCCACTTAACAACCTTGGGACACTCGGCAACAGGCAAAACCAGGGAGACAGGAAGCAGGTCCATGGCTGTGGGGCTGTGGGGGGGCGTGGGAGGCGTGGACAGACAGCCCGGGACTTTTGGGGCAGTGAAGATAGTCTGAGCACACATGTGTCAAAACAGTGAACACAAATAAAGAATGCCCCCATGCGTAGCACCAGTCCCAGCCTGCCTGGGTCCCAGCTGGGCCTCACCTGGGCACTCCCAAGCCCAATCCCAGTAGCTGCCATCTGCAGATCTCTCTGTAGCTCCTGCCGGTGGCCCCAGAGCCAGTGACCCAGTGTGTGTGTGTGTGGGAGGGGGGGTGTGTGTGCATAGAATGTGCACCAGCCTGCCGAAACCGGTGTGGCTCAGTGGATAGAGCGTCGGCCTGCGGACTGAAAGGTCCCAGGTTCGATTCCGATCAAGGGCATGTACCTTGGTTGCGGGTACATCTCCAATAGGGGGTGTGCAAGAGACAGCTGGTCAATGTTTCTCTCTCATCGATGTTTCTGACTCTCTATCCCTCTCTCTTCCTCTCTGTAAAAAATCAATAAAATATATATTTGGGGGGGGAAATGTGCACCAGCCGGAGGGAACCCCAGGGTAAACCGTGGACGTTCGGTAAGGACGACAATGACCGGTCCGTATTGCTCGTCAGTGGAACAGGTGTCCCGCACGCAGGCACGGTGTTGGAGTGGCGGGGGTGAGGGAGGGCCTGGGGGAAACGCTGTGCTTTTCTCAACCCGAGCAGCACTCCCGAAGGCCAGCTTTCCCGCTCAGCAGCGCCCCCCGCCGGCCGCGCACCTTGCTGAAGAGGCTGTTGTGCAGCGCGGTGGACGCCTTCCTGGTGGCCCGGGTGAAGGCCACCGAGGAGCAGACCCCCACGCAGGTCAGGGCCAGCGTGCTGAGGCCCAGCACCGTCTCGTAGAAGGACAGGCGCGGGTTGTCCAGGATGTTGCCCGGGTCCGAGGTGCTTCTGTTGCTCTCGTGGCTGCTGTTGGTCTTCAAGAAAGGACGGGGGGGGGGGGGGGGGGGAGGGGGGGGGGCGTGCGGGGTCCGATAAGTATCTGTGGCCTCTGTCCCGGCTCCTGGCCCCGAGCCCCCTGCGGTGTCCCGAGCCCGGGAGCTGGGAGCATGCTCTGCTCGCACCCGTGGCCTCTGGCTCTGCCTCCAGACACTCGTTGTCTGAGACCTGGGAGTTCCTGGCAGCCCCTGGCAGGTGGCTGGGCCTGGAGGGAGGCCCGTCACCAGAAAGCCATGCAGTGGAAGCTGGGAGCCTCCGCCCACCCCGTCCTCCAGGGCTGGTGACATCAGTCATGCCCGGGCCCCCAGAGGAAGCCACACCCCGGGGATTCCAGCACTTGAGGCGCGTGCCCAGGGGGCCCCGGCCCAGGTACACCGCCCGCCTGTGCTGCCCAGTGCTGCCCGAGGATGTCCTGTGGGCTCAGCCCACCCCCGTCCCCGCTCCCTAAGGGGCTCAGGGACCCTGCACCCCCCTCCCCATTCCCTAAGGGGCTCAGGGACCCCGCACCCCCCTCTCCGCTCCCTAAGGAGCTCAGGGACCCCGCACCCCCCTCCCTGCTCCCTAAGGGGCTCAGGGACCCCGCACCTCCCTCCCTGCTCCCTAAGGGGCTCAGGGACCCCGCACCCCTCTTCCCCGCTCCCTAAGGGGCTCAGGGACCCCGCACCCCCCTCCCCACTCCCTAAGGGGCTCAGGGACCCGGAGCCGCCTGCATGGCCTGAGAGCCGTCCCTCTGACCTGTACTCTCACAAGGGGGAGTCCCTGGAGGGGGGCGCCTCGTGTCATGCCCCCATGACCCCGCCAGCAGGCAGCCTGCAGTGGGCGGGCCTCCTGGAGGTGTCCGTCTGCCTGGGCCCGGCCCCCCTCCACTCCTGGGTTCTCCCTTTAAGATGCGCTGGTCCCCTCTGCCCAGACCAGAGCGGCTCCCGGGCTTCCCACGACCCCCCCTGCCTCCCACGATAACCCTGCCTCCACGGCCCCCCGCCTCCACGTCCCCCGCCTCCACGGCCCCCCGCCTCCACGTCCCCCGCCTCCACGTCCCCCCGCCTCCACGTCCCCCGCCTCCACGTCCAGCAGGTCTCCCGTCCTGCGGCCGCCCCGCCCGGCGCCCGCCCGCGGTGTGCAGAGCCGGCCTGCCTGGGCCACGGAGAAGCCTCTTGGTTTTGTCCCCCAAAGACCACCGGGGGGCGGTTCAAGCTGTGAGCACGGGGCGTCCTGGGCAGAGGGCCCCGAAGTCTGGCTCCCAGAGTCTTCCCTGGGCCCGGTTGGTCCCCTGGGCAGCAGCAGGCGCCGGGCTGGTCCTGGGGTCCCAGCTGGGGCTCAGCCCCCAGAGAGGCCGCGCCTCTGCCAGCGCACCCCTCGCCCGGCACTCACCCCGGAGCCCTGCTCCAGCCAGTAGCTCAGCCACCAGAAGTAGAAGGCGGACAGGAAGGTGAACAGCACCATGAGCAGGAGCACGGCCACGGCCACCGCATACCCTGCGGGGAGGGCATTGCAGTGGCCGGAGCTGCCAGACCAAGCGGCGGGGGCGGTGCGAGGCGGGCCTCCCCTCGTGTGGTGTGCCCTCCCCGCCTGGGACCCGGCCTCCCGTGCCCTCCCCGCCTGGGACCCGGCCGCGGGCACCTCCGGCCCCCTGGATGTAGTGGTGGTAGACACGCCATGTGGGGGACCCCTGCTCCATCTTCTCCTGCTGGGTGAGCTGGTTCTGCAGCCCTGGGGGGGGGGGGAGGAGGAGGAAGAGGAGGAGGAGGGGCAGGAGGAGGAGAAGGAGAAAGAGGAGGAGAAGGAGAAGAAGGAGTTTCTCCCGGCTTCTCCCAGAGCCCTGCGCCTGCCCCTCCCGTCCCTCGCCTCCCGGTGGCAGCGCCCACCCAGCTGCCCCACCCACGGGAGACCCTGCACCCGGAGCCCGGAAGGGGGTCCTTCCCCAGCTATTCAGCCAGCCCAAGGGCCTGGCGCCCCGCAAGGGTAGGTCGGAGCGGCTGCAGAGAAGGGGGCCGTGGGGACCCGGGCCGGGGTCCTGTTCCTGACAGTCATCGCCCACTGCTCCCCAAGACACAGCCTCTGTCCCGTCTGCCGGCGGTGAGGTGCCCAGAGCCTCTGCTGCCCGCCCCAGCGCTCACCTGCGCTGTCCCCAGGGGGCTCCTCCGGGACGGGGTGCTGGGCCGGGCCGCCCGGAGGCTCCGGGGCCGCCTGCAGCGTGTCCTGGGGAGGCAGGGCTGTGAGCGAGGGGGCTCCCCCGGGGCGGGGTGGGGCGGAGCGGGGCGGGCGGGCGGTCACCTGGGCGGCCTCCCCGTGCATGGTCTGGATGAGGCGGGCGTACGGCCCCCCCCTCTGCATCAGCTCCCGGTGCGGCCCCTGCTCGCAGATCTTCCCGTTCGCCAGCAGCACCACCTGGTCGCAGAACTGCAGGCACTGCGGGGCGGGAGGAGGTCTCCGTGAGCCCCAGAGCCGCCCAGCGCCGCCCAGCGCCACCGTCCAGAGGCCAGCGCCCTGCGGGAGGGCCCTCGGCCCAGCCTGGCCCGGAACAGGCCCTCGCCGGCAGGCCGACATTCCCCATGGGGCCCTCAGCCCAACTCCTGGCACACTGGCCGCCAGGGGGAGGCTCCTGCATTGAGCATCTGCCCCCTGGTGGTCAGTATGCATCACAGCAACCAGTTGGCCTGCCGTTTGGTCAATTTTTAAAATATATATATTTTATTGATTTTTCACAGAGAGGAAAAGAGAAGGATAGAGAGTTAGAAACATCGACGAGAGAGAATCATCGACCAGCTGCCTCTTGCACACCCCCTGCTGGGGATGTGCCCGCAACCACGGTACATGCCCTTGACCGAATCGAACCCGGGACCCTTCAGTCCGCAGGCCGACGCTCTATCCGCTGAGCCACACCGGTGCCGGCCAGTGTGGTCCATTTTATTGGGGTTTCGTTCTATAGGATTGCCAGGTGGGCAGAAACCGAACGGCGGGCAACCCCGGTGGTGGTGGCGGCGGCGGAAGGAAGGGGGAGGCTCGTAAGCGTTGGGGCGGGTGGTGGGTGGCCCCGCTGCTTTGGAGAGCCGCCCGTCAACGCCCTGTAAAACTAACGGCTCTGGCAGAATGGCGAGCCAGCAACTCAACTCCTTAAGCTCCATCCTAAAACAGCTCTCCCGCGAGCACCGGCAGACGCCTGTAGGCTGACGTACGTTTCTTGTAAACGTGGAAAATGGCGGAGAGACCCTACGTGTCCGTCCTCGGGAACAAACGCTGGGATTTCCGGGGCCCGGAACCCCACCCCGCGAGCCTGACGGCCGCACTGTCCGCCTGGCCCATCTGGAAAGCGCGCCGTGGCGGGGAGAGGCAGGGCTCCTCACGGGAGCACAGCGGCAGCGCCGGGCGGGCTGGGCTGGGGAGGGGGCTGCTGGGTCCGGAGAGTCCGCTGGGTGTAAGGGGAGAGGCCCGTGCGCGCCCGGCGAGGAGGGGACGGGGTCCCCGCGTGACCGGTCCCCGGGTGCTGGCCACGGAGTCTCACTAGATCGCTCCTGGAGTCTCATTGTTAACCCTCAGGCCAGGGCATTGTCCCGTTGGTTTTCAGAGAGGGGCAGGGAGGCGGGAGACAGAGAGAGACATGGACGTTCGAGAGACGCGTCGATGGGCTGCCTCCGGCGCGCACCCTGATCGGGCCCAGGGAACCTGCAACCAAGGGACGGGTCCTTGCCCAGGATCGAACCGGGAACCTTCAGCCCCGGCTGAATGCTCTGACCACCGGGCCACACCGGCCAGGGCCCTCTGGAAAGCTCTTTATGCCTTTTTTAATTTTTTTAACGCCAGAAAGACGGCTCAGAGAGAAGAGGAGGGAGAAACAGCGGCAGGGTCTTGAGCCCAAAGCCAAGGACAGCAGGTGCAGGGGGAAGGGCAGCGGGCACCCCACTCCGCCCTGCTCTCGGGGGAGGCGTGGGGGTCCTTTCTGCTTCCAGAGCGCTGGCCCCTGCCGTGCGGAAGGCAGAGGGACCCTGGACGTGGGTCTGGACACTCACCAGCCCGTCTCCCCAGCACGGAGAGGAGGGAGGCCGAGTCTGTACCCCACGCCCCGCGGGGTCTGGTCTGAGGGGAGGGGGGAGGGTCTAGTCTGAGGGGGGGTCTGGTCTGAGGGGGGGTCTGGTCTGAGGGGGAGGGAGGGGGGTCTGGTTGAGGGGGAGGGGAGGGGTCTGAGGGGAGGGGGGAGGGGTCTGAGGGGAAGGGGAGGGGTCTGAGGGGGCGGGGGAGGGGTCTGAGGGGAGGGGGGAGGGTCTGAGGGGGGGTCTGGTCTGAGGGGGAGGGGGAGGGGTCTGAGGGGAGGGGGGAGGGGTCTGAGGGGAAGGGGAGGGGTCTGAGGGGGCGGGGGAGGGGTCTGAGGGGAGGGGGGAGGGTCTGAGGGGGGGTCTGGTCTGAGGGGGCGTCCCCGGCCCGTCACCTGCAGCTGGTGCGTCACCAGCACCACCGTCTTGCCCCGCAGCGCCTTCCGGATGCACTCCTGGAAGATGTGCCGCCCCACGTGGGCGTCCACGGCCGACAGCGGGTCGTCCAGCAGGTAGGTCTCGCGGTCCGAGTAGACGGCGCGGGCCAGGCTGATCCTCTGCCTCTGCCCGCCCGAGAGGTTGAGGCCCCGCTCCCCGATCTGCGGACGGGCAGCACGGGCGCGTGGCCGGAGCGGCACGGCCCGGCCTCGGCACCCGGGGAGGGGGAGCCGACGAGGCCCGAGGCCCCCGGAGCGCCGCCCCTGACCGGCCGGGACGGGCCCCTGGCGGCGGGCAGACGGGGATGACGGGACGGAAGTAGCCAGTGCGGACCCAGGCCAGCGGGGCCTCCGCGGAGGGGGCCGGCAGGTTCCGCATCTCAAACTCCCCGGATGGGGCCGCTCCGGGCAGAGGCTGGGGCCCCCTCTGTGCCAGGAGGCGCGACGCCTCTCGCCTCCCACTCACCTCCGTGGAGTCCCCGAAGGGCAGGATCTGCAGGTCGCGGGTGAGGGAGCAGCAGTGGAGCACCTGGAGGTACCTGCAAGGCGGGGGCGCTGAGGGCGCGGGCAGGCCCTGCCCCCCAGCTGTGGAGGGGACACCCACGCTCCCGGCTCGGCCGGCTGAGGAGACGTTAGAGAGAGGAGCTTGGATGGGAGAGAGACGCATCGATTGGTCGCCTCCTGCATGTGCCTGGGTGGGCCCGGGGTCAGACCCGGGCCCAGGCCCGTGCCCTCGACCTGGACCCGGCAGTCCCCGGGCTGGCGCTCTAGCCACTGAGCCACGCCAGCCAGGGCCCCTTGCCACGTGGCTTCTCTTAGGAGCGACCGCCATCGCAGTCCCTTGTGCGTTTATTCGGGAGCAGCCCATTCCCGTGCACGTGGGCGGCTGACCCCGTGTTAGGCCCCGCAGTGTCCCGTCACAGGCACACGTGGTCTACGTATGTCACGGTGCCCCCGGGGTGGACACGGGGCCTCCTAGGCCTCAGCTGCTGTGCCACATGTAGCATGGACACGCTTGTGCACGGGTCCCGTGCTCGGGTGAGATCCTGTGTGGCGTGCCCAGCAGCCCGGCCGGGCTTGTTCGGACAGATATTTCGAAAGGGCCTGGGCCCCGTCGGCGTGGGGCAGTGCGGTGACCAGACCAGGGCGACACCCCTGGGGGTGGGCACGGGGAGAAACCGGAGCCAGGGTGCCCAGGGCAGAGCCAGGGGCCAGTCCCCGCCGGACACCCAGCGCAGAGCTGGCCCCCGATGAGGAGCAGAGAGACGGAGGGAGGGAGCACCGTCGATGAGAAGGGGCGGCAGGAGGAGGGGCCTGGCTCCGGAGAGCCATCCCGGGATCGGCCGGCAGCTCAGCAGTGTTGGGCCCCGGCCGGGAGCTGGCCGGTGAGAACCCCTCCAGGCCAGGGCCCGCGGGGCTGTGACTGGGGGAGCGGCCGATTGCAAAACCAGGCAAAGTCAACCGAGGCCGAGGCCGGAAGCTGGGAGCCGGGCTGCGGCCTGCGTCCCCCCTCCCCGCCCACGCCGCACAGACCTCTCGTGGCCACCCCGGCCCCGGCAGCGAGAGCCCCCACCACCAGCCATGAACCCGGCTGATGCCTCCACATTGACAACCTCATCGGCCTCCTGACCTCCCTCTGGCTCTGAGGTCAGGAAGGAATCCACACAAACACCCGGGAAGCTAGCCCGGGGAGGTGGGGGGCCACACACTGAAGCAGGGAGCCCTGGGATTCTGACAGCCACTGGGTTCAGGCCCAGCCACGGCAAGCCCCATCCGCTCTGGCCACGCGGCTGAACCTCCTGGGGCTCGGCTGCCCGGCCTGGGCGTGGCCTCCCTGTCTGAGCCAGGAGGGCGGTGCTGGGGCCGCTCTCAGAGGGCCCCTCGCAGCGGGGTTTGGGGGGATGGGGGGACCCTCCCCTAACAGCCCCCGCCCCGTCCTCCCGCCCGCCCCGCGCTTACCGCGCCTGGTCCCACTGGCTCCCCATGAGGATGTTGTCCCGGACGCTGCCCGAGACCAGCCAGGCCTGCTGCGGCACGTAGGCCAGGCTGCCCCGCACGCCCACCGCGCCCTCCAGCAGGTGCATCTGCGGGCGAGAGTCAGCTCAGGGCGGCGCGGGGACGGCCTGGCCGCCCGCCTCGGACCCTGGGCTCAGCCTGGCCGCCCGCCTCGGACCCCGGGCTCAGCCTGGCCCCCCGCCTCCGACCCCAGGCTCAGCCTGGCCGCCCGCCTCCAACCCCGGGCTCAGCCTGGCCCCCCGCCTCAAACCCCGGGC